>VZTE01004176.1:265038-301099 GCA_013397775.1 Eulacestoma nigropectus
TGGCGGGGGTCGGCCTTGAGGTGTGGGGGAAGGCGGGGGTTGGCCCTGAGTGGAGGGATAAGGGGGAGGCCCGTTGCCCCGGTTTGAGGTGTTGCATGGGATCAAACCTCAGCAGGATTCGGGAGAGAGGAGGAGAAACTATTTCTCAGCCTTCCTAGTCTTAAACACGAGTCTGGCGTGGAGCTTGCCCACTGCACGTGTGGCTTCTGCTGGGTTCCGCTAGGAACGTGAATAGATCCCTGTGGTTTGTAATAAAGATGTTTTCCGTCCGTAGTGTGATAATACAGGGAGATACTAATGAAAAAATCATGCTGTAACAGCTTTGCCAAGGGTGCACCTTGCTTCTGACAGGGATTTTGGTTCTGATATTACAGTCTTCTGTCAGGAAGTACATGACCCATGGTATTGGTCTCCTCTCTAGATCTCCCTCTTGAACGGTTTAACTTTCCTGGAGACCTTGGATTCAGGCACTGCTTTGTTTTCCGGGAAGAATTTCTGTTTCACATAATGTGCTGTAGTTCTCGGTCTAGAGGTGAAAGCCCAAGCAGTTTTCAACATACCTGAGCATAACATTTGATTTATTTAATCTGAAGTGACACCATTATTCAATTTAAGATTGTCTCTTGGTTTTGAGACTGAGCAGTGTGTTATAACAAAGCTTCATAGGAGTAAATGTGGATTCTGGGCTGCTTTAGGACTTTCAGGAAATCACTCTCCATGGAAGTGTCTACAATTAATTCCAGAGGCAGGTAGTCAAAGAGCTTGATCCTGCATAATCTTACCTGTGTGATAAGGATCTCTGTGGGGATGAATATTACCAGTGGGACAAGCACTGCAAAGTCAAGCACTTCTGGGTGGGATTGTAGAGGCTGATAGAATTCAGTGGGGAAAAGCAAACTGGGAAATATTTAAATAAAGACCCCAGTGGAAATGCAGAGCTCTTTTAACATTTAGAGTCTTGCGTAGGGACAGAGAGAGGGAAGGGGTAGGGAGGGGAAATACAAACTAACTGGAGTCTGTATCACAGCATTTTTAGACCTGTGTATAAATTTAGGGACTGAGAATTATGAGATCAGATTCTTCACCTTATATTTTTCTGGAGATGTGTCTGAATCTTGGGGTTGTGGGGAGAGGAGTCAGATGCTTTTCATCCTCTTTTCTCATAGATTTGGGTTGAATTTGGAAGGACAGGGTAGAGGTGAGGGACTAGAGGAATGTTCCCTGTCTGTGGCAGAGGGGTTGGGATAAGATGAGCATTAAGGTCCCTTCCAACCCAAACTGTTCTGGGATCCTGACTCCAGATCTGATTCAGAATCCAGTGAAAACATCAGACTCCCACTCCCACAAATTCAAATGTGCTTTTACTCAGGCAAATCTTGGTGCCCCCCCAGATTTTAAGCTGGCATGTGATACTAATACTGGAGGAATGCACTGCAGGATTTGTTGCCTTCACTTGGAATTCCAAGCGCTGCCTTTAACCTGCACAACTCTAAATGTTCTGGAGCTGCAAGTTTGAGCCACCATCTCTCTCCTCTGTCACTCTGCCATCCATGAGATACTCAGTGGGAATGGGGTGTCTGTGGAGAACCTGCCTCTCCCAGGCCCTGAGCATCTGGAATCAGCCCCTCACCTTGGGCCCTTTGTGCCCCACTGTCAAACTTTCATGCAATTTGCAAGTCCTGCCAGGAAAGCTGTGAGCTGGGCTGGCCATATTTATGCCTTTTGTGTGTTTCTTGTCTTTTTTACGTGACTTTTGGAGTTAAGAGATGAGGCACCCTTGTGTGTTGGCTGCACCAGCCTTTAGCCATCAGGGAATAAAGTTAGAAGCAAGCAAATCTTGCAGCAAAAATCTGGTATTTTAGTCCAGTCAGGAACATGACTGGAACCTCTGGTTCTGTTTCAAACAGTAACAGTATAAACTGTGCGGAAATTATCATATTTATAATGTGTTCAGAGACATACATAGTGCAAACACTCCCATTCCTGGATTCCTAATCTAAAATTCTAGCAGAGGTGCAGGCCCAGCAATGTCACCTGTGCAAACAGCTGTATAGAAAATCAGAATTGCTTTTTTTATTTTTCTGTCATTTTGTTTGAATCTGGTAGAAAGAATCCATTGACTCCCAGGAATGCATTTACCCCAGCATGACAGCTACAGAGGGAGATGATTTTAGCTGCTTTTTAAGAAGGAAAAAAGGAAGATTTTCCAGTTAGCTCATAGATGTCAGGGTTGTGATCCTACTCATGATTATAAAAAAAGGCAAGAAAATGTTTTGCTGATAAAAGTGGTGATATTCCATTGCCTTTTTTAATTACCAATAGTTAAAAAGCTACAAAAGTAGAACTTATTTTTCCCTTCATTTCTTTCTATTTACTTCAATTTATAGCTTCATTTGTCAAAGTTCTGGTCTGGTGAGAACTTAATTTCACATGAGTGTGTTACATTTGTGAATAAACCAACTGAATTCCTCACTCCTTCACCAGCTTGGCTTTACATATTTTTTTTAAACTTTACTAAAAGAAAGGCAAAATGTGATGTAACTCCTTAATAATTAAGGCTTTGTGAATTTAAAACAAAACTCTCTGTGATATTTTAAATTTAATATTTGGGGCTTAGTAGGTTTTACTATTTAAATATAGTTTAAAGCAGGTTTTTGAGGAATGTGTGTAAATAGACTCCTTGAGGGCTGTTAATGCAGACAGTTGCAGTCCTGTGTTCACATATTGTGAGCAGAGGTAGAAAATGAAATGATTCATCTCCCTCATTTCCTCTTGGTAGAGGGAAGTATAGAACACAAGGTTAAGGGATAAATGACATAGAAAAAGACTGAGCCTGTTGTTAGTGCAGTGCACGGCCAAACAAGTGGTATTTTTCATCTTAATTGACCAAAACTTGAATTTAAAAGCTCAGACTTGACCACCTGAGCGTGGCTGTGCTGCCAGATGCCCAGACTTGGGAGACTGGAGATGCAAAATCCCTCCTCGGAGCCGAGAAACCCTCGCGCAGAGGTGGCCACGCTCTACTCAGACATTTGTCTCTAATCCCGCATTTTAAAGCCGACCTTTCTGTTCCCTTCTTACTCAAAGCTCCCGTGCCTTGTTAAATGTTTGTCACTCCAGACAGGAGGTGGCTGCATCTCAATGATGCTCAAGTGCCCCCTACATCACCTTCTCACCGGCTCATTAAGCTTGCAAAGCCTTTGGGATTTGGATACACAAACCCTTTCATTCAGGTGGGGTTGCCTAGTCCCTCCTGCTTCCTGTTTGTGTTTAGCAAGACAAAAAGCAGGTGAGAACTTGCCCCAGAGCTGCTGCACCTGTGCAGGAGTTCTTTGGGCAGGTTTCTTACCAAAATAAAACTTGTCTTCCTGCAGGGCTTCTCTGCCTCCCTGTCCACCCCGAGTCATTTTCAAATTTTCTAGCCAAGTTTTGCCAGTAGGACTGAGTTTGGAAGAAGCTGATTTCCTGGGTTTTTGGGAGAAAGAGATTGGGATTGCAAGAAAAAAAGAGATCCTACATGTCCTGAATCAGAGAAAAGAACTTTGCCTTTAGTGAACCCTTGGGATCAGAAAAATTGTGTGAAGAAAATCTGCCCCTTAATACTCTGACATGGGGAAATCTTAACGAACACACACAGCTGTGGGACACAGATTCATGGGAAATCATGTTTTAGTTTGATGTGTAAGGAACTGTGTTTAGAAACAAGGGGGAAAAGGCAATATAGGGGGGACAGGGGTGCTTTCACTCTGTTCACAGAATCACAGAACTATTTAGGTTGCAAAAGACCTCCAAGATCATCAAGTACAATCTGTGACCCATCGTGACCTTGTCACCAGCCCAGAGCACTGAGTGCCACATCCAGGTGTTCCTTGGACACCTCCAGGGATGGGGACTCCAAACCTCCGTGGGCAGCCCCTTCCAATGCCTGAGCACCCTTTCTTTTAAGAAATTGTTCCTAATATTCAGCCTGTCCTCCCCTGGTACAACTTGTGGCCATTTCCTCTCATCCTGTCCCTGTTCCCTGTGTGAAAAATACATATTATGATACTGGCTTTTCGCAAATATTAAAATGGATGCTATATGTGTATAATGTTAAAGTAGCTTTGCTATGAAGATGTAGTTTTTTTTAACAATAACTAATGCCTTTATTTCTGTTAACTAGACTTAGACAGTAGTAAAATAGCTGATGTAGTTATGCTTGTGGTAACAGAACTGCCTGGTCGGTTGGATAACATTCAATGAATGTATGGTGGGGACCCCTGCTACGGACATGGCAGCTATCAGCAATCGCCATCTGCAGAAACCACAGACCAGAGCCCAAGCTGGAGGTGATAACAAAAACTGACCAAAACCACAGCCAAGAAATGTGCATGCTCTAAAAAGGCAGATCCAAGGAGGAGCCATGCTAAACAGTTCCTGGAACATGTAAACTAGTTTGGGGGAAAGTTGAATATGTATAATTGTTTATGAATATGCATTAGACTGATGCAATAGTAAAGGTATATAAAGGGTGTCCCCGAAGTAGCAGGTGTGCTCTTGGCTGAGAGCCAAGGGCACCCAGTGCTGTATTTTTGCTTTATTGTCCTCTATTGTCCTTTATTAAACTTTTAAAATTTTAACAGGAGAGTGAACCTCATTTTTCACACCTGGGAGCAGAGCCTGACCTCTCCTGGCTGCCCCCTCCTGTCAGGGAGTTGTGCAGAGCCACAAGGGCCCCCCTGAGCCTCCTTTTCTCCAGGCTCAGCCCTTTTCCCAGCTCCTTCAGCCGCTCCTGGTGCTCCAGCCCCTTCCCCAGCTCCATTCCCTTCCCTGGGCATGCTCCAGCCCCTCAAGGTCTCTCTTGCAGTGAGGGGCCCAGAACTGGACACAGGATTCGAGGTGCAGCTTCACCAGAGCCCAGCACACAGGGAAAGGTCATGCTGGTAAAGGTCCTGAGTAACTCCTCCTCATTCTTCTTCCAGTACTGCCTGTCAGGACATCCAACCTTGCCATGCAACGTGCTCAAGTTCAAATCCACCACCATCATGCTGGACTGTGGGCTGGATATGACGTCTACCCTCAATTTCCTCCCGCTGCCTCTGGTCCAGAGGTGAGTTCTGTGGCCTGTCAGCGCTTAGTCTGCGTCTTCTTGGGTTGCAGTTAGAGTGCTTTGCCTGAAATGGTGTATAGGAAGGAGGGAGGGGATGGGTACAAATGAACAGCATCATCTGATATCATAAATAGACTTTGTTCACTTAAAAATTCTCTTTATCAAAATAACGTCCTTTGGCTCAGTAGACGGAAGACATTTTATGGATTTATTGATTGGTTTTTCTAGATAATTTATTCTAAGCTTCAGTAAAGTATTGCTGCAACTGCTCAGCACAAGTGAGGTCACATATCTGTCATCTTTCTGGCTTCTTCATGCAAGATGAGATAAATGGGTAACTGAGATGGAGAGCGTGGAGCCCAGCAGGTCCTGTTTAACCACCATCTTCTCAGGCTGTTCTTCAGAGCACGGACTAATGCAAAGAAAAAGGGCACTTAGCAGGCCTTGTTAGTTGCCTGCATGGCCTAATTGTTCCCTTTTAAAAGTTAAATAAATAAAAGGGCAGTGCAGCTGGGCACAGGATTGGAACAGCAGAGAAATCAAAACAGAGTCTAGAACAGAATCCAGAAATCGAGACTCTCCTTTCTGTGCCCTGCTACAAAGCTGTATTTTCCCAGGTTTTTAAACTAATTTGGATATTCGGTTAAGGTGACGTGTCTTGTGTAAATGGAATAAATGGCAAAAATTAGCAGTTGGAAAGGTGGGAATGAGTCACTTAGTGATAGGAAGCAGTAGGAGTTTTCTCAAAAGCTGTTTAGTAACTTTGATCCACAAGGAAACAAGTGAGGAACATTCTGGGTTCAGGGAAGGCTTGATTGAGAGGGGGGAAATACGATTGGAAAAGGGAGTTTCCTAAGTGACCTAGTGAGGTCAAAGCAGTTTGTCCAGCACTTCCTATGATTTGTTATCTTTTGGAGAGGAGAGGAAAGGAATAGACAATGTGTGCATTGTTCTGCAAACACATGGAGTTCAGGATCTGCTGTAGAGAGGCAACAGATGCCCTCAGAGGGATCAGTGTGAAAGTCAGTTTTTGTCCCATTCCGTAGTGCAATTGCTGACTGCAACAATTGGTGCAGTAATAGATTTTGAACAGATCCAGCAAATTTTGGAAATCCAGGTACAGATAGAATTGCCTTGCATTTGCTTTCTCCCACCCCCCCCAAGAAAAGGAAATTGAGAGAGGAACAAGTAGCAAAATGAGCTGATTGAACAAAGGCTTAAGAGGTTCTTTAGAACGGCAGGAATCAGCCTTCTCCTGGGATATGGCAGCTTTGTCTGCTGATAGCAGACCCTGGGAATGAACAACCAAATTGCAGGTCACAACCTGGAATTCCCCAAGCACCTCCAGAATGTCGGCACTAAAATGACTCAAACTCAATAAGAGAGGATGTCAGATTTGACCCCTGATGGCCCAGTGGAATCAGAGCAAACGCTTGGATTTAAATCCAATCAATCTTGTCAGTGAGGTGACTGAACACCCCTTAGAGTAAGGACTGGCCTGAGCACATGGACTTGGGCAAGTAATTGATCTCTACAAACCAGGTGTCCTGCAGAGAGTTGTGGAAATAAGTCAGAAATGTGAGGAGGAATGTGGCTGCCACTGGAAAGCCTTTATCTCTGTAGTACTCATAGTTGTACCATTAGAGATGAGGAGTCCATTACCATGATGTCCAAACACCTCTGAAATTCAAATGTGTGTTATCAACATAACATGGGGTAACAGAGAACTGAGATTGTCATCAGTTGCCAGGTGTCCATTACCATGATGTCCAAACACCTCTGAAATTCAAATGTGTGTTATCAACATAACATGGGGTAACAGAGAACTGAGATTGTCATCAGTTGCCAGGTGTCCATTACCATGATGTCCAAACACCTCTGAAATTCAAATGTGTGTTATCAACATAACATGGGGTAACAGAGAACTGAGATTGTCATCAGTTGCCAGGTAAGGTGACAGGAATGACTGACTGCCTGAGGAATTTGAACACAGCTCAGTCAGATATGAGGTTCTCACCAGCTGTGTCTTCTGAGAACCAGATGTGCTAATTGAAGATAGACCTGAGTGAGACCTTAACCTGAGAGGAGCCATGCTTCTCTCTGCTGTCTTTAATCCAGAGATCCCAGCAGGATCCATGAACCCCTTGGAGTCTGCAAATCTCAGTATGTGGTCTGCAAAGTTGCCCGAGAGTGTGATATTACAGAGGATCTTTGCCACACAGCTCAGTCCTGTGTCGTACCTGGCATAGAACCCTCCTTGAGCAAACATTTAGAGAGCCTGTGCTTTAATCTATAAGAGAGGAAAGTGCTGCAGTGTTTGTCGCATTAAAGGGACTGGACATTTTTTAGAGTTCTTTGCTCTTGAAAGAAGTGCCAGTGCAAAGGTATTTAGATTCCCCCTTGCCCTGGAAATGGCAATCCCTGTTCTCACCAGCCCATGGAGCGTGTGCAGAGCACCTGCAGCTGCCCAACTCTTTATGCTCCTGTACTATAAAGGAGGTTTGTCAACTGGAGTTTTCTCCTCTGTACCAAAGTCAAATGCAAAACGGTAAAATGAACATGTGGGAAGCTCTTAACCTTTCCTGTCTAGGCATGACATACTTGCTCATATTATTTATGGGACAGTTCCAGCTATTTTGGGTTAATCAATCACTCTATTACAATGTCAAAACTGTGTCAGGAGGAGCTGTGTTGCTTCTTGGCTTCAAGGTAAAGAGTCCTTTCTGTCCTATGTTGCTTGTTCTGCTTTCAGCCACACACAAGACACACCTGCTCATTTTGCCTCCCCTGACACTTCACTCCTCAGTGGATGCCAGTTTAGTACAAGTTCAGTGCTCTTTCATCATGAATAAAGCAAAACTCTTGCTAGGTTAAATTACGGGGAGTAGAGCAAGTACATCAGGGAAAGTTTATTCTGCTCTGCCTCATGCTGCTGAAACCACAGATGGATCCAGGGATTTGCAAGGTACAAGCCAGACTGATGTGATCTTGTGCTGGCATTGTGACACTGGACCGCAGCCCTTCAGGTGTCCCTTCAAGCCAAGGTTCCTGTACTCTCCTCCTGTATCTGTCAGAGTTGTGTATCAGAGTGGTTTGTTCTTGCTTTTTCCATAACTCTTTTAGTTTCACTGCACCAATTCTACTCAGCCCCCCTCAGTCTCCAAATTACTGCTCCTAAATTGTGCTTTTGAACGTGTCACTGGGGAGCACATTTAGCCACTTCATCTTTTCTATCATCAGACTTCTTCAGACTTGCTCTTTATCCTCGAAAGGGAATTGCACTTCTCTGGCACAGCTTCTCCATGACAGATCCTTCTGCTCTCACCTCTTACCTTCTGTCTTCATTGCTTGAGTCTTGGATTTCCCCTTTTTCCTTCCTTGAGACTTACTGGGATGTCAGAATTTGTTCTTTCATGCTGCTGTGAGTGAACACAGCATTCCTCTGAGCCCTTGAATCACTTCCTGTTTTGAAGATGTTGAATTTGAAAGCCCTTTAAGGATATAAGCATGCCTGTCTGTAGAGCTTAGTGCACAGCACTTGCAAAATGCATTGCAACCAGGTTCTGTATCCCAGTCTGAGGTTGTTGCAGGGTTTGGTTCCAGGTGGGTTCAATTCTCTTGTTTACTCAATTTTTTTTTGATTTGTGTAGATAGGCTTGAGTCTGGGCAGACAGTGATATTAGAGCTAAGCTGTAGGCTCGCACAAAAGTCAGATGTCACTGTGAAATGTAAATAAGTCAGTTATGGTAGCAAGAAATGCTGCAGCCATTACTGCTGTAAACTCAGAATTGCAATGTCTACCTTTAAATTCCTTTATTAGCATTTGAAACAAGGAAAAAAGGGGCTCTGCTGTTGCTTAGAACATGCAGTTCACAGCAAAGCCTCCTTGCCCCTATGTCCTGTACAGCTGTTGGTGTGGGTCTTCAGGGTGACACCCAGGCACGAAACCATGGTTTATGTGGATATAAAATCCCAACCTGTGTCTATAAATGACTTAGTCCAGAGCATCAGTCTTTCCCTGCCACTGCTAATGGGAATATTTGTCTGTTGTCCTCTGTCCCAGAACAGTTTTATGGTGCTTTTGTGTTGTTTCAAGCACAGAGTTTGTTGCTGCCCTAACTTCTGTTTATTCATCCAGTTTCACCACAGGGAACTCAGCAGCACTGAGCCTTTTTGAAATCTTCACCATAAATGACTAAAAACTCCCTGCATGCCTCATCCTCTTATTTCTTTTTACTTATAAGTGTCATAATCATGATTTGTAAAAGTCATTTTGGTGAACACTTAACCACAGTGAAACTGTCTGTCTGTTTTATTGGGACTGTTACTTCCCTGAGACAGAAATGGTGTTCTCTGCCTGTATGACACCAAGTAGAAGGTCTGTGCTTAGCCACTGATAATAATTCAGTTCATATTGCAATAATTTTTCTTCTTTCTTTCCGCAGTCCCAGGCTGTCCAAACTTCCCAGCTGGGTTTTGAAAGATGGAAGCACGTTTCTGGACAAGGTACTGTGGGGATGGTTGGAATTTTCTTGCCATGCAAAAAACTACCTGCCAGGTTGGGAGCTTGTGCTGCAGGAGCAGTGTTCCACGCTGACTCATCCCAAAGGTTTCTCTGTGTACCTTTACCAGCTAGGATGTCCTTGCAGAGCAGAACGTTTTGAAACAAAATGCTAATAGCAACTCCCAGGCTTCAGAGGTAACCTAGATTATAAAAAAATCCTCTTAAAATGCACAAGTCATCAGTGTGAATATTTTTGTATTTCATGGAGCTCCATAAATAATAGTGCTTTGCCTTCTTAGAGTGCCTTTATTCCACAGTCTCACTTTTCTGACGCTGAGGCTTCAGAGCATGCCTGTAAATGAGGTTGGTATCATACCCTTTTTCAGGCAGAACTATGAGAAAGGCAATGCTTTGCCTATGGGAGGTTTCTCAGAGAGGAAAAGCATGGCTTTGGCCTCTTAAATCAACATGTGTTCTGCTGCTGGACATAGCAGGGAGGATATTATCTCCAGCCTCCTAATTCTAAGACACAGAACTTCCTCAGTGACATGAGAGACACAGAATTGCTCTTTTTTTCCCCTCTTTTCATTACATCAGTTTTGGAGGCAGAATTTGTCTGAGGCTTCAACCAAAACTTGGCACTGCAGCGTCCAGCTTGATCTGCCATAGGGGAACAATGAACACAAAAATATGTCAGATGTTATTAAAATAGGCAGATACATTTCAAATGTGGGCAGCACTAGGTACCAGTGGAGAAAATGCTTAATAGACTGTTCTCTGACTATGTGAACATTAAAGGAAACAGTGATAATAGTTGCTTTTGTAGGGGACTTTGAGGTGGACAAAATGGATTGATCTGATTTTTACAGACAAGGGAGCTGAAGATCACAGATTAAAGACCCGATTTTTCTTCTCATTGGAGACAAAAGAAACTGTGCAGACAGCATTTCTGTTGGTAAAATAGTAACAGCTCTATTCAGAGCACTTGCTAACTGGCAGTCGCAGGGCTGCAGAGGCTCAGGGGCAGCAATGGAGTTGCTCAGTTTGAATTCCCTGGAATTTGCGTCTCCTGAACCCCAGCTTTGGTGTCAGAGCTTTGGGCTCCAAAGAATGGACAGACTGTCACCATAGTTTTACTTGGAATAGATTTAAATTTCTGGGATGCTGCTGCTGCAGCATGTGCTCAGGAGAAATCTCCAAACTCACACAGTGGCAATGGAAATCGTGTTAAAAATTCAAAGGCAGCGTCTCTTAACTTCACCTTGACCACTGTAAGTGCTTGGAATGGTAAATTCTTTGACCCTTGCTGGAAAAAGGCAAGGGAAGGAGTCAAAGGGGGGTGTTTTATCATGTGGGGTGGACTTTCCTGTTACAGCACTCAGTTGTAAAACTTCAGTCCTGGAGAGGCATTGAAATGTGCTGCGATCTACTTTTAATCATTTTGAACTCCCTTGAGATGAGGTTAGGAGACTTCTGCCACTAGATGTAATTGCTCATTCGTTATTAGTTGGCAGGTGCACTGTAATTATTAAGAATTGGATTCAATCTTTAATTCTGTCAGTCTGAAGCTGGCTGAGACCACTCGCTTTGGGACAGGAGAGAAGGCAGGGTGGGTGGTAGGGAGCCTGTGAGTTGTGGTAGGAGTGGAGTTGGGGATATTTTTGTTCCACATACAACCCTGAAGAACGTGACTTTTCATGTGACAAAAGTCTTTGATGTCAGCCTTGAAAAAGAGGAAGAAAATAGAGGATAGAGTGTAACAAAAAGTGCCATGTGGAGATTAGATCCCCAAAAGTTGTTTCATCAAATGCTCTGAGATGGGCTAAATATTGTATTTTGGTCCTAGTAAGACAGAAAATGTTGGATGTTACTTGGAACCAAAGCTAAATTCCACACTTGCCTTCCTGATGGTTACCAGGGCTCTTTCCTTACCTACCAGAGTGCTCTCTCTGTCCTTCCCAAGGATCTTCTGGTCCCTTCAAGTACCAAGCATCTGGCATGAAAGCAATTTCAGCAGATTGGCCTGCACCAAATTGTGTGTAGAAGGGGGATAAATGTTGTGTAGTAACGGGCTGGAAATTACCTGTGATAAAGAAAATGTCTGGAAAATCCAAAATGAGCTGCCTTGGAGTAACTCTGTGTTGTATTTTTGTGTCTCCTCTGTTGGTGTGGTTTTTTACAGGAGCTAAAGGAGTGCTCTGGCCATGTGTTTGTAGACTCTGTGCCTGAGTTCTGCTTACCAGAGGTGAGTTTGTTCAAAGCCTTACTGAAAAGTCTGACCCCATTCAATCACGTGGGAGAAACTTGCTAAATTATTATTATTATTATTACTATTATTATAATCTTTATCAGCTTCCTGCTAATTTATTAATACTCAGTAAATAATACTGCAAAAACTCAGTGTGGTTAAGGTGCCTCCAGGATCTATGACACTGGAAAAAGGATGGAAACAACCCTTTTCAACAGTGGTTTTGGGAGACATGGAAGGTCTCCTTGAGCAAATATCTCACAAGAATGAGACTGAACTGCCCCTTTTTGTGGGCTTTCCAAAGGCAACCTGACTGAGCTGGGCTGACTCTGACAGGATCCATGTGCTGATCTAGGTAAGGGCAGGGCATGAAGGCAAGGAAAGCTGCTTGTCTCTAACCACAGGTGCAGGACATGCCCAGTGGAGCTCCCTGGGGAGCCAACTGTGGTTAAACCAGGTTGGATTCTGCTGGGCTGCGCTTCTGCCAACAGCACTTTCAGCTTAAAAACTTTTACTGCCTCTTTGAGGGAAGAGCTGTGCCTTCATATCCACAGGCATGGCTGCAAGTGGCTGCTCAAGCTGGTTTTTATTGGAATTTCTGGCTTTAAAAAGAAAGAAAGCAAGACTGTTGAAGATGTTTGGATTACCTGGGTTTACCTGATGGATCAGGGGAATGTAGGAGAGCTGAAGATTTAAAAAGCTGAGCAGAAAGAGGTGGGGATGAATCATGGAGAGTAGCATGGGAGTAGTACCTGCTTTCCTCAGTGTGTTCAGAGTATGATAACATCAGTTCTTTCATTTCATGGTGGGATGTTGTCTCTGGCTTTCAAAGACAGACACAGTTGCTTTTGGGCAGCAATTTTTTTTTTCCTTTCTGCCTGACCTTGTAGACAGGAAGCACAAAATACTCCTGGAAGGTTGTTATCAGCTTGCTAAGGTTCTGGCAATATTGTTCCTGTGTGTGGATCCCATGGAACATGGATCTCTGGCATCACTCTTGTCATCTTGATTCTTCCAAACAAGTTGTCAGCACTGGTACTCATTTTGGCAAGTGATTCCCACAGATTATGACCATTCCAACCCAGCTGGAATGGTCATAATCCAATCACAGCAAAAAAGACCAACCCAAAAGCCTGATAATTCTGGGTTCTTGTGAGCCTTTTGGTTACTGTCCTGTGAAACTGAGGGATGTGGGAAGTATCAGTGTGTGTAGAAAGTGCCATTATGGCCCAGATCTTGAGAAGGACAGGGTTTATGTGCTGCATTCCCTTTGGAAAGATAATCTCTTGGGGTTTAGGATGCTTCAGCCAGGCTTTCTGGTTACTTTGGGCTGGGAAATACCCACATGTAGCTCTAAATATGACAGATGGGGAGTCACTGCTTCATTCTACCTCTGTTATCGCTGCATGAAACTGTTCCCAGCAGCCCATCCTACAACCAGAAGATGGCAACCAGCTGCACGTCACCATTGCAGGGACTTTAAAAATGGCCTCTCAGATGTTTCCCAGAGTTCCCAACAGATGCCACATCTCCTCTGTGGGCACTAGAAGAGATCTGCTGTGATAGCTCACGCCTTGAGCTCACCTGTCTGCAGGAGATTCAGGAGTCATGGCCAGCTGGAAACAGAGTGGAAATGTTGCTGATGTTTGGCAACACGGGTTAAGAGGGAGTTTGTGTGAAAGAGGCTTTTACTTTGTCTCCTTCCATGGCACTTCTTTTGAAGAAACTTGTCTGCAGAAGCAGTTAGCCGGAGAATCTCGGTATCGCTTCCAGGAACACCGTTGCCAAAGCAAGCCAAGATTTGGATCTAATCCAGCAGCCACAAGGTGATAAGAGGCTGTCTCAGCAGCAGAGTACACTCACACATGTCAGAGTGCAGGGTGCAGCCCTCTCTTTGCTTGGCAACCTTCTGCTCTTTCACTTCACATTCAAAAAACATTTTGAAGCCTCTTCAGCTCAAAGGCACTTTAGTGAGATCGCCGCAAGCCCCAGGGAAGATTTTACTTTGTTTTTGACACCCTTTTCATCCTATTAGTAAATGCTTCTAGGGTGCTGAGATGTGGCATGCTTAAGGTTGGAAAGTGGTGGTGTGTATCTTGATGGCTCTCCTGGGCTGGGATTCAGCTCAGGGCTGGAGCCCCTCTGCTCTGGAGCCAGGCTGGGAGAGCTGGCTGGGGTGTTCACCTGGAGAAGAGAAGGATCCAGAGAGACCTGAAAGACTCTTCCAGTGCCTAAAGGGGCTCCAGGAGAGCTGGAGAGGGACTTGGGACAAGGGATGGAGGGACAGGACACAGGCAATGGCTTCCCACTGCCAGAGGGCAGGGATAGATGGGATACTGGGAAGGAATTCTTGGCTGTGAGGGTGGGGAGGCCTTGGCACAGGTTGCCCAGAGAAGTTGTGGCTGCCCCTGGATCCCTGAAAGTGTCCAAGGCCAGGCTGGATGGGGCTTGGAGACACCTGGGATAGTGGAAGGTGCCCTGGGTGGAACAAGTTGGTCTTTAAAGCCCTTCCCACCCAAATCATTCCAGAATTTGATCCTGTAAGGTCTGGACACAGCTGGAAACCAAGCCATGGACAAACCAAGCCTTGGCAGGAGCAGCCATCAGCAGATCCTTGGATACCTTGCAGGGAGTGTGTTCCTGCCTGGAAGCTCAGGAAGATAAAAGGTGCCCTGTCATGGATCTGAGGATGGTGTTTCACCTGCTATTCAGCTGTGATCATGGATTGAAACCCTGAGTGCTTAGCGAGGAGTTAAGCTGCTTGTCACCAGAGCACTGTGTCAGCCCTCTGCAAAGCAGAGTGACCTACTTTCTTGCCTTTTTTATTCAAATTGCTGGACCAAGCCTTGTAATCAGATAATATGTGCTTGATGAGTGTTGAATTCCATTAGCTGCTCTATAATAACTGAGTTAGAGGTCAGTAATCTTGTAAATTTCTGCCTTGACACCATTTGTGTTACAGCATTACCAGTAAATATTTCTAATTAAAATTCTTTTAACAATGTGTGAAATCTTCTTTCACTCTCAGAACTCTTGTCTAAACTGTCAAATCAAAACAAATTGGGCCCACCCATCCATTTTGTTGTATCCTGTGAATGGGCTTCATCTCCTGCTGCAGAAAATGTGAATGATAAAGATGCCAAGCATCTACTTTGGGAAAAGATGAAGAATATTTTAAGCATATGAATAAATACAATCTTCATTCATTTCTCTCTTGGGGTACAGTATGATGTGCTGCATAAAAAAATATGAGACACCCTAAATCACTGCTGCAGAAGTTTTGGTGTCTCTTCCTCCCTAAGGAATCATCAATTCTTTGATAAAAGTAAAATAATCATGGATCTCATAACAGCGGCCATTTCATCACCTGAAAGACAGACAAGCCCAGGACATGGTTTCCTTTTCAGGTTGGAGAAGGGAATAATTTTAGGAGGCTTTTAAAATAAATCTTGTTAATTTAAAGGCAACATTAAACTTTGCCACAGCTGAGACATGCTTTTATAAACCAGTTACAGTCCTGCAATATAAAGTTAAAAGAATAAGAAGTTTTTCTGCCATTGCTTAAACTGCATGAAAGGGTTACAAGTTGCTTATCTCTTCCCTCTGTTTTCAGACTGAACTGCTTGACCTCTCCACGGTGGATGTAATCTTGATCTCCAACTATCACTGCATGATGGCACTGCCCTACATCACAGAGTACACAGGATTCACTGGAACAGTTTATGCCACTGAGCCCACTGTTCAAATTGGCAGGTAAAAAGCCCCTTCATATTCTCTGCTCCTCTTTCATCACTGCTGAGGAGAAGGTGTAAAGGACAATGTGGGGAGAGGAGTGGTGTCTAATGTTCCGAAGATGCTTTTAGGCAGGAGCTGAACGCCAGCCAAGTCCTTAGTGCTGCAAATGTGTTAACTCCATGTTTCCCAACCCCTGGAACCATCAACATTTCCAGCAGGTGCTTTGTGTTGAGTCCAGGCCATAGATGTGGGACAGTGGAACTTGAGTGGGCTGAGACACCTGGAGCAGCAATCGCCATGTAGGCAACTTCAGACCTTCAAAAACCGTGGATCAGACAGCTCTCCTGCTCCTCTCTGCTCCCCCTAAACAAAAGGAGTCTTTCCCATCAGAAAAAAAAACCAAAAACTGGGCTTGTTGCCTAGAGAAGCTGTGGCTGCCCCATCCCTGGAAGTGTTCAAGGCCAGGTTGGGCAGGACTTAGAGCAACCAGGTCTAGTGGAAGGTGTCCAAGCCCATGGCAGGGAGTGGAAGTAAATGATCTTTCAGGTCCCTTCCAACCCAAACCATTCCAGGATTTTATGATTCCATATAGTCACGCTTCCCTCCACTCCATGGAAAGGAATTCAAGCTGATTTCATCTCAAATGACAGTTGAGCTGCGTGAGCTCTGAACTCCAGAGAGGAGCGCTAAGAAAAACAGCAGAAATAGGAGACTGAGGTAGAAAATCTAGGACCTGACAGTGCAGTCAAAACCAGAATAGTCATCAAACTTGCCAGTATTTTTACACAATTGTGTTGTTGACTGGATGGGTCAGCACCAAACACTGCAGTTTTCTCCCTTGATGAGGCCTAACTGGACTTGTGCTCTGTTCTCTCTCCTGCAGAGCTGCCACGTTCAGTAATTAGGAGCCAGATTAGGCCCTGCTATCTGGACTACTCTGTAAGCACTTTAGGGCAGGAATCTTTGTCCGCTGAAGGTCCTGTGCAAATTTCCCATGCCAGAGTAATTCCCCCACTGTGTGAAAGCAAACAGAAACTGAAGGCCCTTGTAGGTGAAAGGAATTATGTAAATATGAAGGAGTAGTGGACCTCTGGGCTTTGCTGGTCCAGAGCTGGAGATAACAAGCACAGTCTTGTGGGAGAGTGCACTGGTGTGGTTCTCCCCATCCCAAGTCATTCCAGGTGCTGTCCTTCTGCTCCCACCTTCAAGGGAAAGCCTGCACACAGTCACAAATGCTGTTTAGTTTTGGGCAGGGAAATCTGCAGTGACAATTTCTAACACTTGACACCTTTTTCTGTCTCAAATACACATTGGTAGATGAGGAGAGTTCACTCTGACAACGTGCTTGGCTTCCCTAAGGGATAAACAGGCATCAGCTGAGGAGTTTTTGTTGTGTATTTTGTCTCATTCCATATCCCAAGCAGTCAGTAATGAAGAAATTATCTTGAACTTTCCAAATAGCCCATAACCCAGTGGGCCAGCTCCTCCTCTGTTGCAAGCAGATGGAATTGGAAACTCTCCGTGGAGAAACGGGGGTAGTGCTGGAAATGGCCTCTGTGGGAAGAACCCCTCCTTCAAACGGCCTGAGAGTGTTACAATTTCTGTGGGGTTTTGGAAAGATTTGGGCCAAAGTTCTCTCCTGTGTGAGAGGAGGCAGTGCTAATTTAGGTTTGATTTATGTTTTCAGGCTCCTCATGGAAGAACTGGTGAATTCCATTGAACGCGTGCCAAAGGCTCAGTCTGCCTCCATGTGGAAGAACAAGGAGGTACAAAGGTAAGGAACAAGTCCCAGGAAAGGTGACTGTCCTAAAGCATTCACCAAAGTTTGGGATTCACTGGAAGGATGGCTCAGCTCCCACCATACGAGATTTGCTGCTGTGACTCCTTGGGTCGATTATTTCTTCAATAATTTGCACACTGTTGGTTTTCCAACTTCACAAATTCGTTTCTTGGAGAAACACTTGGGAACAGCAGACACTCCCTTGATCTCCCCTCACACAGTTCAGCTCCATGATGGCAGATAAAACCAGCAGATTTTGGTATTAACATCTTGAAAAGCTGTTGAAATTATTAGGCTATTTAATGATACTGCAATAATTTAAATTTAAATGGTATTTACATTCATGTTTGCTGACATACTAAGAAAGTTGAGACACAGCTGTTGGAGGTCACTGGTGTTACCTTTCTTCCCATCTTCTTTTACACCTGAACAGCAGAGGTGGGGTTTTTGGCTTTCCAAAGCTTAAAAACATATTGAAATCTGAATAAAAAAGGTTATTTGGAAGCACCGTGTCCATTATTCCAGCTATACATCAAAACAAGATGCTCAGAATTTTGAAAGCCTATGGAATCTAAAAATTATCCATACAGTTTATTAATTGCAGCTGATGCTTTCCTTGGGAATGAAAACAATTTTAGGTGCACAACATGTTCCTTGGAGGAGACAGTTTCGTTTTTAGCACATTTTAAAGATAGTGTTGGTTGATTAAAAAGTTATTTTTAAAAGCTGCTTTGTGCATTTTTAATTGATCTCCCATTTTATACTCCTAATTCTTAAGATGGCTTGATTTAGAAGTTTCCTACAAGTGAATTATTTCTTACCTTAGAAGAGCAGCCTTGATATTTTCCAATTTCACAAAGCAAAGAAATTAAAAATCCCAATTGCCATGATTTTGGCTGTGTATTGAGTTTCCCTGCTGAATTTAGGAGCAGTCTTCACACTGTAACTCTCACTCTTCTGAGGAAGACAAATAGAACTCGAATGTAAAGCAAAACTAAATACACCAAAGTTTAGCAGGATTTTCAGAATAGTGGGGTTTTTAAATTTTGGGGTAACTGGCCTGCCCAGAGCCACTGCTGGAGCTCCCAGTGTGTGAAGAGGGAGGACTGGAGCCATTATTCCTGTCACACCAGGCGTGTTTTGTATGCATGGTTTAAAGGAGGATCATACATCTTGCAGCTCATATAATGTCACTTTCCTGGTGGCCGTATTTTAGGAAAAGTGCTGCCTGGCACTTTGCATGCTGCAGATTATTCCAGAGGAGAACACAGAGAGGGAATCTTTGTTCTGATTCAGCTGCTGTAGAAGGCTGGCGCCTTTTTTTCCTTGAAGTGGTATTTAAAATACACGTTCCTCTCTCCTATTGCTGGGGATGTCCCCCAAAATTCATAGTTCCATCATGGAGCTGTTGTAAAGGGGTCGCAAGGAGGTAGGAGGTACTAAACTAAAATTTAATAAAATAAATTTGTATATTATAAACTCTGCTGGTGTGAACCAGTGTTGTGTGTGAGCTGAAAGAGGGGGACAAATGTGAACTCCCTCTCCACTTCTGCCCCACCTGTGCTCCGAGTTTCCCTGTTTTCCTCCCTGTGCATCCGTAAAACAGAGCTCCCATCCAGCACAGAGGGCACACGGGGACTTTAATTAATGTTTGCAAAGTGTTTTGAGATGTCTGGTGACAAGTGTCACACAGGAGTGAATGGAACTGATTATTAGAGCATGTGAGCAAAAATCCACTGATCCACAAATTAGCACCTGGCTAATGGCACATGCAGGGTTGGACTGACATCCGTTAGTTAAGAAAATGTGATCTTGATGAATTGGGGTTTTTTTCCTACTCGGCTGTTGCTAGAACAGAATACTTATTACTTCTGAGTCAAACTTTAATTTTTCAGGCTGATCAATCCCCATTACTGCTTTACAGTTCAGCTAGTTCAACTCCAAACAGTTAGTATAAAACACAAAGTATTATCATCTTCATTAGATAAAGCACTGGAGCATTTTAAATGCAAATACTGTATAAAATATAATAAGTTCATTATAGTGGTTTACATTTTTCCATTATCAGACCCAGTCTGAACTAATTGCTTAGCCAGTTTTATTGCCACTGGGTTTTATTTCAAATGAGCAGTCTCGAGGAAGCTCTGTAGATGTCAGCCAGGATTTCTTTCACAGTGATTGGGATTCAGGGGGTAAAGAGGAAGTTTGCCTTATGAAAGGCACTTTGTTGACTTCTTGTTTGATGGTTTCCTATATGTTTTAAAGTGTTTGAAACAGGCTGTTTCCTGAGGCTGAGCAGGGCACGAGAGAGGCCGGGGTCTGATAGTTTGGTGCTGCCATCCTCCTCTCCCTTCAAACAGTTCTGGGATCTTATGTCATATATGAAATGTCCCCCTTTGCACTGACCGGGAGGAACTGTCTCTGTGCAGATCCCAGGGAAGAATACAAATCCCTCCGTTTTCTAAGCATGAATTTTGCATCCTCAACCGTGTGGATTTGTGGTACCTCCCTGTTTGTGGCCATCCCAGCAGCTGCCCTCATACATCTGGTTGTTGTGAGGTGATCCATAACAGGATGTTGCCGTGGTGTTGGTAGATTTACTCCAGACCGCAAAATATCCTCTGGTAACTCTGTAGGGATTTTAGAAATGAGGATGACAGACTGAATGCTGACAAGGGCACGTCTGAGGGACCAGCACCTTGTTGTCTCTGTGCCACTCAGCCACAGGAAACTGCTGGAGACTGGTGCCACTGGTCTCTGCCAGGGATCAGAGTATTTTCACAGTGTAGCCAGTCAAGGCTAAGAGAAACTTCCTTCAATCACCAAGGACTATTCCCCACTTTCTCCATTACCTGGAGAAACATTTTCCTCTTCCCAGAAGAGCAGCTCCTGAAAGCATCCAACACTAAATGCTTCTTATGGTAGGTTAAAGGCTTTTACAGGCAATTTGCTTCAGTGCAGTGGTGGACAACTCTCCACATTGCGTGGCCTTTTGTTGCTTACGACTTCCCAACAAAGACCTTGAAGGCTTTGTTTGTTTCCTGAAGCACGGGGTGCTTTCAGCCAGCGTGTGCTGGAATTACAGTTATCGCTCCGGACCTGTGCTGTGGTCTTGGCAAGAGCTGCCCTTAATCCTTTCTTCAGTATCTTAAATTATGGAGGAGTTCACTGACCTAGCAGATATAACAATAAATTAAATTCCTTTAAACAAATTGATCAAAGAAACTTGACCAATTTCCATAAATCTTTGGAAATTGGTTTGAATTAGCCTTTGATTTAGCATTGGTTTAATATACAAAAAAAAAAATCCTATTCTTCTTATGCATTTGGCAGCTGTGCTGCTTCCTGCCTCAGTTCATGTTGCTAGGGAAGATTTATTTCCCAGAAGTTAGCCATCCCTCTTCCAGCCTGTGACATTATAGTTCACTTCTTCCCTTGACAATGCCGGCCAGCTGACTTGCAATGTCTGTGGGGAGCAGAATGGATGGATCTTACTTTGGTGTAAAACATCTTAAATACTTCCGTGGAGGGGATTTCAAAGAGCTCTGCAGTGTCAGCTCGTGTATCTCTGCCAGGGCACTCAGGAGGGAAGTGGGATTGAAGGCAGGGAAGCTGAGCTGAAGGGACACGTGCTCTTGGAAGAGAGCAGTGGCAAAAATTAGGCCAGAGCCATCCCTGCTCGTGTTCTGATACCTGCATTTTAATCACCAGATTGTTTCAGATTATTAGGATATTACTCAGATTATTATGATATGAAAAATAGACACTGATCCAAGATCCCAGTCCTCTCTACCAATGCTGGAGGTGCATTTCCTGTTGACATCTCACATCAGCCAGCATCTTTCAACAGTGGTGAAAATACCTCAAGAGTTGTGATAACACCTCCATCACAGCAACTTCTTTGATGCAAGGGCTGGACAGAAGAGCAACAAAGAGAGCTGGAGGAGAGCAGTCCTTGGGGTGAGGCAGAGTGGGAAGCGTGTCTCTGCTCCTCAGCAGGCAGAAAGTCTTGCTCCTCACTTCGAAGCACCAGGCACATTGAAAATAAAAATTTAGAAGGGTAAAATCTCAAGATCTGGAGAATATAAATGGTTGTAGAAGCTGGTCCAGCACCAGCTGTTGTTCTGGATCCCCACGGAACATCCCGCTGGTGTTCGCAGGTTGCTGCCGGCCCCGTTGAAGGACGCGGTGGAGGTGTCCATGTGGAGGAAGTGCTACACCATGCCAGAGGTGAACGCAGCCCTCAGCAAGATCCAGCTGGTGGGCTATTCCCAGAAAATCGTGAGTACCTGGACAGCTGCCCTCAGGGCAACACCAGCAACTGTTCCCCAGCTCTTTTTCCCCTCTAGGTCCTGTGTAGGATTTAGTTACCCTAACCTAAGCAAGCAAGACAGGATTATACAGACTGTCCCTCCATCTGCCTCCCAGGAAGGGTTCTTGTTTGGTGAAATAAGGGAATATCCATTTGTTTCTCCTCTTCCTTGGGGAGGCCAGTTTTAAGGCGGCGTGCCCTCAAATTTGGAGCTGATGGCTGGCCCACTGAGAGCTGGGAGGATGCGGGGAGTGAATGTATCCTGTCTCTAAGCCACATCCCCTTCCCAGCTCCCCTGTCTCACTTCTGGGAATCTTTTGAGTGCTTTAGCCTCCACTTTGTTTCATACTGTAAATTAGGGATTGTAAACAAAACCTAATGGTTCAATGTGAACTTCAGAAACTCCTTTCCCAGGGCTCCCAGCTAACAGTTATTGTCTGTAATGCTGTTGACTATAATCCAGTGTAGTTTCCAGAATGAACTGAACCAACAATTCCATAGTCTGCAGATCCCGTATGGATTGAAGGCAGTGAGTGGGCCACGATCTCTGCTCTTGTGTGAGCCATGATACCTGGTTTTGTTGCTCAGAGGCATTAAAAATAAAAATATGGGTTAAAGTAAGTTGTGACTCCCCATTATCCATGGATTGTTACTGGTCATTTTTGACTGTCCTCACAGTGTGGATGCATCTCCCCTAATTTTAGATCTGTGCATCTGAGCCAATCATTCTTTTACAGTTACTGGAGGAAAAAAACCCATATTTTTTCTCTTCCCAAAGATAACTTTTCAGATAGTCAGACTTTAGAGCCTTGGCTTAGACACTCTGAGGGATGAAGACACCCTGCCTTGTTTCTCAAGGCATCCAAATGTGTATTGAAATAGTAGAAAAATCATTAGTATTGCATGAACCAGGTGCTTGTTCTATTATTCAGTAACCAGAAGGTGGATCACATTAGGGAGGTCTGTATATGAAGGCTGATTTTCCTTTCTCCAAACAAGTATTCCACATTCCTGGGTACAGATAAAGGAATCCAATTCCAAATGACACCTGGAAAGGAGGTAACTGTCAGGTTGCTTACACTGAAACTAAAATGGGGATTGAGTTTGCAGGGTGTTGTTGCTAAATCACCAGCAGGTAGCATTTCAAAAGAAAAAAAGTTAGAAAGCGAGTGAGTTTGAGGTTAAGTTTGTTTCCCACAGTAAAATTTGCAACTCAAGCAGAGTTTTATGTCAGTGGAGGAGTACTCGTCCTTCCTTCTCTCCTGCTGGCCAATACCAATTTAATTTGGCTAAAAGAGAATAGAGTCTTCTCAAAGATGCAAAGCTCCCACAAACTTCTTCAATACAGCAAAGGCAGGCACAGCATCAAGACCCTGGTTGATTCCTTCATTTTGAGGCATTGTTCAGTGTGAACTCAGATGCCATGAAATCCACATGGAAGAGAGACTTTGTGGAGGCCCTGCCTCAGGAAAGGCTTTTCTCAGAGCGTGTGTCCTGCTAGACACGGGTAGGTAAAACCAGCAGATGCAATTCTCAGGATAACAGCTTCACAAAGGCCTTGAGCAGCAGAACTGCTTTTAAAAGTCATATCACTGATGATAAAATGACCCGTCCTGACTTCCTTTGGGGCTCTCTTAAGTTAATGTCTCTCACTGTGTTTCAGGAGCTGTTTGGTGCTGTGCAGGTCACCCCTCTGAGTTCAGGCTACGCCCTTGGAAGTTCCAATTGGATTATCCAGTCACATTATGAAAAAGTTTCTTACGTTTCAGGATCTTCTCTGCTTACAACACACCCTCAGGTACAGCCCCTGACTTTTCTTAGTCTTCTTAGGGTGAACTATCCCTGCTCAAAAAAAGGGGTTATTCCAGCTGGGATCAGGTTTAGGATAGAGGCCATGCTAAGGTAACTGTGATATCAGTGCCTGGACTTAATGGGCATTGATAAGACATACCCTGACAAGTGACAGGTATCAATAGTTGCTAAGGAAAGATAACTAAAATTCTTTGTTATTGGTTATTTGATGTTAACTTAAAACTGTGAAATTGTCTTTCACTCTAAAGAGGAAATTTTCAACAGAGTTAAACAAAAGAGCATTAGTGACTTTTTTTAAAAATCCATATTTGACTGAAGAGTCTTCACAGACAGTTCACAGACTGCTTTATATCACTTCTGAAACATCCTTCCTTGGGAGAAATGATAGCTCACTGGCTGCCAACTTTTCCACCCTGCTCTGCTAAGGGCAAAGTCTTTATAGTGCTGTAGATGTAATTTCCAGTAAATTAATTCTCTCTAGATCCATAAATTCTTAGTGCAAAGAATGGCTTGAAGTTCGCAGTGCCGTGCGCTTCAGAAGTTGTCAAAATAGTTAAAAGCATTATTGCAGGAGGTATTTAAAAATAATTTAGAAGATGTGTCAGGTTTTTGATCAGTAAGTGATTTCCCCCAAGGTGGGTGTCTGCTGGAGAGCTTTGCTTCTGAGCATCCCTCACTTAAAAGCTTGTTCTCAGCTGAGAAACTACAGTGGATAAATGATCCTTAATAGTAGGGCCATCCTTAGGTGTACAAAATGTATCAGAGCCTCTAAATCCCTGTTTCTCATCAGCCTCATTCCATCCTGGGCTGTGCTCTCTCATCCCCTCCTGGAGAAGGAGCAGCAAGACTGGACAATGTGTGAATGGAATATTTCTGTGAGGAGAAACTTCGCCTTGTACGAAGTAATTTGGTAACTGAGAATGTTTTCTCCTCATTGACATGAAATGGTGATTCAGTTTATCAGGTCAGACTGGCCAGGCTTCATCATTTCCCAAAGGTGAAAGTTCCTCTGGAAGCTTCTGGTAAAATCCCTGTTTTTAAGGAAGTTAACTCCCAGTGGCAGGGAATGGGGTGTGAGTGAGCTGTTCATGGGCTGTGGGCTGCACTCCCTGCAGAGGTGGGAGCAGTCAGACAGGGCAGTTTGAGCTTTAAAAGTGCAGGGAAAGGTACTGTGAACCTCCCTGAAACCCGAGGAACCTGCTCCATTTGCCAGCAGGAGATGGAACCTGGATTATCCGCTCTGCTGACGGTGTTGCTTGTCCCACGTGCTTTCCACAGCCTCATTTTTTACCATCCAGTCCCTTGCACTTCGAATAATTTCATCCTAACACATCTTTAGAAGGAATAGCTTAGCAGATAGTTAAAATCACATTCAGTTTGTACTTCCCATGTTATTTACCACATCACAGATGTTACCCTGTATCATCATTGTCGTGCATTTGCTTCCAGATGCTTTTTGAAGACAATGGATAGTTTTTGTCCTGGGGTTAATCCCTGTGAGCACCAGCACAGGCTGCTACAATCTGCTGTTTCTGTATGTGGGGTTTGGGAGCTGCCAAGCAGCTCTTCATCATCTCTTTGATGTTTGACAGACAATATGTAATGATAACAATATCTTGAGTGGCACAGAGTCAGAATTGTGAGCAAGCCATCATTTTTTCCTCAGGGAGTGAAAAAGTTGTTTGTTCGTCCTGTTTCTCCATAGGATCATGGTGAGAAATTCATCGTGAAATTCCCATTTTTTTAGCAGTGTGTGAAAACAGTCACTGGTTTTTGTTTTAAAAAGGATCTCCTTTAAACATATCCAGAGCTTCTTTTCCAATGAATTCGGAGTTAGGCCTGGCACCATTAACTGTTCCCTGTTCTTCTGGCAGATGGTTCCTCTTGAAATTTTGCCCCCCCCCACCGAGGCTGGAATTGACACCGTTGCCACTGAAGTGGAGAACAGGAGTTGACAGCACAGGTTCAGACATGTCACTAAAAGCCTTTTCAGACATATTCTTTACATTAACCCACAAAAATCAATGCAGGCCCTCTCAGTGCAATGGCATCTGAAATTATGTGGATCTAATATGCCATAATCATTATGTACATTATCACAGGCAGATTCCATATTATTTTTTATTGCATTATTGGCATTTTATTTTCATGGACACACTACAGAGAGTCAAAGATTGTGATAAATCTCACCTGTCAGGTCTGATCCTACAAGGGGGTGCACAGTTTAAACTTCTGTCTGAGTTGAAATGAAATTCCCCTGCATGTTTGAAAGAGCAGGGTCCTTCTCAACTGCTTCAGAACGGCTCTGGAGAGCTGTGAGCAGGGGAATTGACCTTACAGTGGTCTTGGAGGTTCAGCAGAGGAAATCTCTTCATCTGTCTCTTCTGGCAGAAAGCTTTCCTGGTTGGTGAGACTGCAGAGAGTTGTTTATTGAGTGTAAATAACCATAAAATACCACACAGCTGCCAGCAGTTGCCCACTTTTGCTTCATCAATAGCTGTGGGAAGGGCATCCCAACCCAGAGTGAGGCTCAAAGTTACCTTTTCACCATCTGCAGAGAGAGAAGTGGATTTTACCCTGTCAAGATTGGATCAGGCTAAATTTTCAGTATCAAGAACATGTATTTAGTATTACACTAAAGTATAATTTCTGAATATCTACTTTCTGTTTGCTAATGGAGAGAGATGGGTTTGCATTTTCATTCTGCTTTAATAAAATACCAGTGTAAAACAAGTTAAGTTTCCACAGATGGAGAAATGTGAAGTGTAAAGTGTTTGGTGACTGTATCTATCATGTCCTGCCTGGAGAAACTCTCCCATTCCTGATTTTATTTCCCTGTGCTCCGTTCCAGCCCATGGACCAGGCTTCTCTTAAAAACAGCGACGTTCTCATCCTGACGGGGCTGACCCAAATCCCCACCGCCAACCCCGATGGAATGGTGGGGGAGTTCTGCAGCAACCTGGGTAGGTCACTGAGAGAAATCTCCTGCCTGTTTTATCATCTTATTCATGGCTTTGGGTGGGAAATAATTCTGAGATTCCTGGAACTGAATAAGTTGTCCAGCTATAGCTCCTGGCATAAAACTACCTGTTTAGATTTTACGATGTGCTCCTGATGTCATTAATACAGTAAGTGCTTGGAGAGACACAAGTTGTACCTAAAATGTTTTGGAATGGAACAGGTATAATGAGATTTAATCATCTGCTGCTCCTGGTTTGCTAAGTATGTCACTTGGCTGCCAACAGGCTACGTGTTGCCTGGGCTTTGGATATTGTTCCCAGCTGAAATATTACTATTTCCTTCCTGTGTATCAGCCAAAGTGAAATCTTTACATGCTTTTTTATGACTTTCAGTTTTGAAAACAAGCACATCTGCTTCCCTTCTTACACCTGACTTTTAAATATATCAAAAGCAAACAGCACAATCTCTGTTTAAAAAAAAAAGTCAAGATATATTTATAGACCCCCAGAAATATAAAACCTAATCAGATGCTTTCACAGCTGGAAAAGCTGATAATTGCAAAGCTGTGATATCAGTGTGAATGGCAGCATTTTCCAGCCTGTTTGGAGTGTCACATCCAGTGCTGTTCTCTCCTTTTCTCCCCTTCCCCCTGCTCAGTTCCTCTGTGCTCTCATCCTTCTTTCATCAAACCACTTTCCCATGTCTGTCCTGCTCTGTGTTGCCTGTTCTTTTTTCAGAGATCTTCCCTTTATTTTAAATTCACTACTTCGTACAAATAAAAATAAAACACTTGCAATAGGAGGATCCTGACAAAGGTTACCAAAAGACATGACAAGACTAAATCAGACTGAATTCCTGGTCTGCTGGAATGGGTCCCTGCTCATGGCAGGGGCTTGGAACTGGATGATCCCTAAGGTCCCTTCCAACCCAACCCATTCAGTGATCCTAAATATCTGTTAGTAGAGCACATTTTGGCATTTTATAAGAATGATAATCATGGGTTTTACTAAAGATCCTCTCTGCCAACATCCTGGCTCCAACAGGGACTGTGTGCAGATGCCTGGAGAAGAGTAGGAGAGTAGGGTGAGATTATAGGATACTTTCCTCTCATAATCTTTAAGTTTTTTTATTTCAGGAATTGCCTGAATTAGACATCATTGTGTAGTTAATGATGTCCAGTGGTTTTGTTCAACCTCCCCTTGAAGCTAACACCTGTGACTTCCTTTCCTAAACGTGTGTTTTTACATGTGTGTGTGTGTATTTCATCTGTGTTTTCATTGTTTTTAAACACTGTGAATTTCATTACCCTGCGAGCTGCCACAGATCAGCTCTGGTTACCTTGTTTTGGTCAATCCAGATGTGCTGCCCTTCTCTGTCCCTCCTGGACCTTCACGGGGGTCACTGTCCCCCCGAGAGACGGTGGCACAATCCCCTCCTATCACACTGAGTAAACAAGAGTGAGACTGTTAATTAAAATGCTTTTCATAATTAAAGTCTTAGAGCTGTAGTTGGGCCAAAGCAGGATCCAGAAGTTGACTGTGTATAAATAAATGTGTTACATGTGTCAGTGCAGGTGGCCGTTTGTCTGCACAACTTTTTCTGGGTTACAGAAACATTCTGAACTATTTTCAGGGTTTTGCAGGTCCTCAAGCCAGTTTCTGTCTTGAATGAGACAAACTCAGAGAAATGAGAACGTCATTAAAGACCAAAGGAAGATACATGCTTAAAATAATGCCATTGTAAAGATCTGGAATTTGAGTGGTACTTGCCAAAAACCAGCAATCTGAAGAAATTAAGTAATTCTATATTAATGCAGTTCTAGGGCTGTCTTTTACCTGACACCAGCTATATTTATCTACCCAACATTAGGAAAATAGAGAATTGGTTTTCTTTCAATATGTAAAGAAGCCCAAAAGCAATGTGTTCCTGGGAAAATCAGTTGAGCAGGCAAGCTGAGCACAGCAGTTTTCATCTGTTTTTTCCCATTTCTAAAATGTTCAGGGGAGCGCACAAGCACCTCAGAATACCAAGGTAAAAACTGTAAAGCAGAAAAAATTTACCAAAAATGTGTATGAGGAGGTAGCAGCATGTTTGTGAAGCAGTGATGTGAAGCACAGAAATGGAAGTGTGAAAATTCCACCTCGATCTCTGTTTTCATCCCAGCATGTGGAGCTGCAGCCCTGATTCCCAGGATTCCCAAGTCACACACGATTTCCTCCCCACACTCTGTCCCACCTCCAGCTTGCTCTCAGTTCACCCCAAACCCCTTTTTTCCCTGCTCAGCACTGCAGCACCAGCACTCTGCAGCTCAAGGAGAGCAGTTTTATTTCCACATTGCCTTGGGCACCAGCAGCAAAGCTGCCAGTCTGTCTATGGGGACAGTTGCTGATATTTTGTGTGAGTGTGAGGCTGTGTGTGTTTATAGAGAGCAGAAAAGAGCACAGTTTGCTTTTTAGGTGCCAACTTGACCTTGTGGCAGCAGCTGTTGGGAAAGCAAGGATCTCTTTGTGAGTCGTAAATTGAACAACTTGTTATGGAGCTACTGAAGGAGACTAAATTTGAAATGCCAAGATTATTATACAACTTTTATCAAGAGAGAGCATCCATCAGTCACCGAGATAAATTGGGCTTTAAACAGCTTTCAGATAGATGTGTCCTCTTACTGACAACTCTAAAAAGTTGTTGTAGTGCTGCAGAGAACCAGATTGGACCTGCTGCTTGTGTGGAAAGCAATATGCTAGGAAAGGTTTTCACCCGTTTTGCAGAAGCTGGGAGGAAGTTCTCATCCTTTTGTGGAATCCTGGATCCCAGCTCTGGTGGGCACCTGGCTGAAACCATTCTCCACTCCTTGGATTGTGATTTTATGTCCATTATTGCTCACCAGCTCTGTAGTTTTGCTGGGGACAGGAACTCAAGGTGACACCTCCTCAAAGACTTTACCGTCCCATATTTCCTCTGTGGCCCCAGGAATCTTGAACTTGTGCTTGTTTTCACCATAAAAGGCTTGAGGTTTCCAGAGACCCCGTGGCTGTGGGGAAGGGAGAGCTGGAGATTCAGGCTGTGTTGGGTTTGGCATGGCCAAATTTTGGTAGTGGGGCTACAGGGGTGGTTTCTGTGAGAGGTTTCCAGAAGTTTCCCCCATCCCAACTGGCTCCAGGATGGACCCACTGCTGGCCAAGGCTGAGCCCATCAGAGGCGGCAGCACCTCTGGGATAACAGCGAAGAAGGGGAAAGAAGTTACTGTGCAAGAGCAATGACAGCCAGGGGAGAGGAGAGGGAGGATGTGTGAGGAACAGCCCTCAGACCCCAGGGCAGTGCAGGAGGGGCAGGGGCTGCTCCAGGCACCAGAGCAGGGATTCCCAGCCCAGGGTGCAGCCCATGGAGAGGCAGCTGTGCCCCTGCAGCCCATGGGGGGCCCAGGGGGGAGCAGAGATCCACCTGCAGCCCCTGGAGACCCCCCCACTGGAGCAGGGGGATGCCTGAAGGAGGCTGTGACCCCATGGGAAGCCCACACTGGCGCAGGGTCCTGGCAGGACCTGTGCCCTGTGGAGAGAGAAGTAATAAATTAAATTAATTTCCACATATTGAGCCTGTTTTGTCCATGATGGAAATCAGTGATTGATCTCTCCCTGTTTTTAACTCACCCCACAAGCTTTTTGTTAAATTTTCTCCCCTGCCCAGCTGAGTGATAGAGCACCTTTGGTGGGCACCCAGCGTCCAGTCAAGGGCAAAGCACCACAAAGGAATGGAACTCAAATTTTCTGTATCCTGCACACGTTCTTTACCCTACACCCTGCATCCCATCCCTGGCCTGTGCACCATTCCTGCTGCACTGGGTGTAGGTTTCTCCTTTTCTCTGCAGAATTTTTGGGTGTGTAATGTCTCAATGCAAATTCAGGTCTTGGAGCCAGAGCTTCAACTTCCACCTCCAGATGGCTTTGAAAATGATGTTCTTAACCTCCTCGTTGCTCTCTTCACATCCTGTTTACAGCTGGGACAGTTTAGATTTGCCCATGTGAGGGGGTTAACGTCACACATTGTTGGGATTGTTGGGAACATCTCGAGTTCTAGACAAATGTGAACTATTGCCGTTCATATTCACAAATATTTTGATTGTATAGTTTGCATATGGCCTGGAGAAATAAATCACTACCCTGCAGTTGTATTATAAGTGATAAACAAGGGGTTTTTGATCACCAGTTGTTCATAGCACCATGTCATAGGCACTGACTGCTACAGTGAGTAAAACAACTAGAAATGCCTGTGAAAAATCCTGCCAGGCTGTGCATCTCCCTAAACTCTATAAAACTTAAACATTCAGCCAGAAAAATCTTCCTTTTTCTTCTCCTTGAGGAAGATTTTGCCCCATCAGGGGCAAAAAGACCCTTAAAGTGCTAAATCCATACCCCAACAAACCTCAGCAAGTAATTGAAGTCAAGGAAGTGATTTGGGGGGATGCAATATTTGTATTTTCAGGCTCTTCCACAGCTTTTTGTGGAATGCTTGGTGCATGTTACTGCTGCTGCACTGCAATTAGCAATGGATGGTTCTACCCCACGACCACAGGTGAAATTGCTCACTGAGCTGAACAAATATTTCTCCTTTCCCAGAAGGTGCAGTATTTTTGTGATTCATTCTGCCAAAAGAACCCGATGTTTGCTCTCTGCTTGCCTTTGCTGTTGTGCTCAGATCTGTCTCAATTACAGAGTAAACCTATTTTTCCTTTTTCTACTCCTCATTTTTATCTAGTCTCATGCTGTCTGCGAGTTTTAAATTGTTCTTGTTACACGGAAAGGACAGAAATATTCAGAGTTTTTAAAAAGGACAAACATTCCATCCCCCATTTCTAGCTCTGAGGGCTGTTTGAAATAACCACACCTTCAGCCTTTCATCTGAAATCCAAGCACAGAACAGCTCACCATGTGCAGTGCCTTTGGCTGAGACCTGGGAGCTGTTGTCCTTCCCCTCTGGGGGACAGCTGAGAGATGGAGCAGGGTTTATTTTGATGTTGAGGTGGTTTGTTTCTCTCCTTTATCCTCCTGTGCCAGTGCACGGCCGCCCTCTCCTGTCAGGAGTTTTCCATGTGCTCAGGCTGTCATGTAAAGGAGTAGAATCACTCCACCGAGCTTGGAGAAGGCAGGAAATAAATGTATTTAATGATCAGAGGTTTTCTTCCCAACTCACGTGCATAGCTTGCGCTAATTCATGCAAAAGCTGCTTTTTATATAATATTTGGATGAAAGGAATTTATTAAAAGTTTAAATACAAACCCAGTGAATTGATTTCTCTCATTGTCTCTCCCTCAGCTATGACTGTCCGGAATGGAGGCAATGTGCTGGTTCCCTGTTATCCCTCTGGAGTGATCTATGACCTGCTGGAGTGCCTCTATCAATACATTGACTCTGCAGGACTCTCCAACGTCCCCTTTTACTTCATCTCACCTGTTGCCAACAGCTCCCTGGAGTTCTCCCAGATCTTTGCTGAGTGGTAAGTGTGCCATGGCAGCCTGGAGAGCACCCTCAGCTGTGGGAAGAGGCAGGTGCAGGTTATCTCCACCTGATAGATTCTAAAATGGAGCTGATTGGGATTGTGAACACGTTCCTTGAGTCACCAGGGCGTGTGTGTGTGTGTAAGAATGTGTTCTATAATTAGGGAAGGATCATTTCCTAGAGAATGTGCAAACTCAATCTCTCCTTTTTGGTGCTTGCACTAATGAGTAAATTATGTTCCTGACTTAAGTGAGCTTTAGCTGTGCCTGTTTGCAAGCCTTAGCCCCCTAAACTCTACCATGGTGTCCCTGGCTAAGCAAAATAGAGTTTTCAGGCTTAATTTTGCCGAGCCATGGCAAGAAGAGGCCAGAAGTGTCCTGGGCTGCATGAGGTAGAGCAGAGCCAGCAGGTCAGGAGGGGACATCCTGCTCTGCTCAGCACTGCTGAGGGCACATGGACAGTGCTGTGTCCAGTTCTGGGCTCCCCAGTACCAGAAGGATGTGGGATTTCTGGAACAAGGCCAGCACAGGGCCATGGAGATGAGGGGAGGCTGAGGGAGCTGGGACTCTCCAGCCTGCAGAGCAGAAGGCTCAGGGGGATCTTATCATTGTGTAGAAATACCTGACGGGAAGTAATGAGGATGAGGGATCAGTCTCTTCAGCAGGGCCCACTGGCAGAACAAATTCAAACACGTGAAATTCTGTCAAGGTAGGGGATTTAAATGGCCAGAGGGCAGGGAGAGATGGGATATTGGGAAGAAACGCTTCCCTGTGAGGGTGGGGAGAACCTGGCACAGGTTGCCCAGAGAAGCTGTGGCTGCTCCATCCCTGGAAGTGTCCCAGGTCAGGTTGGACAGGGCTTGGAGCAACCTGGGATGGTGGAAGGTGTCCCTGCCCATGGCAGGGGGGTTGGAACAGGATGATCTTTAACGTCCCTTCCCACCCAAACCATTCCATGATTCTGTGACTCTATGAAACACTGCAGCCTGTCTGCAGAGAGGTTGTGGAGACTTTGCTGTGGAGACATCAGAATCCAACTGGACACAGTCCTGGATGATCTGCTTTGCTGAGAGTGCTTGAGCAGGGCTTGGATGTGATGATCTCAGGAGGTCCCTCCCAGCCTCAACCATTCTGTGATTCTGAGCCCTGGAGAGGAGAATCCAACCGCTTGGAACTCTTCCCAAATTCTTACAAATGGAGACATGCTCTAGAATATTAAATCCAATAAGGTAGCTTTTCTCTTCTTCCTCTCCAGATTTTGGAGTTCAGGAAAGAAAAGACAGGTCCTGGAAATCTTGTGTGAGTTGATCCCTCAGGAGAATTGTAAAGAGGATTGAAATCTGGTGAATTTACATGGAAATGGAGGCAAAGGTTGAACATCTGTGAAATAGAGGTTTGGGGTCAGAACTGTGGTTGCTATTCAGGGATTCCAGCCTTTAATTCTACTCTTTACCCAGCTAAAGGAAATGTCCTGCTCTTAGTATCCCTTAGACTTTATCAAAAGTAGTTTGACCCAGGCTCATTTCTTTTTAATAAAGTGCAAGCATGACCCAGGCAGTGTTTCCCAGAAAAAGCCACCAGGACAGTGTCACTGCAGATCACTGTCACGTCACCCAGACCTCTGACAAACAGCTTTTTTTAGCTGCTGTAATAGGATGAATCAGGAGCCTGGGTAGAGCTCATCAACAGCTCTCAGTATCTCTGTTTTAAAGATAAGTGATAGATGGAAAATGCCAGGTCACAGTGGGCCTTGGGCCGTGGGGAGAGGCAGTTTACCAACATTGTAACTGCAGTGATAAAACGCTCAGGGGAATTGGATTACAATGAGCAGAAGGACCAAGTCACTGCCGAGAAGTGGGATGAGGCAAGTGGAATTTTTCTGTTGATAGATGATTTGGCTTTGCAAAAACTGTTGAGGTCTGGACTAGGAAATGCTGTGGATGTTGAGTTACAGATTTGTCTTGAGCAGCACAGGAGCTCTGTTCCAGTGTGTACAGAATTGCCATCAGCTGCCTTGCACCTTCTCTGTGTGACCCTGCTGTGATTGAGGTGTTCTGTCCTGTAGGTGTTGGTCCTCTGACCAGAAACACTGGCAGCAGCAGGACAGACTGGTCATTTTGCACCTGGTGCCTCAGATCCCAACCCGGTTTTCTCCAGGAGTGTAACAGTAGATGGCAGCAGAAGCTGCAGGGTGTGCTGCACCTCTAACCCGGCTGATTTCCTTTTCTTTTAAAGGTTGTGTCATAACAAACAAACAAAGGTGTATCTTCCAGAACCTCCTTTTCCCCACGCTGAGGTGAGTAAACCATGGTCTTGTTTACTTTCTGAATCACAGTCCACACAGTGTAGCTGTTGTTTTTCTGATGAACCCTTCAACAGCTATTTAAGTTTTGTTTAATTTTTCATAAAAATGTTTTTTCCCTTTGCTTTCTGTGATGAATTTGGGAGCGTGGGGGAGGAATGAGTGATGGTGTTCCCTCAACTCCAAAATTACCCTGTTTATTCCAGCCTATCACTTGCACAGGCTGGCCTGGTTCACTCCTTCCCCTGCAGAAGGAGATCTGGTGTGGGATGTTTGCTCTTATCAACTCCAACCACAAGCATTCCCTTTGTCCAAGCCGTTTACTTCCAAGTCTGTGAAACTCAGAGCCTGTTATCAGACCCAGCTTAGTCATGCCAACTCCTTCCTCCCTCACTGAAGCAGGCACCATGTCTGCTGTAGGAGGAACGGTATCTTGAAAGAGAGATTTTATATCAAAATTTAAAGTTCGCAGCACTGAGCGCAGTCAGTGGCAATTTTAAATGAAATTACTTGAGCATTGTAATGAAGCAAAGAGGAATGAGGCTCCTGAATTTGGAGGATTTCCCTGCAACATGTGATGAGGGGATTTTGATCTTCCCTGCAACAAAATAATAATTTGAGGGGAAGCTTTAGCCAACCAGAAATTAAATAAACGTGGTATAACTGATGCCTTCAGAGTTATCTCACGTATCAGGACAGGAAATTCTCCCCTGGGAACAGGTAGCTTTCCCACTGAAGTAAACATAAGGTAGAAACGGGCCTAAGAATTTTAGCTAAATCTTACTCCTGTAAGACATTGACCCAGAAAACTGCTTCCTTTAGTTGCTGTGGTCCAAACTCTTTGATGAGATGTGCAGAGTGGCCATGGCAGGTTTAAGAGCCCAGAAATTCATTGCTTTTACAGACGTTGGGTGGTTTTTTCCTCTGAGATATCTCTTCCGGGGACTTGTTCTGGAAATTGCCATTACCCATCACATCTGTCATCTGTAGGTGCTTCAGAGGCATTGCTGGGAGTAGGATCTGACCAGGAGCCCTCACTCTTTCCAGATGCTTGAATGTGTTTCAAGCAGGATGTGCAGTGAATTATGTATAATCTGTTACCAAGAATAATGTGGACTGCAGGGCAAGCCACCTGTTCACCACTTATTTTATAACCAAAAAATTCATTCCCACTGATAAATCAATTCCAAATTCTCTTGAGTACAAGGCTCTGCAACCTTGCTGCTGGCTCTGCTTTCTGTCCTGCCCTCCATCCCTGCTTTCTGGGGTTTCCTTGTTGATCCACAGGGTCATTGGATTCACTGACAGCCCATATTCTAGTTCACAATATGTACTGGAACTGGCAGATTTAAGTGAAAACCCATCCAAAAATGAGAAGCCAAACCTGCAGCTGTCAAAGACTGGATCAATTAACCCATCCTATATGATGATGAGTCTTTGTGTTTACAGAGTGATAACTCTGTCCTCTAATTCCTAGGACGTTCTATATTCTCATGGGGCCTGTTGACAGTGAGGTTTTGCCAGATTATTGGAACAGCTTTGCAAGAACCGCTCTGTGCTTCATGTGTAGATCAGGGTAATTATGTAGGAAAGGCCTCCCAGCAGTGGATCCCAGATCAGCTTCCCTGCACAGAGGGAGGAACATGCCTGTTGCAGGTGCAGGATGGAACATCCCACAGGATGTCCGTGCCAGGGCCCCAGCGCTCAGCACGTGCCTTGGGTTCCTTGTTAAATCTCCAGAATCTCACACCTGGCACCGTATTTCATTCACACAGTGTGAAACATCCAGAAAACCTCTTCCCAGCACAATCCTGGGCCTCCACCACCCCC
>VZTE01004176.1:304527-432679 GCA_013397775.1 Eulacestoma nigropectus
AAAACAAACAGAAAAAAGCTTTTTGAGGCCATTTCCTACAAGTTCATTTAAATGTCAGTATTTTATGGGTTCAAATTTGTTTTACCCATTGTCTGCTAAACTGCAGTTCTTATGACTGAAGCTAAGTTTAGATTCTAAACCCTGCACTCCAGATGTGTTAATCAGAAATCTTTACCAGTATAATTGCAGGAATGCTTTTGAGATTCAGTGCCTGTCAACTGCCAGAGCAGTTATTGGATGGTTTTTTCCAATTTGCCTCTTGAAGATTAAATAGGAATTAGCTATTACTTGTAAACAGCAGAAAGTGTGGTCCAGTTTCTACTTCCTCCATGATTCAAGGATCCACGTGGAAATGATCCACGTGCATCTACAGAATTGTGTAATAACCTGAATTCTGAGGTGCTTTGTGGTGCACAAGTTGCTGAGAATTCTCAGTTTCTCTTCATTTCCATGCAGGCACCTTAGATCTGCCATGGTAAAAAGTAACACAGGACAAGGGGAAATGGCCTTAAGTTGAAGTGGGGAAGGTTTAGATGAGTTGTTAGGGAGAAAATCTCTCTGAGGGTGGGGAGGCCCTGGCACAGGTTCCCAGAGAAGCTGTGGCTGCCCCTGGATCCCTGGAAGTGTCCAAGGTTGGGTGGGACTTGGAGCAACCTGGGATAATGGAAGGTGTCCCTGCCCATGGCAGGGGGTGGGACTGGATGAACTTTAAGGTTCCTTTCCAACCCAAACCATTCCATGATTCTGTGATTTGTTGATCAGCTCAACCTCCTTTAAAAACTGGCTGACAAAGGAAGCACCATTCCCTCCCATACTCTCTTTATCTCTGTGGTTTTTCTCTCAGCTGTTCAGTCTGTGATTCCATGTGTTAAATCCCTTGCTTTTTAAACTGTATTTACAGTTATTTTCAGGCTGGAGATGGAAACATATACCTGCCAAGCAAAAACTTGCAAAATACTGCATGAAAGTGCTTCACAGCCTGGTTATTAAATTGCTTTTTAAGTTGTACCTTGTTTTGCAGATTAGAAAACAGTGGCAGGAGAAATAAAGCAAAACTCTTCAAAAAGTGCCTTGATAAATAAACTTTTCCATCTTAGCAAAGAAATCTGTTCCACCTGCAGAGCTGATTGCACTGTGTCTGCAAAACATCTTATTGCTCTTAGTTCATGTTTATTACTGGTTTCAGAGATAGCTAAGGAAGGGAAAGTCAGTCGTTCTTTTTCAGTGGGTTTGACTTTGTGTGAACCCTTTAACCCGAGGAAGCTCAGCAACATTCTGCTGAAGGCAAAAGTGCCTGGTACTGCTGTGATGCAAGAAAAGCAGGTGAAACATGAGCCCAGAGCTCTCTGCAGATATGGCAAATAGGAAAAAGGAGCTTATTGTGAATTTGGCAGCTGAGCACTCTGCTCACTCCAGGGGAACTCGAAGCAGGGAGTGTTTGCAGAGTTTCCTCCCAGTTACCATCCTGCTGGTACCAAAGAAATGAGAGCAAAGACTTGGAGACACCTGGCCCCATGCTCTGACTTCCTTTTCATAACATTTATGACAGTCATGACTAAATTTGTTGGAAAAATCTAAGGGGTATGCGGGAAGGGACTCTGTGATGAATGAGGAATAAATTATAGAACATTTATAATCTCATGTAAATAAACACACTGAAGCACAGAGGCATGAAAGGTTGGTAATGTCTGGATTTTTGTTTTCCTTTCAGCTCATTCAGACAAACAAATTGAAACATTATCCCAGCATCCATGGAGACTTCAGCAATGACTTCAAGCAGCCCTGTGTTGTGTTCACTGGGCATCCCTCTCTCAGGTTTGGGGATGTGGTGCATTTCATGGAGCTGTGGGGAAAATCCAGCTTGAACACTGTTATATTCACAGGTAAGTAAAGTGCTGATAGCATTATCAAATTAACAGCTTGTGCACTCTGGCTAAGTGTGGCCACATCCCTGGGGCTTTCTTTACTCATTTGTTCTGGGACAGAAGTTCTTGACTTCAGTAGGAGCTTATCTAAATTAAGGCCCCAGGACTGGCTGCAGGGACAAAGGTAATTATTGTGCCATTTAATTCAGTGTAGCCCTGCAGAGCCAACCTTTGCCATGCAGAGTCCATTCCTGCCACGACTGAGCAAAATCTTTGTTATGCACAGCAGTGAAATGCCTACAGGAAATTAATTTTTGAATTAAAAGCAGCTGGCTGCAAGTTAAACCCAGGCAAGACCTAATGGATGCTGGTCAGAAAGGAGAAACACTTCTTCTCCATGTTCCACTGGAACCACAAACCTTTCCTCATCCTTCTCCTGCCCTTTCATCAGGCAGTGTTTCTAAAGAGGTTTCTGTCCTCTCTGCTGTCCCAGAAGTGTGCACCCCACACAGCCCTGGCACAGGGATCTGAGCTATTCCTGCCTTTGGGCTGAGCTTTGTTCAGATGGTTTGGGGCTGACAGACACACTTGTAGCTGAAGGTACAGCTCTGACCCATTCCCCAGGGGAGCTGTTTCATTTCTCAGTGCTCAACAGGTCTTTTAAGTTCCTCCACTTCTTTCCATCTGCTTCTAGTGCTGACCCTGATTAAAAATCCTTCAAGGCCTTCCCTCAAGCTGGGGTTCTGTGCAGGTGTATTTATCCCTGATGTGTCACCCAGACAGAGCCCTGCAGTGGCCATTGTCCTGATCTGAGAAGGCAGAGAGTAATCCTTTTGGTCCTTACTCCTGATTTTGTGTATAAGGAACTCTGGGATAAGGGGAGGTGTGTTCTCTATGATTTAGCCAGGTAAAAAAGGTGTCGATTTTCAGACAAAGTAATTAGAAATGAGGAGGAGAGCCCTGCGAAACAGCTCAAACCTACTTCCACAGCAAGGGTGGGATGGAATCCCACTGTTAAGCTTATTTTCCTCCAGTTTTTGGTGAATAGGAAAGCTGCTGGAAAGCACAAAACCTCCTGAACAAAAGAGGGCTGGGAAAGGGTTATTTCTTTCTTTCTCTCTTTCTTTCTCTCTTTCTTTCTCTCTTTCTTTCTCTCTTTCTCTCTCTCTTTTCCCTTTTTCTTTTTTCTTTCTTTCTTTCTTTCTTTTTCTTTCTTTCTTTCTTTCTCTTTCTTTCTTTCTTTCTTTCTTTCTTTCTTTCTTTCTTTCTTTCTTTCTTTCTTTCTTTCTTTCTTTTTTCTCCCTCTTTCCCTCTTTCCTTCTTTCCCTCTTTTCTTTCTTTTCTTTCTGTTACTGTAGACTCAAGGCTAGTGACAAGCAAGTCCCTTTGACTCTTTCACAATATTGGCACCAAAAAGTGTGACAGTATCATGATACCGTTAAGCCAATTTGGGGAGATTTAAAGTGTGTAATTAACCCTATGCAAGGGGAGGGGAGATCGAGGGGGTTTCTGCAGGGAGCTTAAAGCCAGACTGGTTTTGTGCTGGGAAATGGTGCAAGGTACCTCAGCACTTAGGTCACAGCTGCTGCAGTGCCCATCCCTCCTGACCTTTGAGGCAGTTCAGGAGACATGCCCTAATTACAGTAATTGGGCAAAATTGCAATATGGATATCTCGGAAACAGTGAATTCTACTCCAGTCAGGACTTCAATTAAGGCAGAGTGTGCAGAGCCTTTGCAGGGGTGTGTATTCCATGAATCCCCAGGGAACCCGTGGCATTAATCATGTTGTGAATGTGCTGCCCAGGGTGTCAGGAACTGGCCTTTAATGCCAAGAACTCTTACTCTGTGTCTTTCGTGAGGAGAGGCAATTGACCTTTCTGTGTGAGATCCTAATCCTTCGGTGAACTGAGGCAATCGAGCACTTCTGTCAGAGCCTGGCCCTGGCAGGTTGTTAAGGCATCTAAATGTCACTCCTAACAACCTGGGGGTGCAGCAGGTCGTGGTCTTGGAGATTCATTCCCAGTCTCTGCTTAGTGAAACTCCAGTTCAGAGCTGCTTTCATTGGATGACCTTGGAGTGCACAGCAATTCCAGATGCTTGTGGTGTTTTTTCCCTAAATTCTGTCTATCCATGGCTTTTGTCTCTTGTCTGTGGGCACATCCACTGGGCAGGATGGTCCTACTGCCTTATGACTGTCTAGTCCTAGGCCTATTTCCTTATGGTTGTCTCAGCTGGAACAAAACCACATGATTTAGTGCTGGGTTTGGCAGTTGGACTTGATGACCTTAGAGATTTTTTTCCAACCTAAATGTTTCTGTGATCTATGTCTACAGAAATTCCTATCAGATTAAATTCTTCTGTTCTTAGTACCAGTGAAAATCTGAAGCGCCTCCAGTGCTGCCACTAATTTCCATTATTTAATTACTTTTCTTTTTAAGCTAAAATCTCCCGTGGTTCTGAAAGAACCCCGGTCCATTGGAGCAGTGTGTGAGAGTAGATGACGTTGGAGCTTTTCCTGTGAAAAACTCCAGGTTTCTGGTGATTAGAACCTTTAAACTACAGACCATCCTGCATGCTTAATGAACACTGCTTCTTCAGTCATCAGGAACCAGTCGGTCTCCACCTTTCCAATCTGTAATGTAAAGAACAATGACAAAAATATAAATTAAAGCAGGCAGGAGCCAGGACCTGGCTGTGAGAGAACTGTGGTGCTGCTCTGCTGGCTCATGTCACCTGCTGGAGCAGTATTGAGGAGATTATTGATTAAAAATATCGAATACCACTGAGCCACAAAGAAATTCTAGGAGAAGACATGGTACAAAGAAGTCTCCTTTAAAAACCAGCTCCCTGGGAGATGTTAAAACCAGCTCATGCACGTCAGTGCTGTACGGTGGAAGGTTTTATAACTCCGTGTCACACAGCAGTAAATCAGGAGTCTTGGGGGAAAAGCTAAAGACCTGTAATTCTGTCAGGAAAAGTCAATATGTGTCCTTGACAAGCACTTTCTGCCTCCAGACAGGTGACTTTGGGATTTGGGGTGGTTTCAAAACAGCAGTTCCTGTGTGTCCCTGTGAGCCCAGCTCAAGTTGTGTTTTTAACATTCTAAATCTTTCAAGTCCCATGTTAGGATCCCTTCATTCGAATTTCTCCATTTTCCAAGGCTCTCTTGTCCTTGTTAGTAGTTCAGAGAGGCTTTGGACTGGATTTTATATGGGATTCCTAGACCAAAACTCCATGTCTGTACATTATCTGAACCTGCTGATTCAGAAATGCTGAATTCAGAAATGCTGCCTCAAATCTCTGTGTCCTCCACAATCCCAGAAGGATGGAAAATCTCCCTTCTGGTAACTTTTTAAACTTTTTACAATTTCATGGCACATCTCCAGCAGAGAACTTCTGCCTGACTTAAGCTTTCTCTTTTTCCCTAATGACTTTTAAAATGCCTTCTGATTTAACCCTAATTGATCACTGATCATTCCTCAACTACCAACTTTCTCAGTATTCCTATTTTTAAACTTCTATTCATTGCTATTAAACTTAACTGACATAAAAATGCCATTTTTACATCGATATTTTTAGGCTTTGTTTCATTGCCACCACCACATCTGCTTTTATCTAACATGGCTTTTTGCCCAGTGTAATTTTTATTTCATGTTTGTGGATTCATGGCTTCATGTACACGTCCTTGTACAACTCTCATTTTTTATTAATATTTCTCACTTTAATGTTCCCAGGCAGCTACTCTGACAATTGCTTTAAACTTGGGAAAATTATCCCTTTGACAGTTCCAAACATTTGTATCATTGCCTGGTGCCATATTCTGTTCTCTCAGGGTAAATATCCCCACGTTGTGCTCAGTGGTGCTTAGCCAGCAGCAGATTTTGAGATTTTGAGATTTTTAGGTGAGCAATTAACTTGTCTTTTTGTTGGATGTCATGCTGGTGCTGAACTTCCTCTGGTAAGGTTTGAAGGAGATTTTTTCATGCTGTCTGCGTGAGAAATCCAACCAGTGCTCTGCTCTGCTGCCATGTCAGAACATCCTAGATGGCTCTTTAAATCTGGACTGGAGGCTTTGAATTTCAGTTTCCTTTAAGTTCATCCTTTCACAGCCTCAGCAGGTCCCAGAGAATTCCTCCTGCTGGATTCCAGCCAGGCTTGAACTGCACTTCACTCTGCCTGGTGTCCTTTGAGGCCCTGTGGTTCAGGATAATCCAGCAGATGAGGTTTTCATGCATCCTCTTCTCTTTTTCCCAATCTGTACTTACCAAACTAATACCAGTCCTTTTTTTTCCAGCATTCCCTTAGTGCCACCCATCCCACAATTATCAGGGAGATAGGATTGGCATAATCTTTTCCATACCATTAGTTGGTGACCCCCAGAATGAAGAGGTTACCTGGATCCTACACAATGTCACCTGAGATATACAATTGTCATTCACCAAAAAAAAATAGTCTTTTTCTGTAGTATTCTCAATGTTTAATTACTCTCTGTGGGAGTAAAAGCCCATTCAGTGCCTGACTTTTTCCTGTCAAACCTCTAATCCAGTAATAAGAGGACCCTTGGTTTCCCACCAGTCTAAACCTGGCTCTTACACTCAAAAGAATAAATATATATACATATATATTTATATATCAAGATAAGGTATTCGTGCTGCATTTTTGTCATAGTGAAAACCAACTTGTCATTTGAATTACCTTACAAGACCCAAAATGTCTACATTTTGCCTTCCTTTACAGGACCTGATTAAAAATAAGAGATGATGGTTTTGTCTTGATTAAATGTGTTCTAAAAATCTTGCAATAATGTGTTCAAATGAAATAGTATTGCTCTGTTGCTTGATTAAGGTAAGACTAATTGTGGGCGTAATTTTCATCAAATTAATTGAAAATAATGGGTGGGGGAAGGAGGAAGGGAAGAGAAATCTGTAACAGAATTAACATTGAGCAACAGCTCTGACAAGGCTGGAATCAGAGAGGAATTGGGCCATCTTTGTTGTTAATGGGCTTTGAGTGTTTGCAACATTTCTCTTTCCAGAACCTGATTTCTCTTACCTGGACGCCCTGGCTCCCTATCAGCCCTTGGCAATGAAATGTGTTTACTGTCCCATTGACACGAGACTCAATTTTATTCAGGTGTCTAAATTACTCAAAGAGGTCCAGGTAATGAATTTTCTGGTGCCTTTTCTTATGTTTCTTCGCACAGCTGAAATAAATAAATGAACTGTGAGCAAATGTTGCATTAAACAAAAATCAGACAACACCCAGATCCTTTTTTCTATGAACAGGACACAGCATTGAGCTCTGCTTTAGAAAAGGTCTAAGAAAAGGAGGGTTCTTAGAGTATCTGCTGTCCCCCCCCTCCTTGACTGTTTGGGGCTTTAGTGGCCTATCCCATTTGTTTCTACTAAAATTTGCTTTCTGACTCATGACATAATTAAAATAATACCCAGGTTTTTTTCTGGCTGAGTTTTTCCCTGTGTTCCACCTTGCTGAACCCTGGAATACACATTCTTCCAAACCTCCTAACAATGCCTGGATCACTTTTATCTCATTGTTCTGCGACCTGGCTTGTCACTGCAAACTGATAGCACTGCCACTGCCTGGCTTTGGATAAACATCTCCTTCCACATCACTGCTGATGTATTGTGCTGTCTCCAGAGCAGCTTGCAGAAGCCACTGGCTTCTCCTTTGGCTTCCTTACATCCTGCAGTGGCCACCAGCCTGTTTATGCTTTGTTAACGTATTGGTGGAAAAATCCAGGAGTTGTTTTTTGCAGCCTTGATTATTGGCAGCTGAGGTTTCTGCAGCCTTGCATGTTGACTCTTGGGATGCTCTCCACCACTGTTGCCATTTGCTTCCAGTTTATCTGGCAAGGATTTAGGAGAAAAAGCTTTTTAATGTTTTTGATTTTTCTCTCCTTGTGGCAACTGTGATATCAAAGTGATGCTTAAAGACACAAATTTCAGGCGGGTCGCCGCTGCACACAGCTCCTGCTCCTGGAGCAGTTTATTCCAGTGCTGATGGGAATTCCATGGTGCTGTTTTCCAGCCCCTGCACGTGGTGTGCCCGGAGCAGTACACGCAGCCCCCTCCCACGCAGTCCCACCGCACGGACCTGATGATCGACTGCCAGCCCCCGGCCATGTCCTACCGCCGCGCCGAGGTGCTCACGCTGCCCTACAAGCGCCGCTACGAGAAGATCGAGATCATGCCCGACGTGAGTCCCTGCAGGGCACGGGCACGGGGGGTTCTTGCTCACACAGCCGAATTCCAGCTCAGCAGCCTCTGTAAAGTCATGGAATCGCGGAGTTGTTGTGGTTGGAAAAGGTCTTTATGGTCATCGAGTCCAGCTGTCAACCAGCGCCACCACTGTGGTCGGCACTAGTGCCAGCCACAAGTGCCCCTTCCAGGGAGGGGGATTCCTCCACCTCCCAGTGCTTGAGTACCCTTTCCATGAAGGAATTTTCCCTAATATCCAACCTAAACCTCCCCTAGTACAACTTGAGGCCGTTTCCTCTTGTCCTGTCCCTTGTTCCCACCTGGCTGCCCCCTCCTGTCAGGGAGTTGTGCAGAGCCAGAAGGTCTCCCCGAGCCTCCTTTTCTCCAGGCTGAGCCCTTTTCCCAGCTCCCTCAGCTGCTCCTGCTGCTCCAGCCCCTTCCCCAGCTCCGTTCCCTTCCCTGGACATGCTCCAGCCCCTCAGTGTTGGGAAGGGCCCAGACCTGCCCCCAGGACTGGAGGTGCAGACTCAGAAGTAAGAAATTTATTCTAAAGATATTTGCAGCCTTTGACTAAAGATGTCTTGTGGCTGGAATTCACGGTTGACTCTCATCATGTAAAGCACATTCTGTCAAATGGAGAGCATGGGAAGAAGCGTTTTTGAGAGATTATTTCACTGTAGAAACTAATGGGAATTGAAAAAAATGGCTGGCTGAGAGAGAGAGTTCTTCAGCCTGAGGAAGAGACCTCAGAGCCCCTTCCAGCACCTGAAGGGGCCCCAGGAGAGCTGCAGAGGGACTTGGGACAAAGGATGGAGGGACAAGACCAGGGGAATAGCTTCCCACTGCCAGAGGGCAGGGTTAGATGGGCTATTGGGAAGGAATTGTTCCCTGTTAGGGTGGGGAGGCCCTGGCACAGGGTGCCCAGAGAAGCTGTGGCTGCCCCTGGATCCCTGGCAGTGTCCCAGGCCAGGCTGGATGGGGCTTGGAGCACCCTGGGCTAGTGGAAGGTGTCCCTGCCCATGGCAGGGGGTGGCACAGGATCATCTTTAAGGTCCTGTCGAACCCAAAGCATTCCATGATTCTGTGATTATGAGCAAGCAACAACTGTGTTCAGGCGAGTTTCCTTTGCATGAAAATCCCCTCCCACAATACAGTGATCCCTGCCATGAGTGAGGCAACCAGTCACGTCCAGTTTAAATATGAGGAAGTTTTAGGCACAGCAGTTTGAATTAGTGCCCTGGGACCATGGAAAGGATCCAAAGAATCTGGGCATTAGTAGCCTGGAGTTCTCTTTCTCCTTTCCAAAACTGACCTGCTGTTAGAAACACCCTTCCCATTAAGGATCAGTTTTCAGTCATGGTAAAGAAGCTGTGAAAAGGCTTGTTTGTATTTCAGCAATTTTCATAAATGGTTAATTCCTACAGGCAGCAGGAGCCCAGCAGGTTAATGGATTGCTTGTAGCCATCTAAAATGTGGATTACTTATCCTCACAACATCTATTAATGATTTATTAACCCCATAAATCAAATCCAAATGTCCCCATATTACAAAGGGTGACCCATATTCTGACAGACACGAGCTTAAAATATTTTTTTGACAATCCAGTCAGCACAAATGTGTCCTTGGAGCAAAGGTGACAGTGGCTTTTTGCAACCAGGCATTACTGCCCTTTGGAATATTGAGTGACTTTTCATTGGAGTGTAGAAGGAGGAAGCATCCTTTAGTTGAGCCAAACACGAAGTGCAGAAGTGGGACCCACGTAACAAATCCCTCATCCAGCCCACAGCACCCATTGCCACCATTTCACACCAGTTCTGTGAGGCGCCCACTGCTTGGAGACAAGGAGAGGGCTTTAATTAGAAAATATGCTTGGCTGCAGCTCCATCTTGGCATGTGTATTTAATTGTTTGGGAAATTTGCATCTTTATTGGATCCCATTAAACCTAAGACTGGTAAAACGTGGCTTCCATTCTCCAGCATGAAACCAATCCTGAGTTCAGAGTGCAGGGAGCCAGCCTGGGGCTCACGGATCATTCAAATTCCACTGAAGCTTTGGGTTTTCCCCTAAACCCTGAGGGTGGAAATGAGCCTTGTATGAGAGCCTCTGAAGGGACTGGATCCCAGCTCTCCCTGCACTTCCCAAAACTGCTGGGAGGGAGGATGCTCTGTAGGGAATGTGGCATTCACCAGCCTGGGAGAAGAGAGCTGGTTTCTGTTGCATTCTCTTTAACTTGGAGAGTTCCAGCAGAAACCTGGAATATTGACGGAAATGGCTTCTTTTTCCCCTCCCCTAGCAAATAACATCCAGTTATATTCACACAGGAGTCCTCCATGCTCAGGGAGGAGAAACATCTCATGATTTTCCATGTCCAGGTATTCTTTGGGCTGCTTGTTCAGCCTGAGAAGAGAAGGCTCTGGAGTGACCTTATTGTGGCGTTTCAGTACTTGAAGGGGGAATACAGGAGAGCTGGAGAGGGACTTGGGACAAGGGATGGAGGGACAGGACACAGGGAATGGCTTCCCACTGCCAGAGGGCAGGGTTAGATGGGATATTGGGAAGGAATTGTTCCCTGTGAGGGTGGGGCGGCCCTGGCACAGGGTGCCCAGAGAAGCTGTGGCTGCCCCTGGATCCCTGGAAGTGTCCAAGGCCAGGCTGGACAGGGCTTGGAGCAACCTGGGATAGTGGAAGGTGTCCCTGCCCATGGCAGGGGGTGGCACTGGATGAGATTTAAGGTTCCTCCCAACCCGATCCATTCTGGGATTTCCCTGGTTCCAAAGCTGCATTTTACAACTCATTGCAAAAGCTTCTTGGTCTGTAGTGATGCTCCTGAAAAGACTCCTGAGAGCCAGGCTGTGCTTCAGGACTGTTGATGGGATGCCATCCCCAGCTCCAAGATGTGCAAATCATCCTCCAAAAAAGGATCTTGCTCCTTCTTTTTAAGGAAACTACATGGTCCTGGTGAAAACTGGATGCAGCTTCCCCTTCTGCTGAGTGGGTTGTGCAAGACAGATTTCATTTCCATCAGACATGATGGATGGGGCTCCCTGGTGTGGGAGTATTTGCTGCTTAATGTTCCCTTTTCAGTAGTTTAGGGTTCCTGAATATATAGGAATTTCTATACTGCAAGGAAAGGGCATTTGTTTAATATGGGCTCCCACCAGCCCTGGGGTTCTGTGAAGGCTCAAGTGGCAATTGAAAAGGGCATTTTATAGCTCCTGGAAACCTTGCAATGGCTTGTTATTTGTCAAAACCATGTTAGACCGAAATGGAATGATGAAATCCACCCTGGAAAAACCAGTAATTGCTAGATCTGCTGCAGGGCTGGGATTTGTGTGTGAAGTAAATAAAAGAATGGCTGTTGCAATGAAGTCCTGAGCAGGGCCCTCTCCTGACATCCCCAGCCCCTTTCCCAGCTCAAAGTTCTGCCTGGATTCTTCCAGCTTTTGAAAACCAGAGAGTTGGCTCAGCGTGGCTCCAGTCAGAGCAGACTGACGCTGTGGTAGAGTGAAATTTCCTTCCCAAAACTTGCAGTGATTCAGATCCTGGCCTGTCAGACTGATGAAAATTTACTTTTACTGCTGGACCTTGTCTATATTTCAAACACTTCACCGAGGAGCGAAGGCAGGGCAGGCAGGCCTGTTGTATGATAATGAGATTTACACTCAGAGCAGCCTTTGTTTGGAGAGAGGTTTTAACAGTCCCAAGGCATCAGGCTGGAATGGCTCTCCCAGGGATTGTGCAAACCTTTACACTTTAAATAATTTCTTCTTCTCAGCATGTGCCTTTCACTTAAAAAATAACAAAAATAATAATAATAATAAAAAGACTGCTTCCTGGAAATTGGTTAGGCATTGTCTGCTCACAGGAGAAAGATGAGAAAATGGAAAACACCTTCTGGAGCAAACAGATAAAATTAAACAGCAGTGTCTGAGCAAATAAAGTGCCTCCAGTTTAATTACAGCTGAACAATGGTGCGGATCACTCGGTGCCGGCAGCAGACACTTCACTGAGGGCTCTGTGCTTTTAAAATACTCAAATTGCAAGTTCTTCAGGACACAGCCCAGTCAGGAGAGTGTCAGTGTGCAAGGCACAGCCTGACACAAAGTGAAATTATCAGAAACTACTGCAGAGAAGAATTAGGAAAACAGCCATTATAATTATGGAGCTTTCATCTTGACTTCTTTTCCTTGCTTTTACCTCACCTTTCCAACTTCCTTCTGTGTTTCAGGGACTGAGGAGTTTTAAATTCTTTCTTCCCACCCTCAGCTCGTTTTGGTGACTTCACATTATCCAGTTTCTGACCTCTGTGTTCCTTTTTCCCTGACTATTCTTCCTTGGCTCAAAGTGCTGTAGCCCCACAAAAAGTCAGTGAAATAAAACCTGTTTGCTTCTGCTGCTCAGCCCTGCCCCAGCTCCCAGCTCACTGCAGAATTGCCTGGAGTCTCTCTCCAAGTTGGACCTCACCTTTTGACATTCCATCAAAACTGCTCTTTCCCAGCTTTTACCAACCTTTCCTTACACAAAGCCAGAACCAGCGCTGGTAAATCCTCCTGATTTACATCAGCAGAGTTCGGTGCAGCCTTTATTTTCTCCTTGGAAGTGTCTCCCATCTCTCTCTGGTGTCTCTTCTCTCCTGGCCATTCAGCCTGAGAGAGTTCTCCTCCCTCCTCCCCTCTTTTGTGGGCTTGGAATGTTATCCTTCATTCCTTTGCCTTTTTTTGTTGCTGTACCTTTTCTGTGGTTGGTTTTGCCCACAGGTTGTCCTATTTAGTTAGATGGAACTCAGATCTTTTAGATGGAACTCAGAGCTTTTCTGCTCCCAGCCTGCATTTGCCTGCCTACATTAATGTCTAGGTTTGTTTTCCTTTTCATTTTTGATGGCTGGCTGTAAGGTAACACTTTTCTAGCCAGGCACTCAGCTCTCTCTTCTCAGTCAGCTTCAACAACAACATCCCATCCTGACTTGACATTCTGACCCATAAAATGGTTAGTATGTTTTGAATATTTTGATTTATGCCATTTTTATGTCTTTCAAATGACTCATCTTTTGCTTCTGCAAGCTTTACTGCCTTTACTTTGAAGATATTTCATGTCCTTGCTTCCCCTACCTGTCATTTTTCATTCAAATCCAAGCCTAATTTCTGCTTCTGCTGGTTCTGTTTTCCACCATCCTTTTTGTAAATTCCTCAAACAACTGTTCCCTGCCTGCTCCCAGGCTCCTGGGGAAGAACTCATTAAACAGCCATAGATCTGCTTTGTTACACTCCTTAAATACCTCCTTAAACTGCTTTTTTGGCACGGGATTGGCAAAAAGCCAGTGGTTACAGTTAGTACTGAGTGGTTAGAGTTAGTTCTGTTGCTTGGAGTCCCACCCAGGGTTATTCCCTGGTGGCTGGTTGGTGTCTTTCTGGTTTGGTTTCCAGGTTTTGGGGATGAGGGTCCTCCTGCTGATCTGGAGCCCTGGTCCACCAGTTGCACATGGAACATGCACATGGAAAAGAAGAGCTTTAATTCATTGCTCAAAACTGCAGACTTTATCTCGTGCTTCTTCTATTTCTTCACTGCTGGCTCTGTGGAAGCCCAAAGCCAGGATCTGGGCATGTGCAAGTGATAATAGCAAAAACTTTAGGGATTTATGGCGCGATTCTTTATCCACTGAAGTTAATGAGACTTCAAAATCCGCTCCAGAGAGAGCTGTGGGAGACCCCCAGCGAGTGACAGCTCTGTTAAGTTGGGGTTAACTCAGCAACTGAATTAAAACCCTTGGATTGTGTCAAATGGGAGGCTGAAAGCCCGACAAAACATGACTCAGATCACCCACTAATGATTCTACAGATGCCCTTCGTTCTGGGATGTTCTCTGGTGGAAAAGCCTTTGTTCCTTTAGGTCTCATTAGCAAAATTCTCCAGTTTTCCATCCTGCCTGCAGCGTGCCTGTGCCTTGTTCCCTGTGCCTGCTGGTCATGAATCCACAGGCACATTTCAATTCCCCTTCACCCCATGTGTCTGACCCCACAGTTTTTGGTCCCTCTAAAGGATCTGACAGTTGCAGAATTCCTGCACTTGGCCCCTGGTTTAGCAGGGGCTGTAAAACCAAGGCTGGATCTGTTGGAGACTCCTCCTGTGTGTGGTTACAAGGGCCTGGCCGTCAGAGCTCCTGGTACTTAAATAATTAATTCATTAATAACTAAGTTACTTAAAAAATGAAGGGATAAGAGGAGGCAGGGATGTAGGAGGTGAGGGAAAATACCTTCTCTCCTGATATTCCATCCAAATTTAAGTGACATGGCAAAGACCATGGTTTCAGTTCTATTTACAAAACTGACTCTACAGATCTTCCCTGCTTGTGAAAAGGTGACTGCACAGCCTTTAACCATTTTTTTTCCTGTTAAAGGTACACTGGGAAGATGCTTTTCTGCACCCAGAAACTGGGTTTGGGGTGTGTGAGGAGCAGGGGAGTGGAGGGATGAAAGATGAGGCAGGTTCTCCATTCAGGTTTTGCTGAGGAGTAGTGACTGTAAAAACCTTTGCAGGTGTGACCTCCAGGGCTTTCTCTGAAGTCTGGCAGATCTTAAAATCTTTGGGCTTCTCTCATAATTGGGAGGGGACATTTTTCTGTCGCACACAAATTCCATCCTATTTAGGGGCTGGGATCTGGGTGGAATTGCTTCATGCCCAGCAAGCTCCAAGGCTGTATTCCATCATTTCCACCTAGAAATGGAAGTGCCCTCAGGGCTTACGTGGCCAGAACCCAGCTGCAGTTACCAACAGTGTTCATAATACACCTCAAAAAAATGTGAGATTTCAAATTGCAGAGACTTTTGCCCCTGCTGTTCCCAGTAGATGCTGTTCAAACCCCCACTGTCCCTGATGGCCAGAAACATCCTGATTTCCAGCCTACGCTTATTCACTGCTGGCCTGCACACATTTATTCTTAACATCATGTTTTAGCATAAATACATTTTCCCTTTTGTTGGTATTTTCCCTGTGGTGTTTATGTAGAATAGTCAAATTCTCCCTTTGGCTTTTTTTTTTTTTGCCAGGCGAAACAAGCCAAGATACTTGGTTTCCTCCTACAAGACAGCTCCTCCTGCCCAAATCGACCCTTCAGAATCTCTTACTTGAACTGAAATTACCCACAATTTACAAATAGTTCAGAGGAAATCTTGCCAGGCCCAATGTAAGAGCGATAGCTCATCTCAGAGACAATTACCTGATATTTTCTGCATTTAGCTTTTTCATGGCCATGTCACATTTGTGACTCTCCTGGGATGGACTAATAAACCTGAACCCTTCACCTCTGTCCTTTGCAGCAGCTGCCAGCCCTCAGCAGAAATTCTCTGTATTAGCCCCGTCCCTGGCCTTCATTTTGTGCTACTGAATTTCATCTTGGTTTTCTCACTCCAGTTCTTGAGGTCTTTGAGTTTTTCCTCTCTCATAGCCTGGTCTTTCTTTCTGTTAGAAGTGCCCTGCAGACTTCAGTGGGACCTTCTGAACACTCCTCCTTGTTCTGTCGTGAGGTCATTAATAAAAACTAGGAGTAGGCTCAAGAGTGACTTTTCAGGACTTGCTGCAGCAGCCCAGGAGTTGCCTGGGAATCTCTCTCCTTTCACAGCACTTTCCCCCCCTCTGGACTGCCAGAGAAATCCACGGTTTGGGGTTTCCCATGTGTTTCTCTGGTTTGATCCCACCTCTAATGCAGAGATCCCACATTTATGCAGTTTGAAAATCTGGGAAACACATTTAATGATGTAAAAACCCAGCTGGGTCCTTTTTAAATACACATGTTATAATCTAACATACACATCAGTGATTTCAGATCCTAAAAGTTCAGGGGATTTTAATTGCTGGTCAGTTTGCTGTGCTCCTGCTGGTTCTCCATATCCAGCTCACCTCACTCAGCCCAAACTTTGCTTCTCCCCGCTGGGTCAGCCTTTCTGCACCCTCTCCAGTGTAAGCCAGAGGTAAAGAGGGAAAAGGGAGGAGTTTGGAGAGGTGTCCCAAAAATCTAAGAAGACATTAGTGCAGCTGGGATGTTAAAATCCTGCTGTACATCAAGCCTGTCAGTCCCTGGGAGAATCCTCCACAGGACCAAGACCACGTGTGCTGAAAGTCTGGTCCTGCCCTGATTTTATCCACTGATTATTCTGCCTCATTTTATTTTTACTGTGGAGTTTCAGGTCCCATCCTCAGTTGTTGTTCAGTCCCTCATTTCCAACAAGAGGATTTTTGGCTGGTGACTGAAGACAAACCTGGGGAGAGTTGTCCTTGTTGACAACAGTGATTGTGCTCACAGTGTGTGTGTGTCAAATCCCCTTTTGGGGTGGAAAATGCAATCCTACAGGAAGGACTTACTGGTGAAAATATCTTTGCTCTGGTTTAGCGTGGGCGGACAGCTCTGATCACAGGAGGAGAACATCCCAAGCTAAAAACTGAAATACACAGTGCACACATCCCCCCAAATTTATCCTGAGTGCTCATCCATGGGCAAGGGACGGAGAGCTGGAGTGTTAGATCTCAGTGTCCCTGCTTTGGTGGCTTTCCTGGTGCCAGCGTGTGACGTGGGGCTCGGGATAATGACTGGAAGGAAGACTCATTTATTCCTGCGTGGTGGGGGGCTTTTCAATCTCACACACAAAGGCACAACAAGAGCCAGCCACTGCAAGCTGGACAAATTCAACCTTGAAATGAGACACGGCTTCCTGGCTGCCGGGAGAATTAAAGTTTGAAACCACTTGTGAGGGGAAACGGTGGAGTTGCCATAGCTTGGAGCTGAGACAAGACTTGCTGCCTCTGTGGAAAGGGTTTCTTTAATCCAGCGTTTTGAGGAGTTCTGTGATTGGTGTGTGCAGGAGGTCAGCTGAAAGGAGTGGAGCAGTGCTGCCTGGCCTTGGTGGGTGAATTACTGGATGTGATTAAATGACCTTTTTGGTTTGGGTCACTGGGTTTCTATAATAAAAGGATTGGCTGCCACATGGAGAGGGCGGTGAGCTGGGGAGGAAATAAAAATGAATGTCTGTCCTACTGTCTTCCTGACTGTAAATAACCCAAGTGTTGCTATTCAGCCTGTTTAAAACCTGCAGAAATGTTAATAGCAAAACACTTCCGTGGCAGGAGAAGACTTCAGTCCTAAGCAACTCCCTGCTCCTTAAGGATCTTTCTCTTTACAGGATTTGTTGTTTTGCTCTTCATCAGAGCCCGTTTTTATCGATCCTCCTCGGGCGGGTGGTGGGAATGGAAAGTGCCTTCGACCACCGGGAAGGCAGCAGAACTCACTGCTGCAAGTGCTGCTATTTTTAGGTCCCAGGAGAAATCTGAGGCAATGATTGTCATTATATTTTCATTCTCTTTGCCTTCAACAACAAACCATAAAGGCTGTATTCAAATTGCCTGCTTTAAAGATCTTGAACAGAGTCCCAGAGTAGCAGCAAGTTGAATTGCTCCATCAGATTTGGATTTCTAGGATTCACCAAGTCTGAAGACAGACAAAATTTAGGGATTTTTAATGCAGCCTGTGTTTTTCCAGCACAGCAGCTGCTTTATTCCAAGGAGGTGCTGTCAAAATGTTCCTGCAGCTTTAACAGTGGCAGGTGAGATTTTCAGAAGTTATTAAAAGGAGCTGAACTTTGCCCCCATCAAAGCCAACAGAAAAACCCTCAGTGCTTCGATGGCAAAAGGATTGGGCATCCTGGCACCTTGAATTCCCTTGGAGGGAAAAAGGGAATAATTTTCTCCATTCATGAGCACTGTTTTCATCAGGATTCCTTTGGAAAAGTGGCTGGAGGAGGTGCTTCCCAGCTGGCCAACTTCCACTGGTCCCAGCAGGTGCCATGCTGCCCTTGAATCCAAACTCCAAGCCAAGACTAAATTTTATGTCTTTCAGGGAAGAATTACATAAATTAGCAGTGGAAAGGGTTTTGTGCAGCACTGTTGGAAAAATTTCAAACTAATCAACAGTGGGTTGATGGAAAACATTGGGGTTTTAAGGACAAACCCTTTTTATTCCAGATATTCTGCAGTCAGGAACTAAAAGGAAACTCACTTTGATTTTTCATTGTCCAGCAGCATAACAAACATAATAATGCTGGATTAGACCATGAGTTTTACTAACTAAAATTATTAATGAAGCCATTTTCTTTTCACACAAGGGTTCTCTGTGCTTACTATGGTTTTTGAGACCAGCACTGGTTCCTGCAAACCTTGTGCTGCTCTGCTCACGGTGTGAAATCCATAATTTTGAGAGCTGGAAGGAGGCTGGGCAGGTCCGAGGAGCTCTCAGTCTATCAGTGGCTTTGTGTTTACAGTTCATTAACCCATGTTTAAAAATACCACGCTGCCAATTTATCTCACAGCTGGGTTCATGCACGTTTTGAGCTGATCACTTGCTGAACAAAATCTCCTTTTGCCTCAGCTTGCAGATTCCCTCGTGCCCTTGGAGATCAAGCCTGGTATTTCCTTGGCAACAGTTTCTGCTGTGCTGCATACTAAGGACAACAAGCACGTGCTGCAGGTACAGTCTAATGGGAAAGGGAGAAAAATATCCTTACTCTGGCTTCTCCTGCCATCCAGGACCTCAGGAACCCCTCCTACAGCTCCTTCCCACCGGAGCAGAGCGCTTGGCAGAGGCTCTGCCCTGGCATGTGTGAGTGAGGAATGACACCTGGAGCAGGGAGTGCGATGCAGATAAATCTCTCTGCCCTCTTTTCCTTGGCCGTGTGCCTGGCTGAGATAAAAGGGGAAGTGAGATAATTCCTGAAGAGAGGCTACAAATCATCCTGCTGTCTGCCACAGTCAGGAACAGCATCAGTCGACCTCTCAGGACCAAGGGTTAGGGGAGAGAGATGACCTGGGACGTCAGACTTGGGAAGGAACCATCTGCCTTCAGTTTCCCTGTCCCCCGAGAGGTTGTGCATCCCTGCACACCCCCTTCAGGCTGGCACTGGAATTCCTGCATGAGTGCTCTGCAGGAGGAGCTGATGGCCAGGGACCTGCTCAGCAGTGGCTGCCCTGGTCCCCTCTCTCTCAGATCCATGAGCCTGCAGGGCCTCACTGAACAGCCCTTCCCACACTGGGCAGCAGAGCTGGCTGGGCCCAGGACACCTGGGAGGAGAGCCCAGTGTGGAAATGTCAGGGACATGGAGGTTGCTGAGGATTTCTGTCAGAGCACAGCAGACAGGCTGCCCTCCTCTTTCCAAGCTGCTTCCCTGGAAGCCCTCAGCAATGCTGGAAACATCGAAATGCTGCAGTGGAATTGGTCTGAGGCTGCTTTTGTTCATTTACTCTCCTCTCCACTCGTTCCTGCTGCCAAATAAACTTAAACCTGGGCTTAAAATGCCAGAGTCCTCCTAAATGGCTGGAGCTAAGCCACGTTCTCATTCTCTGAGTAGTTGCTTGCTCTGAATTTGCCCATTTCCCAACTTGCTGCATCCTTTAGAGTGGGGTTTTTTCTTCCTTCTCATCCATCAGCTCCCTCCAAAACCTCCCCAACCTCCTGCCAGCAAGAAGAGGAAGCGGGTGAGTGATGATGTGCCCGAGTGCAAATCTTTGAAGCCGTTGCTGAGTGGCTCCATCCCCATGGACCAGTTTGTGCAGACTCTGGAAAAGGTGAGGAGTCCTCGGTGGCCAGTGGGATTCCAGCAGACTCCTGCTCATCTCAGATGTGCTGCTTTGGTAGCGGAGAGAGGGGAGATGATTTTAGTGTAACTTGAGATGGAGAAAGGCCAGGGAGTTCCCAAAGTGCTCCAGGGTGTCCCTGCACTTCAGAATACAGGGAATTGTTCCCTGTGGAGCTGTGTCCTGATACGAGGGTTTCATGTCAGTGATCTCCTCCTGCTTCCCATGGAAGCAGAGCTTTTGGGTGGGCGATTTGTCTCACTGAACTTTTGGATTCAGCAGCTGAGGGAGCCTCAAAAGCATTTAAATTTCCACAAGATTTGTGAGAAGGTGACGGAGGGAAGAACAGATCCTGGAAATGTCTCCACTGGTGGAGGAGCCTCCTGGGGAAGCTGCAGGAATTTGGTTGCTGCTCTGTGGAGTCTTGTTCTCACCTGCAGGACTTCTTGGAGAAAATTAGCTGGGAAAAGGGCAGGACTGCAGCATTCCAGTGCCTGCAGGGGCTCCAGGAGAGCTGGAGAGGGACTTCGGAAAAGGGATGGAGAGACAGCACCAGGGAAATGGCTTCCCACTGCCAGAGGGCAGGGATAGATGGGATGTTGGGAAGGAATTCCTCCCTGTGAGGGTGGGGAATCCCTGGCACAGGGTGCCCAGAGAAGCTGTGGCTGCCCCTGGATCCCTGGAAGTGTCCAAGGCCAGGTTGGATGGGGCTTGGAGCACCCTGGGATAGTGGAAAGTGTCCCTGCCCATGGCAGGGGGTGGCACTGGAGGAGCTTTGAGGTCCCTTCCCACCCAAACCATTCTGTGATTCCATGAAATTCCCCCTCATCCCTGTGCCCTGGTCTCTCCTCTGTCCCAGTTTTCCTGAGCTGTGCTGACTTCCCTCTCTCTCCCTCTCCCACCCCAAACCCAGCACGGCTTCAGCGACGTGAAGGTGGAGGACACGGCCAAGGGCCACATTGTGCTGCTGCAGGAGGCAGAGACCCTGATCCAGCTGGAGGAGGACTCCACCCACATCATCTGTGACAATGACGAGCCCCTGAGGGTCAAACTGCGGGACCTGGTGCTCAAATTCCTGCAGAAGTTTTAGCTCATGGACATCAGGAGGCTCTGCAAGGAGAGAGCCTGGAGCAGAAGAACTTGGATCTGTCCAAGGAGAGAGAGAGAGAAAGAGAGACTTCTGTGATTCAGAGAGACCAGAAATCACCTTCCCCTTCGTGGAGGAGCAAGGGAGTATTTTTAATACCTATCTATTTTTTAAATCTTATTTTTAACCTGTTCTGGAATACTTTGGAGGAGATTCCTGTTGTGTAAAACTGGGAGTTAGGAATCTTACAGGAGATAGGAGCTGCAGAGTAAATAACTGGAGTGTTTATTTACAGCATCAGGGTGAACTTGCTGCTCCTCTGTCCCTCAGCAGTGTCTGCCCCAATCCTTCACCTGACAGAACTCTGTAGGAATATTGAAACAATGCCCTTTTCCCTCCCACTGCTTCTTCCCAGTCCCCAGATCCCATTCCCTGTGTGTTGCTCACGTGTCCTTCACAGCCACACGAGGAGGAGAGAGCTGGTGAGGCAAAGACTCTACAAATAAAAATGGAAAAGGGTTTTGGTCAACATGGAGAATAGTGGGAAGAGCCTGGCCATTCCCTGCACAAGCAGAGGCACTTTGGAAAAGCTTTCTCCTGTAGGAATTCAAGTGTTTATTGATGCTGCAGCCTCACCTGTGACATCCAGATCTGTCCATGGAGCTCCAGGCCCTTCACTCAAGCTGGTTCCTCCTGGGTTCCTCCATCAGCAGTGGAGGAAACACCTCAGGAAGACACTTGGGGAAGTCCATAAAGTAGGAAAATTCCTAGAGCTCATAAAAAACCTTCTGAAATTTAAGTGCCTCTTGTTTCTACCTTCCAAAAATTTGTCCTTGCAGCACCCCCATCCCAAATCCTGGATGGAATTCTGAGTCATTTATCCAAAGCCATCCGTGCTGCAGACCTGGGGAGGCTTTTCCCTCCCCAAGTCACGTATTTGGGGCCTCACCTTAGTCAATGGTCTTGCTTTTAAAGGCAACCCATTTCTCAGATTTACTGCTGTTCATTTTTTATTGGATTGTTTTGTATTTATTTGGTGTTAAAAAATAAAAAGCAGAGTGAGACTGCCAAGGAGGGAGCACATCCCATGGTTTATAAAAGCCTCTCCGTGCCCATTCCACATCCTTGTCCCGACATCTTTGGGAAATAAAGCTGCTCCTCCAGTTCATCCCTGTGGGGATATGGAGGCCGTGGAAGCAGCTCTGTAATAAAATCTCTTTGCCACTGCAGCGTCCAAATCCCATTTCGTTCCCATGAAGGATTTATGTTGGATTGGGTGACAGATCCCAGCATCCACCCCTTTACTCTGTGCATGCCACGAGCGTGTGAGGAGTGGTGTCATCAACGTGACAAAAACTTGGGGCAGAGGAAGGAAATCCTCGTCAGGGTTTGCAGGTTTGCTGCTTTAGCATCACTTAAAAACAGAGTAAAAGAACTGGGATAATTTCACTTTGTTAAACTCCGAAGGGATTATTCCTAACCCACAGAGGCCATGGGATAAACTCATCTTTCTGCTGGTTACTTCAGCTCCAGCACTGATCCCACTGCTCCAGCACCTTCATTTTCACAATTCCAAAGTTTTCGCACCCTCCTCAGGGGGAGAAAGCAAAAATTAAAAGCTTTCAGATTTTTCTTCCTGTTGTTTTGAGCAGGAAAACTTCTCGTCGTTCCATCAGTCCGGCAGCTGAGAGTGGATTGTTTTGTTATATTCAGGTTGTGCCTGCTGGAGAAACAAACATGCTGGGAGGGGAATTCTTTAATGAGAAATCCTAATTAAACTGGAAGAAGAAGTGCTTGTTCCTTCTGCACAGAGAGAGAAAAACAAACAGCATTTCTTCATGCTGGGTCAGTCCTGCAGAGGGAACCGTGGCAGCCCGGGGAGCTGGAATACCATGGATGCAATCCAGGCTTTATCCAGAAATTCCCAATTCAATGGGCAAAGAACAGCCAAGGTTCCTGGTTTCATTCTCCTTCTTGCAGAAAGGAAAAGAAATCCCCTTGGCCCCCGTGTGGTTCCTCGTGCCTGGGCCATCCCCATTCCCTGGATCCCACATCCCGCCCTGGGCTGCTCCGGCCTCTCTCCACTGCTCCCCTCATTAAACACAATTAGTGGGGTGTGTGTCAAGTGATTAATTCCCAGTGACTTCCCAGCCCTATGCTCCCACTGGAATAATGGGGAGGAAAGGTTAAAATCAGCTTCCTGCTCTTGGATGGCTCCTATGGAACAGCTGTTCCTGGGGCAGAGGAGTTTGTTGTGTTTTCTCTCCCTTAGTGCGAGACCCAGGAAAAACAACTGGAGCAGGTCAGTTAATGCCAGGCCCCTGCCCAGGCTCGGTCACTGTCACTGGGATCCGTCACCTCCATGGGCACTTGGACCTGAGGAGCAGAGGGAAGCCAGAGCAAGGTGCTGGATCTGTGCCCTACCAGCAGCTCAGCCTTTGGGAGGAGTGGGAATGAGACCAGAGGGATTTGGGATTGGCTGCACATCACGGCCTGGGCAGGCTCGTGGTGGGAAAGGTGGGATCCTGCCACAGGTGAGCTGTCACCTGGGAGCTGTGAACTGGGACCCCAGTCCCTCGAGGATCCATGAGCTGTGACCCCATCCCTCGAGGATCCATGAACTGGGACCCCAATCCCTCAAGGATTCATGAGCTGTGACCCCATCCCTCGAGGATCCATGAACTGGGACCCCAATCCCTCAAGGATTCATGAACTGTGATCCCATCCCTTGAGGATCCATGGACTGGGACCCAGTCCTTCAAGGAGCCATGGACTGGGACCAATCCCTCAAGGATCCATGAACTGGGACCCCATCCCTCAAGGATCCATGGACTGTGAGCTCATCCCTTGAAGACCACGAAGGGGGCCGGTCCTCCCTGAAGGACCCATCACCTGGGGCCAGTCACCTGGGCAGGGGTGTCAGGTCCTTCCTTGGGCTCCAGCCGGGGCTGGTGGCTTTTATGGCACTGCTGGGCAGAACGGGAGCAATTCCAGTGAAATTGCTTTTTATCAAGGAGTGCCTCATGCAAAAGGGAAAATCGAGGGCACTTTGTAGGGCAGAGGAGTAGAGTGTAAAGCACTTCACCCTGCCCTCCTCCCAGGAGCAGGGAATGAATTATTAACGGGATTTATCACTTCTGTTTCCTCATCCCAAGGTACTCACACGGGGAATCGGGGAAATGGAACCGGAGCAGTGGCTCCTCTCACCAAACACAGCAGTTACAGCAGGAAAAATTATTGACCAGGTGATTTTTATCTCAGGAAAAGCCTCAGGAGGAAATCTGCTCCAGCTGAGTCCATGGCCAAGATGCTGCTGGGCTCATTCGGCAGCCGGATCCCAAACCAGCATCCCACTGCTGCTGCCAGGCCAGGATCCTGCAGTGAGGAATTCTGTGCCCTTCCCTGCCACTGATGGCCCTGCCTCCCTGCAGTATTCTGGGGAGACATCCCAGACATTTGGGAGGCTGAGTATCCACCTCTTCCCTCCAGGACTAAAACCCTTTGGGGTTTCCCTGAAAGCTCTCCTGGAAACAAACCCAAGCACAAACCAAGCCTTGCTCAAGGCAGAAGGGAAAAGAAAGGACACAGTTCCCAGTAGGAAAGGGCAGGCAACACAGAGGTAACAAGTGACAACACAGGTAAGAAGTGACCACGGAGGAAGCAGCTGCTGAGGAGGGAGGGCAAAAAACCCAAAGGCAGCAGGAAGGAAGAGAGAGGAAATCCAGCCACATTCAGGAAATCCTGGGGGATTCCCAGCCCAGTGTGCAGAGGAGCCCGTGGCTCGTGGCCCAGCTGGCTCCATTCCTCCCCTCTGCTCCTCCCTGCACGTTTGAAACTGGAAATCTGCTCACAAACCACGGGGATCCATTTGGTTTTTCCACCTCAGCCTCCTGCACAGGAGAGGGACCGGGAGCACCCCGAGCCAGCAATGCCGTAGGAATTGTCCCCTGCAGGTCCTTGGCTCTGGGTGCCTGGGCAGGGATGGGCAGGTTGGCAATCCCACCGCTGCCTCAGCTGCTGTTTTCATTCCTGCAAGCACCCAGACAAGCAGCAGCCCCGGCACTGGGATGGCATCCCTGGAAGCCACTCGGGGTCCAACCCCTCCCAGGGGCTCTCCTGAGCTCACCAGGGACACGATGGGGTTTAGCTCCAGGCACTGCCACCCGTGAGGAGTTTCTACCATTCCAGACCAGCTCACCTGCCCTGTGGGAATAGAACCCCAGGAGATGCCTGGTTTTGGGGTGCCCCAGGGCCAGGAGCAGCAACAACCCCGTCCTGGTCCAGCCCCTCTCCCAGCCCCAGCAAAGAGGCACCGAGACTCTCCCAAGTTAAACTCTCCATTTATTGGAACCTTTTACAAAAAACTCAACATTGTGCTCGTGTCCAAGGAGTGTTCCTTGTCTCTCAGTTCCTGTTGGATTTGAAATCCTGGTGCTCAGGGCACCGTCGGCAGAAGGGGAGGGCAGGGGCCGTGTCACCTCAGTTGTTGCTATTTACAGCGGGAAAGGCCTCGCTCCGCTCCCAGGGGAAGCAGCAGGAACTGTGGAACAGGGAGAAGGCGCAGCTGCCAAGGGCCCTTCCTGTCTCCTCAGGGCTGGGGTGGTGGAGGCCGCGTGCCCCAGGAGCTGGGATGGATCGTACAACCAAACCTGAGCTTCGGAGTGACCCTGGGATGCCCTGAAAATCCCAGGAGAATGAGGGGCGGTAGCAAGGAAGGAGGTTTGGGATGGTGGCAGGGGCAGGAGCGATCTCCGGAAAAGCCCCTCTCCTCCCTGGTGCTGGGGAAAGCCTCAGGACAGCTCAGGTCCTGGGATGTCTCAGGAGCAGAAAGCTGGGCTGTGAATCCCAATCCTGTACTCCAGGGGTTTCAGTGGCTCTTTGGGATGATTTGGGAAAGAGCCACAGCAGCAGGACCGGGGACAGCACCAGCCCGGTGGGTGGGGAAGATGTTCCTGTTGGCATTTCATTTCCTCACAGAATTCCATCCCTCCCAACGCTGCTGCTGCCCGGATGTCCCCCTGGAGCAGCCTCTTTCCCCCTTCACCCCCAAATCCTTCCCTTTGGGGGTGCTCAGCAAGGAGGAATCCATCCCACAACACGCACAGAGATCCCACTGCACGTCCCTGCTCTGCCACGATGCACAGGGGGATCCTCCCAACAAAAAAACCACCTTGGGAAAAAGGCCCAAGAGCCTGGGAGGAAGAACAGTTGGATTTGCTCTGCTGATCTCTGATCTCAGCTGGCCTCGAATCCAAACACAGCAAGGGAAAGCAGAATTCCCAGCCTGGGGCATCCCGAGCCCTGCAATGCGCTCGGCAATGCCAACACTTCCCATCCCAGCCATGGTCCCCCAGGCTTTCAGTGGAACAACCCTTCAGATTCTGGAAAGGCAGAGCAGTGCCTTCGTTGGGATAAAGAGCAGTCCCTGCCCACGGGAGGGCTGGGAAGGCAGAGCTGGCCCCGGGTCTGGGCTGTACCTGAGCCACGGCATCGCCGCTAACGAACCCCCACTAACGAGGGGGGAATTAAAGCCGTGGCAGAGGAGCTCAGGCCCCTCGGGAACGCTGGAGCTGGTGCAGCTCCTGACCAGGGCCACATCTCCACTCTGGGCAGGGGCAGAGAATCCTTCCAGGTGTTCCGGGGCCTCGCAGGAGTCTCCGATGGCATTTCTAAGGAGACTGAGACTGCACGTGCTGCGTTTTGAGCATCTGGTGTTTAAACAAAAAGGGAATGGAAAGGGGAAAAAAAACATAGAGAGGAAAAGATTCCCGGATCCGTGTTTTGCTGTGGTCAGTAGTGCTGGTGAAGGCACGAGCCATGGGCTCTGCTGGGAACAGGCTGCTCCTTCCTCCCCTTCCCAAGGAGGAAGTGTCAGTGCTGATAGGAAAACCTGGTGAGAGGAGTTTGGAGAGGCCCCAGAATGTGGTGCAGGAGGAGCATGGACAGGGCTGACCTTGGGAATGAGCCCAGGAGCTGCTGCTGGACCATCCCTGCTCCCACACGCCAGAGGTGACATCCTGCTGTGGGTGCTGGGCCAGGACAGCCACGGACATGGAGGTGACCACACAAGTGTCACCTTCCCGCCCACCCAGCAAGAGCTTTTCCAGGCTGCTCACGAACACCTGGGATGTGCTGATGGAGAATATCCCAAGCTGTGCCCTTCCCTCCTGCGCTCCCCTCCTGTCCAGCTGGGACTGAAGCAGGATGGAGCAGCAGCTGAGCTCGGAGCTTGGGTTGGTCACAGCGTTTTGCTCTGGGGGAGAGGAACCGGCTCCAAACCCACGCTGTGAACGCGATCCCAGCACCATCATACGATGGGAAGCTCCTGTTGGGATTAACCCTCTGACACAGCCCGAAGCCAGGGTGTGAGGATGGGGTGGGGGTTAAGGCAGTTGTGCTGAGGCCCACGGCAAACCCGACACGGGCACGGTGCGCTCTGGGATGGGGGTGAGGCAGAGCGGGAACTGCGGCTCCAGCACGCCCAGGCTGGGCTGAGCACGGAGAAGGGTCCGAGCCTCCAGGAGCCTGGAGCAACCCCAGCCCTGGCTGTGCTGCAGGTGGATCTTCCCCAAGTCCCAAACACGCTCCCTGTCTTTAGAGGATTAGCAGGACAAGGTGGGAAAAGACACTGAAACAGCAGCAACTGAACCCCCCCGGGCTGCAGCACGGAACGGTGCCAGAGCCGGAGCCGGGAAGGCCGGGAAGGACCATCCAGGCTGAGCTCGCCCCTGCCCAAGGACTCAGGGTGGGGAGCAGAGCAGAACAGAGCAAAGGGCTCCTCACCAGGTGACACCTGAGAGGCCTCAGTAGCAGCCACAGGGCCAGAGAAGCCAGGATCTGGTGCGTGGGAAGGGCTGTGCCACGGGAGGAAGGATGGGCACAGCAGTGGTGACAGGAGCTGCCCTGATGCTGCACCCAAACACCTCCAACCTGGCCTTGCCACGGTCCCCTCGGATGGGCTGAAGGGTCCAGAGGGGAAAATGGGGTGGGGAGAGAGGAGGAAAAGAAAAGAAAACAAAAAAAGCGCCTCACGCGGCAAATCTAAAACACTTTCATTTAAATAACAATAATTATAATTAAAAAGAACGGCCGCCCTTGGCTAGCGGAGGGGCAGAGCCAGCGGCCAGCGAGCCATTCCTCAGTGTACGATCCATGGGAGTGTCCTCAAGGAGCCTGGGATCCCGGTCCCTGTCCCGGTGAGCCGCTGGGGGAGCGCAGGGAAGGAGGGAAGTGCCCGTCCCAATCCAGGCCCGTCCTGTTCGCCAGCGGGAGCGAGGCCGGAGTCCACAGCCAACGGCCCCAACAAACCAGCCCCGTGCCGGCCTCTCCCGCCTCCGGCCGGAGCTGAGAGCTGGGAATGTCCGGCTGCTCCCGTTTCTAGATGAACTTGAAGCATTTGGTCTTGTCGTGGGGCAGGCGAGTCTTGAAGAGGACCGAGTCGACGCGGAACTGGGTGTAGAGCAGGGGCATGTACCCGTACACCTTCACAAAGAAGTTGATGCACTTGTGCCGCTCGTGGAAGTGGGAATCGTCGTGGGACAGCGCCTGGGGGCAGCCGGGGCAGCGGAACGTCCAGCGGGAGGTCACCTGCCAGGGAGGGACAGAGTGGTCAGCGCCACGCTGCCCACAAGGCCCTGCCCGGGGCACTGTGAGGGGGGCTCGGATACAGATGGAATCTCAGGATGGATTGAGTTGGAAGGGACCTCGAAGCCCATCCAGTGCCTCCCCCTGCCATGGGCAGGTACACCTTCCACTAGCCCAGGTTGCTCCAAGCCCCGTCCAACCTGGCCTTGGACACTTCCAGGGATCCAGGGGCAGCCACAGCTTCTCTGGGCAACCTGTGCCTCACCACCTCACAGGGAATATATACACCTTCCCAATATCCCATCCAACCCTGCCCTCTGGCAGTGCGAAGCCATTCCCTGTGTCCTGTCCCTCCATCCCTTGTCCCAAGTCCCTCTCCAGCTCTCCTGGAGCCCCTTTAGGCCCTGGAAGGGGCTCTGAGGTCTCCCTGGAGCCTTCTCTTCTCCAGGTGAACCCCCCCAGCTCTCCCAGCCTGGCTCTGGAGCAGAGATCATCTCTGCCGTGGGCAGGGAACCTTTCACCAGACATGGAATTCAATCTGATTTAATCTTCCAATATCAAACCTCAATTCACCTGCTCTGTGGCAGGGATTTGGCCGATTCCAAAGGCTGAGCTTTCCCACTGGAGCTGCATTTCCCCGGAGCAGAGCAGCCCCTGACACACCACTCACTTCCCAGGCACAGCTTCTCCAGCGATGCCAACCCCGGGACAACGCCCTGGCTTCGGTGCTTTACCTTTATGGGAGGTTTCCTGGTCAGGTGGGACACCAGGAAGTTCATGGCGATGTCCTCGCAGTTGATGTACTCGTCCACCATGTCCCGGATGGCCTGGGGCATCACGTAGGAGTACAGGTACGCGTAGTACTGGGAACGGGGAAAGGCACAGCGTTCTCCAGGTGCTCCGCAGGTGACAGCAACACAAGGGACATTTGGGATGTGTCTGACTCAAAACTCAAGGATCCCAGTGGAGAGATGCCCCGTAATGGGGTTAATCCCGCACCAAGATCCGCTGTAGCCACAGCAGCAGCAAATCTCCCACAGCCACCACCCTCCGCGAATCCCCAGCTCCTGTAACCTCAGAAATCGAGGAATGGGGATTCCAGGCCCCTCAGATCCTGCTCTCTGCTGCTGTGGGGTCAGCAGGGCAGGAAGAGCCACTGGATACCCTTCCCAGTGCACTCAGGACCAGGTTCTGGCTGTGTTTCAGTTTGGAGCAAGCGAGGGAAAAGGAGCTCCCACATTTGTCCTCAAAAAGCCACAACCCCGCCCAGAGCTGCAGCCTCGGGTGGCTGCGAGCAGGAAGGGGCAGTTCCGGGGAGGTCTCACCTTGTGGAAGAAGGCAGCACCAGTGAGCACCATGGAGAGCTCGCAGGAGTAGTTGGAATTGTAGAGCCAGGACTGGTGGGGGATGTCCCAGGCGTGGTAGCGCCCTGGGAAGCCCACGATGCGATCCCTGGCCTCCCTCCACACCCTGCAAACACAAAACTGTCTGTGAGACACAGACCTGGGAGCCCGTCCCGAGGCTCCCGAGGGGCTGCAAGGGATGGAGGGGTCTGTACATGGAGGGGTTTGGCCACTGCTTATCCAAGGAATGCCCAAAAGGCAAAAGGAAGAAGTGTTACAATGTGCTCCTCTCCTAGAGCACAGCCGAGTGCACAGGGAAAAGTTCCTAACCCATAAATCAGGGATTTTGTAGCTCATCAGGGCTGTTCTGGAGGTTTAAAAGAAAACTATGGCCAGAGCAGCCCAGGCTCAGCCTGGGAGGAGCCCAACATCTCCTGGCCTCTTTCCCAAATCCCTGGGACTTTCCATCTCCCAGCAGCTCCATAAAGCCAAGGTAACATCGATTTCCCTTAAGGAAAGCTTCAAGACCAGGTTGGACGGGGCTTGGAGCACCCTGGGATAGTGGAAGGTGTCCCTGCCCATGGCAGGGGTGGCACTGGCTGAGCTTTAAGGTGCCTCCCAACCCAAACCATTCCAGGACTCTGTGATTCTGTAATTCTGTGAAAAGCTGCTGAGATGCCGACGGCCCCGGCGTCTCCCGAGGGAAGACCTGGATTGCCAAACTGCCAGCTCCTCATCCCAAACTGCAGCTTCCTGGGCTCTGGCCATACAGGAGAAGTCTCCAGGGCCCTGAGTGCCTCCCTCGCCCCAGCACGTGCTCACAGTCCAGCTTTGGGAATGAAATCCTGAGGTTTGCACGTGGGAGCGTGGGATTGCTTAATATTCTGCTCTCCCCTGCAGCTCACGCTCCTCCAGAGAAATCCCCCAGGAGAGCTGCAGCACTGGCAGGAATAATTAAGGAAAAAGTCAGTGCCTAATGCCTAACCTGGGAAACAAATCCAGCTTCCACAGGCAGGGGTGCTGCCTTCCTTTGGATCGTTCAGTCCCACCTCCCTGCTGCTCAGTGCCCAAGCTGTGACTCCAGACTGCATGAGAGAAGTGTTTGCCCTTCTTCCCAGGCACAAAACTGGGCAGAAAGTGGCATTTCTGGGGTTTTTTTCCCCTCATGTGGATGGAAATTCCTCCCACAAGCCCTGCTCCAGCAGAGCAACAGGCAGAGAGCAGCTGAGGAGACCGAGATTCCCTGAGCTTTCCTCACACTTATGGAGCACAGACGTGTTTGTTGTTCAATCCTCCGTTCCAATTAATGAAACTCAGAGATAACCAGGTAATGAATCCCGAGGAATCAACACCACCAGCAGCTTCCCTGGCTCCCTGCTCCCCCCAGCACCTGTTTGCTGCAGTTCCTGTCAATCCAGGGTGATTGTTTAGAAAAGATGGAAGTCGAAACCACTTCTCCCTTTCACTTCTCCCACATCTTCACTTTCCTATGAACGTGACACTTCTTCCCTCCCAGCTCAGCCACAAAAATCAGGATTTCTCTGGAGAATTGTTCTGGGGGTGTTCAGGGAGCTGCCTCCAGCTCCCTCCTGAGTGGCAAACAGGGAAAAATGAGGCTTTTGGCCCCAAGAATCAAAGCCTGATGCAAATTCCGACAAAGCACAGTTGTTGTGGGCAGAGGTTCACTCCAGTGCCAAGACTCCAGCAATTCCTGGGAATGGGTTAACACAGGGAGGCTTTGTGGGAACAGGGTGTCTGTAAGCAGGGATCTGAGTGAGAATAACACAGGGCACTTACAACCTTCATTTGATGCTCTCCAGGGCAAAACCTCGGCCAGGCAAATGAAAACAGAGACCAAAAAAGGGGAGAAAACAGCCCAGTTCAGATAAAGAGCCTGGAACGGGGCAGGGAAGGGAAGCCAGGAATCCTGACGCCTCCCCCTGCACTTTAATCCCTCTCACACCTCGTTTCTCATCTCTCTGAGGGAGCCTGGTGGGTTTCCAGGCATTTTGTGCCTTTTAATCCTCCTCCCAAGCAGGTTTTGGTCCCCGTCTCCCACCCCCAGGCAGCTGCCGGGTGTTCTCCGGCTGGGAATCGCCGTCCCTGCTCCTGGAGCCACCCTCACCCCCAGTTCCTGGCAGTCAGGGAGGTTTGGCTGCAGGAGCAGCAGGAGCAGCTGGCACAAACCTCCCCCGGCAGGAGCCCCCTCATTCCCGTGATCTGGAAGCTTTTGCCAGGGAGAAGTCAAGGGAAAGCTGGAGCAGAACGGGGGTGGGAGTGAGAACACCCCGTACCTGCCTTTGCTGGGTGACATCTGCCTTGGCCTGCTCTGCAGGAGAAAATGCCCCAAGAGCTGTCACACCCCAGTGTCACACGGAGCAGAGGGTGGCAGCCACCACCAGCACGTGAGCATCACGTGCCGGGACAGCCACAAACATCCCGGCCTTGCCTGTGGCACATGGATGGAGCGCAGCAGCCTCTGGGATCTGTATTCCAGTCTCTGCCCAGCCTAGGAAGCCACAAAACCATTCAGGGACCATTATCAGCATTAAAGCTGAAGAGTTGGGTTAAGCAGTGTGGGAAATGGGGTTTCCTGGACAACCTGGGATCCGCTTCCCCACCCCATTAGCGCGTGTTTCTCCAAGACACGGAGTTGGGAAGGCACGGGAAGGGATGTGCCAGCCCTAATTGTGCCCCTGAGCAGCTCCTGGCTGTGGGGAGGAGCGGTTCGTGCCCGGGGCCGCGCGGGGAGGGCGCTCACCGGAAGCCGAACATGATCTCGTCGTGGCGCAGGTGGGCGTCGTCGTCGATGGACAGGATGGCCTCGGTGTCGATCTCGTCCCAGGGCAGGAACCGGTTGTTCAGGCTGTTCTTCTCCGTGCGGACGACCTGCGGGGCGGGAGTGACATTTACGGGGCTGCAGGGCCCAGGGGTGGGGTCTGGGGCTGTGCCAGCTGTGGGACGGGGAATGCTTTCCAGCCACAAAGCTCAGTCCAGCAGCAGCTCCAGCAGTTCCCCTCATCCCCAGCCATACACGTGTAAAATCTATGGAATTTCTCCCTCTTCCAAGGATCATAGAATAGAATCGTGGAGTTGGAAGGAACACACCAGGATCATCCAGTCCAGCTCCTGTCCCTGCACAGACACCCCAACAATCCCACCCTGTGCACCCCTGAGAGCGTTGTCCAAATGCTCCTGGAGCTCTGGAAGCCTTGGGAACATGCCCATTCCCTGGGGAGCTGTTCCAGTGCCCAAACACCCTCTGGGGGAAGAACCTTTTCCTAAAATCCAGCCTAACCCTCCCCTGGCACAGTTTCAAACCATTCCTGACAGCCCCATCCACCCTGGATCCTTTCCCCTGCTCTTGACACTTTCAGCCTCCCCTGGCTGATCCAAAGTCACTCCGTCCATCCCACATTTCCCACCCCATTCAATCCCTCCCGTCATTTCCCTGTCTCTGATCTGAACAGTCTCCATTTAAAAATTAAACCCAGCCTGGTGAAAAGACCGAAGCGTCACGGCAATAGAACTCCATTAAATAAGATTACATTTGATCCCACAGAAAAGCCCACGCTGAAACCATTAACAGTGGAAATGTTTGTATCGGGATCTGTGTGACAGCTGGGATGATTCAATTCCCATGGAAAGCCAGCCTTGGAGCTTTCATCTGTCGACAGCTCCGGGGGGATGGAATATCCGCCAGGAACACGTGGAATATTTCACTGGAGAGCCATCAAAAGCACCAACAATTTACTGCAGGTGAGCAAACTGGGCAGCTCTGGGCTATGGAAAAGCAAGGCCAGAGCCGAGCCGGCAGCATCCCCACCCCGGGAGCTCTGTGGTGCCACTAGGACATGGAAAAAGCAGGGACAATGTCAGCACAGGAACTTCTGATCCTGCTCCTTCCCAAGGTGGAGAAGCATCACAAAACTCAGCTCAGTGTCTGGCTGGGCTGAAGGGTTATCCAGAGCCAGCAGATGCTCCCAGGGGTTTCTTCTCTGCCTGGGAACTGCTGGAAAAGAGAGGATGCAGGAATCACGGTGGGAATGGGGGGTGAGGAAGGAAGCAGGAGGAGGCAACTCTGCACTCCATGTTCAGCTCTGGGGTCCTCAGCACAGGAAGGACGTGGATCTGCTGGAGTGAGTCCAGCCTGGAGAAGAGAAGGATCCAGGGAGACCTCAGAGCCCCTTCTAGAGCCTAAAGGGGCTCCAAGAGAGCTGGAGAGGGACTTGGGACAAGGGATGGAGGGACAGGACACAGGGAATGGCTTCCCACTGCCAGAGGGCACGGAGAGATGGGATATTGGGAAGGAATTGTTCCCTGTGAGGGTGGGGAGGCCCTGGCACAGGTTCCCAGAGAAGCTGTGGCTGCCCCTGGATCCCTGGGAGTGTCCAAGGCCAGGGTGGAGATGGGGCTTGGAGCAGCCTGGGATAGTGGGAGGTGTCCCTGCCCATGGCTGGGGGTGGCACTGGATGAGCTTTAAGGTCCCTTCCAACCCAAACCATTCTGGAATTCCACGATCTTGGCAATGAGGACGTTTCTGGGGGACTCCCTCAACTCGGAAGCTCTGCAGGTCTGGATGTGCCAGTATCCAGCATTTCCCAGGAAACAGGGCACTCCTGCCTTCATCTGGGAGCAGTGAAGATTTCAGCAGCCTGGAAACTGATACATCCCAGGGAAAAACCCGGCAAAACTTTACTGATTGACTCGTTTTTCCCACAATCTGCTGAATGAGGCAACTGCTGTCCATTGAGGAAGTGACTGCCTGAAACCTCTGGAATTTGGGAACCCCAGAGCACAGAGAGATCCCAGCTGTCACTGGGAGCAGCATCCGCCCCAGGGAGGTGTCCTGACTCCACCTGGAGACAGTGAGAGGGGGAGAATCCCCCTTTCCTCTGCCATGTTCCCTCTCAAACATCAACGCTGCTCCTCGGGAATTATCTGCCCTCAGCTCCCACGCGCTGCCCTGGGTGGGCCTCACCCCCGAGAAGAGCCCAGAGGTGCCATAACCAACCTCTCTCTGTCCTCTTCCAGACACTGAGGTCTCAATCTCTCCCCCAGCGCTGCTGCTCCCGCCCTTCCATCATTTTAACAACCGATTTTGCCACAACTTTGTTCCTTAATGGTCTCGAGCCAAGAGCTCTGTCAAAACCCAAGGAAAGATGTTCCCTCAGCAACGCTGAAAGGCTCTGGCAGAAGGGGGACTCAGCACTTCTCCTCTCCAAGGCAACTCAGACAGTGAGGAGGACATGAAATCAGCCAGAGAACAAGAGAGACCCCAACCCATCACAGCAAGGACTCCAAACACCGAGCAGAGCGCCAGTGGTGGGACCTGCACCAAACTCCAACCCCTCCAGACTCAAAACCACCCGAGACTGTGCCCTGCTCACCTTATTTTGGGGTTTTTTACTCCTCTTTGGGAATAATTCCCTTTAAAACACTTTGCCATCAGCTAAGCGGTCCACAGCTCGAAACCATGAACCTCCTGAGCCATTTGCAAAGTTTGGAGATGCCTAAAATGCCTCCAAGCACCCAAATAACCACATTAAAAGTTTCTTCTTTTTTTAGCAAATGAAGTCAAGGTGATTTAGTCCCACGACGTGGGATTTGTTTTACTCAAGGAGCACAAAACCCCCACAACTCCATGAAGTCCATTTGCTCCCGGTGTTCGCTGCTCACAGACACGTTGGACAAATGGATCTTAAAAAACCTGAGAGAAAACTAAACCAGAGCATAAATCCAGAGTCTGCCCAGCAATAATGTCCTTTTACCAATACTTTAAAATACGTTTTTATACATAAACACAAAAAACCACAGCAAAATCAATATCTCCCAGCAATCTCCTCGCTAGTGAGGCTTCACGCTTAAGCTTTAAATTAAGTGTCACATATAATTTGATGGTGAAAACATGAGAAATGTCCGTGGCCTTGGAGAAGTTCTGACAGCTCAGCTTAGTGAACTGGATTGATTCCTGGGCAAAGAGCAAACTCCGCAAGAAACCGGGCGCCTCATTGCTCACGTCAGGTCTCTGTGAGGGGAAAAAAGCCTGAAGGATGCCCTGAGGAGAGCTGGATAATTTGGGGAGACAGTGAATGAGCTCTCAGGAAAAGGATCCGTTTCCATCTTTCCCAAAGATGAGCAATTCTACCCAAATGGGCTGGGGGAAGAGAGCAGAGAGGGGTGGGGACACCACGCGCTCCCTTTGCTTCACCAAGGAATGGGCAGGATTCAGATCCTCTCCATGAAGGAAAGGGATAACGCATCTCCCGGATCTCGGGTGACCAGTCTGACCAGCCCAGACCTGGGACTTGGCTCCAGAGGTGCCACCGTTGTCCCCACCCATCAAGGACGGCCACATCTGGGAGCTGAGGATCTTCATCCCACCCACATCCTCATTCCCAGGAGCAGGGAGGTTGCTTCCCGTCCTCCTTTCTCTCTGCAGAAAGCACACGGGAAGCCAAGGCTTCTCCAGCTCCCCCATGTACGCATGTGGGACAAAACTCAATTAAAAATCAGCCAGGCTAGGCTTAATAGAGGTCAGGGAGGGCTCTGTTGGAGGACTTTGGGAGATGGCAAACTCTAGGAAAAGGGAACAACGAGTCCCAAGTATCCCTGAAGCCACCCTGTCATGTACATTTATTTTCAACTCCTCGTTTGGCCAAAGTCAGACATCTTTCGATTAAGAAAGTTGCCTGAACCAGCACTTGAGACCCACAGACTGAGATACACCAAAGTCCCTTCCCTCTACACCTCAGGCACAAGTGCTGGGGTTATTTACAAGACTTCCTGGAAGGAGGGAAGGGTGTGCAGATCCATAAACAGGATAAATCCCATCCTTTATTACCACGGCCGACTCCATTCCCGCTCCCTCTGCAGCCGAGGTGTGAGATCAGACTGGCACTTGCTGCTCTGCAAATGCAATCAGAGATGGGGATGAGGAAGAGAAGAACTCTGCCTGGTCCCACCAAACAGCATCCTCCTGGAAGCTGTGGAATTGTTCGGAAGTGAAGCTGTCAGAACGAGTTTGCACTGAGCCAGGCAACAAATGTGGGATGTCAGGCAGGGGCAAAGCACACGGCCTCGGGCTGGGTAACAGGAGGGATTTCTTCATGGAAAGGGTGCTCAGGCATTGGAAGGGGGTGCCCAGGGAGGTTTGGAGTCCCCATCCCTGGAGGTGTCCCAGGAAGGACTGGAGGTGGCACTCAGAGCTCTGGGCTGGGGACAAGGTGGGGATCAGGCACAGCTTGGACTCGATGGCCCTGAAGGACTTTTCCAACCTGAACGATTCCATGATTCTCTCAACATCCTGGCTACAGCGGGAATTCTGGCACTGGATAAGGCTCCACATGGAAACTACACACCTGAGGTTCCCTTTGCCAAAGATGACTTTGATCCTGATGTCTCTGAGCTCTGTGTTACCTCCCCTCATTTCATAGGAGAGAAGAGGCCGATCCTGGGCACGTTGGCTCCATGACAAGCAGCCAAGCTCTCTGCCAGGACAGGTGCCAAGGAGAAGCCAAAGCAGCTGCTGCCATCACCGCAGATGCCACCCAAAATCTCTGCAGCCCGTTCCCAGTGAGATGACGTTGGAGCAAATCCCGCGAGTCTGACCAAGGCCGCATTTTTAACTCAATTTTCTCTGTGTTTTATCACTACCTGTTCCTGGGCAAGCTCAGTTGCTCCACAAAAGCTGGCAGGATCACCGTGGCTCTCAGCCCAGACCTCAAATCTGCTTGGCTGCCCCTACCAAGGACAACCACCGTGGTGCTTATTGAAGACTTCCAAGGGCAGCATCACACCCAGCGGCGCCGGTGTGCTGCCCTGCCCACGCAGAACCTTTGCCCTCCTGCCAACCTCAACTCCCACCATGAGAAAACCCTTGGAGGACAGAAATTCATCCAGTTCCTACTGGCCAGCATCCTGCTTTCCAAAGCCAAAAGCACAGATCCAGGCTTTTGGCTCAGACAGCAGTTCCTCATTTCATGAGAAGTGAAATAATCTGCCCTGACTTGATACAGCACGAGGCTCCTCCCGGCACATTGCCAGGGCTGTGTGGGCACGGAGGAGATGGGATGCCAGCATGGCATTTCCACCAGAGCCAAGCCCCTGGGATGATGCCTTTCCTCCCCACAGCCACGCTCTTTTTCCCAACACAGACCCAAAAACTCGAGGAAATGAGTCCAGCACAGCACGGGACTCTGGGGCGCTTCTGACAGCTCCTGATGAGCTGCAAATCCAGTGGGAATTGCTGCCCTGCACTTGGACACTGTGTGAGCAGGGTGTCAAAGCTTCCAGACACGCTGCCAGATCTGAGCAGGCTGGCATTTTGTAAAAAAAAAAAGGATGTTCTTCTGGCTGTGTTTGTGATAATTAATGTTTAAAAATCTTGGGACACAGAGGCGAAATCACAGATGCACGAAAAGCAGCGTTGAGGCGTTTGTTAAGACAATGACATTTGGATGTTATCCTGGGGTTAACACACTCAGATCCTGATGTATTGATAATGGGAATGGCTGTGACCTCAGCTCCTAATGGAACCCCGTTACCACAGGCAGAGCCATCCTAAGGGAGAGCCACGATGCTGGGATCCTCCTGCATCCCAGCACAGCCATAGGGGATGCGCTCCTCTCGTGACTGGTCTCTCTCCAGCAACCATCCTCGCCATTCCCAGCTGGCTCCCAGCTTTGTTCCAGGACTGGATGAGTCCCAGGATGTGCTTGGTGTGGATGGAGATGTGGGTGGGCAAGGAGCACATCAATACTCACCCACCCCATAGAAATCCTCTGGAATCTGCTCTGTTGCTGGATTTGATGGCACCAAAAACATCCATTTATCTGCGCATCCACCCCAAACCCGAGACACTCGTAGCAGGATGTTTCCTCAGTCATGCATTGCCTGAGGAGCTGTCCCTGGTTTTCACAGTAGTTTCCCCTGGCAATTCTTCACCTTCTTGTTTTTCCTTTAATCTCCCCTTGTAAAGATGGATCGGGAAGTTACTGTCATCCCCTTTCTCATGTATTAATTATTCCCTGCTCCTTCCTCTTCACCTTGAAACAGCTACAGCCCCTCCTTTATGCCCCGAACCTCCGGCTTTGCTACCTCCAACTTAAAGCCTTCTCAAAATCTGAATTAAAAGGATTTATAGACTATTTTAAGACTCATCTCCAGAGGTATGAGAAGCGTATTTAGCTCCAAAGCCATCCAAAGGCAGCGCACGCTGAATATAAATTGGCAAAACAGATGCATTTTTAAAACACGTGTAATTAAATAATGCAACATAAAACCCGGCATAAATTATCCCCCGCTGAGAACAAAACCGCACAGGAAGATACCACAGAAAGGCTTTTTTTAAACTGATGCTGTGTCCACGCACAGAAAATGTGCAAGCACTTGGTCTCCCTTTAAACTCCTCAGCTGAGATCAGTGGGTCGCTCATCTCCGAGAGGAGAAAACAGCTTGAGATACAAATAAAACTGATTATTTATTCATTTTCATACAGGAGCAGCTGTCGCATCTTCCCAGAGAAACCAGAGGAGAAGGATGCTCGTTTTAACATTAAAGGGATCCAGATACTTATTTTTATTCTCTGTGTGTTGCTGTTAGTGGCTGTGCAATTAGAGATGCACATAGAGCTGGTTGTCCAATTAGATTTATTTTACAATTAAGTCAAATTATTTGGCTCAAAGAAGGTCTCTGGGATAACACGCTGTCATGTTCCAATACCTCCACTGCTGCAGCTCATCCCCTTCTCAACTTCCCGAAATTCCTCTGTGTGCTTTCCATGAAAGCTCACAGGGAAAAACTGCGGAGTGCAAAGCTCATGATCCAACTTCCACTGGCAGCTCTGGGATCACGAGCCAGATTTACGAGCTGCTGTTTGCTGTGAAGCCAGGGAAAGTCATTTGAAGAAGAAAGAGCTCGCTCCTTTGAGGGTTTTGATACTGTTAACCCAAATGTTTCGTTTGGTGGGGTGTTTTTTGCAGTGAAATAGGCAATTCCCAAAGGTGTGATCATGGAATCGCAGAATCGTTAAGGCTGGACAGACCTAAGGTGATCAAGTCCAACCATTAACCCATGATCCACATGTTTTAAAACCACCTCCAGGGACGGGGACTCCATCACCTCTCTGGGCAGTTCCAATGCCTTTCCATGGAGAAATCCCTCCTGATGTCCAACCTGACCCTCCCCTGGCACAGCTTGAGGCCGTTCCCTCTTATCCTGTCCCTGTTCCCTGGGAGCAGAGCCTGACCCCCCCTGGCTGCCCCCTCCTGTCAGGGAGTTGTGCAGAGCCAGAAGGTCCCCCCTGAGCCTCCTTTTCTCCAGGCTGAGCCCCTTTCCCAGCTCCCTCAGCTGCTCCTGGTGCTCCAGCCCCTTCCCCAGCTCCATTCCTTTCCCTGGACACGCTCCAGCCCCTCAGGGTCTCTCTTGCCACAAAGGACCCAAAACTGAACCTGGGATTGGAGGTGCCCCAGCAGTGCCCAGCACGTGCCACGTGTGATGTCCTGACAGATGTCACTGTTCTTTATTGATGCTCCCTCAAGTTGCAGCTGGATGAACCTGTTTTCACCTGGCAAATCCTGTCTTGGTATTCAAGGCCTGAGAATTCCAAAGAAATTCTGCCCAGCCTAGAAACAGTCCCAGATCCCAGAGCTGAAACACCCCAGGGAGGCGACGGACGGCAGCAGGAGTGTCCCTAGCAGGAATTCAGCACAAGCAGGGCATCCATACACTATTGTCAACTCTGAACTTCATCCTCTGTGCCTCTTCTCCCTCTCCAAATACCCCTTGGCTGCTTTAGTGGTAATTTTAACAACAAAGAGGTTGCTGGATAAATCAGTTTTCCTTCTAAAGCTCTGGATAATGACACCCCTGGCGTGTCCCAAGCCGACGTGGCAGCGTTTTAACAAACCAGTGCCACCCACCCTTCCCTAATCTCACATGGCAGCTGTTCCATTGAGGAATGCCTCCAAACAACTCAGAGATCTCGGGATGGAAAAAGCCTCTTGGAGGATTTTCAAAGGTTGGTCCTACACAGTAGGAATGTTGCCCTTTTAGATTCAAAGTCACAAAAACTGATGAATTTCACCCAGCGCCTGATAGCACAGCGCCAGTGAGGTGGTGAAACACAAGTGTTCGATGGATAAAGCAGAGAGCCAGGAATTCCAGGCTGGAGAAGCCCAGCTCTGTATCACTGAATACAGGAAAAAACAACAGGCTGGTATCAGCTCGCCCGTTTCCATCCCTGATGAATTTTATTTGCACTGTAAAACTCAACCCAAGGGGAAGGTGCTTCCCACGATGGCCTCGCCATCTCTCCAGCATCCTGTGTCTGGCTCCATGTCCCCATCCAACCTTGGTGGCTGAGCTCTCCCCAGACAAGGTCCAGGAGCGTGTTCTGATGAAATGGGGACACTTTCCTCACCCTGCCTGCGCCAAACCCACTTTGCTACTATTAGGTAAAACACAGAGGTGCCATTTGGGACCACTGCTGAGCAAGAGAACTCGCAAAGAGACAGAACAAGGGCGGGCAGCAGCTTTTAACTCCATCCAAGAGGTGGAGCGTTACTGCCTGGAGCTCAGGGATGAGGGATTCAAGCCACCTGTGGGTAGCAAAAGCTTCCCAGACCAGTAAATACCAACAGCTCAGGAATGGATGTGAGCACTGTCAGTGAGCCTGGGAACAGATCCCACCCTTCTGCTCCAGCTTTGACCCAATTCAGACCCTGGGATTCAGCAGGAGTTTGGCTCAGCCAGCTGCAGATCCTCGGAGCACCCTGGTCCATCCCTGGAGCAGGGAGAGCCTGAGGAGCAGCCAGGTTAGAGTGACCACTGCTCTGAACTGGCTCCCATCTCCTGGATCTGTTTTGGGACTCACAGGGAAGCTGGCACTGCACCAGGCAGGGCAGAGCTGCACAAGGAACTGACTGGGAAAGCCTGGCCTTGTTTTGGCAAAAATACTCAGCTTCCCTGCCTGCCTGACTTTCCCAGCTGTGCTCCCAGTGGGGCACTCAGAGATGTGTCAGGCCAGGCACAAGCTCCTTGTTATCCTTGGAGAGCCAAACAAGAGCCCAGAACAGCCACATAAGAGCCCAAGAACCACTCACAGATTGCAACTCCCTGACCTCATTTCAATAAACAAGCAAAAACCCCAAAACTTCTGAAGTATGAAAGCCCAGATCTCCCTCACCCCATCACCAGCTAATTCCTGAACTTTCAGTTTCCCTGGAAAAGGCACACTGCCAGTCCCCTGCTCCATGCTGAGAAGTCTGGCAGCCAAGGGACTGGGAGCTCAGGGGTGGATGTGAGAAGGGCTGTCACATCTCATCTGTGAGACAGGAGATGGAAGAGTCAAAAGGCAGCTCCGGAGCATCCCTGAGGTCTCCTCCCCTTGCCAAGGCATCAGAGCAGTGCAGCACCAGGTCGTGGCACGGGAGGAAACACAGCAACTTCCATCCTGGAGACACAGAAATGCACAACGGAGAGGCAGAGAAGAGGAAAGTGCTGGAAATCCACGGGCTGTGATCCCAGGGGATTATTGGAAATACCTCCTTTCTGCTCACTAAGTGAGGCAGAGCTTATCTTTCCACACTTTGCTCTTTGGCTGATAGCCCAACTGCTTTAATTACCAGAGGCTTTCTACAGTGCAAACCCTCTGTATTGTTGTGCAATTACTTCTTCAGCAGGTTCCTCCTCGGGATCTGTCAGACAGGACTTCCACTACAGCAGGAAAACAAAACACCTGGCAGGGCAGGTGCCATTATTTGTAAATTTGTTCACACTGGTGCATCTCACTCTTTGGAATACGTTACACCCAAGGATGCTCGGAGATGTTGTCAGCATTTCAAAGCTGCTCTGACCCATCCTACAAGAGCTTCAGTGCAAACATTTGTATCCGAGGGCATCCGGTGAACATCTCAGCCCACCAAAGGGAGGAGGGAATTGGAGTCAGACTATAACTCACTGAGCAGCTACTAAAAAACCCAGAATATGAACTCAGATACAGCAGAGCCAAGAAGCCATCAAGTTTGCAGGCAGGTTATTGTTTTGATGGGAAGACAGTGGATTTATTAATGTTTATGTGGCTGGGAGCAGCAACCATAAAGCACTCAGGCACATAAACTCACTTTTGGCTTCCAGGTTTATTCCAGACCAGAAACCTTCTGGGGACTTCTGAGATGAGAAGGCTGAGATCTCACTGGGGAAGTTCTGGGTGAAATGATGACAGCTTGCTGCCAGCATGCCTGCCCTCAAATCCATTGTGGAGGGATGAGAGCTCCTCTATGAAATGTTGGAAGAAAAGAACTGTCCCAGTACCCACACCACGATCCCCAAATTGGCTTTTTATCCCTCGTTGCTCCTGTTGTTCATTGGGAACTGCAATTTCCATCAGCTCAAAGAGCAGAGGACAGGGTTGGGATGTCCTCCTGCGTGTGGCCAAATAAAGGAAGAGGCATCTTCCCCAAACAGTTTTCCCTCCAGGTGGCAGAGCCAGCCAGTGACAGATCTGGATATGAGCCCCAGATGGGTTTCTAAGGGATTTGTACATTTCAATTTTTGGATCCTAATTTCTGGAATCCTTGGCTAAATCCTACTTTACACCAGCCCATCGTTCTTCCACCCAGAGGAGCAGGGAATCATCCCCAGGCCCAAGCCATGGGCAATGTCATGTCCTTCAAAGCTTGATTTATCCCAAGGTTAATAATACTTTTAATACTTGCTTCAACAAAATCCAGGAGGAAAAAATGCTTCCATCAAGAGGCAGTAAATGCATTACTGCCAAACACATGGTTGGGATGATTCCAGACTCCCAGAACCACCTCCCACAAGCCACAGGATGGGTTGGGAATTAAGGACCAGCATGTGTCAGAAATTACAGAGATCACATAAATGAGTCACAATTCAAAACTATTCCTTTTATAAATTTCTGATAAAACCAACCTAATTAACATCAATGTTTTGAAACCAATTTGCTTTGTCATCTGCACTCAGAGCAAGAGGAAAACGAGCCCTATTGGAAAGAATTCTCCAGTTTATGGCTTTTCTGAAGCTTTTCTTATTCCCTCTGAGCTCTCTTCTGTCACAGTCCCAGATGGGGCTGTCCCTTGTCACAGAGATCAGCCGGGCTCTGGGCAGCTCAGAGATCAAGGCCACAATCAGCCCTTCCACATCCAGGTTGGAAACGGAACTTCCCTGCCCCAAATGCTTTCAGTGCCAAGAACAAAACCCATTTCTCTTCCCTCCACGAAGCTCAAACCCCTCAGAGTTCAGTTCAAATGAGCATTCAGAAAGCTGAAGACTTTGCTGAACTATTCGGATCCGAAAGTGTGACCTGGGAAGACAGAACGTTCACCAGATTTCCCATCTTTCTGCTGTTAGAAAATCTGGGAATAGGTGAAAACAGCATTTCTGTGAGCATATATGGAGAAACACAAGTGGATGTTTCAGTGACCAGGTGTGGCTTTCTCTGTGCCTCAGTTTCCCTCTAGTGCCCTCAGCTCCTTGCTGATGGTCCTTTAGCCAATTTCAGGAGAAGGAAAAAGTCCTCACTTTTCTTAACAGGGCTAACACAGATTTTAATTAATTAACTGAAGGCTTTAAATAAATGGAAGTGTCTGAAAACTACTGATTTTCTCATAGTCTCTAAAGTGACATCCCCTCGTTGTCATCAGGAAAGAAAGGCTCCATCCTTTCTGGGTGCTTGTAGTGAAACAACTGATTCCAGGGATTCTGGAGCCAGGACATGGGGAAAACAAACTGCAGCCCTTGGTTCTGAATCCAACTACTCCATCACCTGTTGTCAATGGCTTTTCACAGGAGATGAACCTTTTCCAGAAGCCCAGGAAGGAGCCAAGTGCTGCTTTTTGGAGAGAGGAGCACTCTGTATGCCCAGCAGGGCAGGGAGATCTGTCAGGCTTTATCACTAACCATAGCTCGATTTTAAGAAAATGGAAAAAAGCATCCATGAGTTTGATAAGGGAGAGCAGCACCTGCTTCCTCACCAGACACAGGTAAGGAAAGGGGAAGGGACTGTGGGGAAAAGGGGTAGGAGACTGTCCAGGGGGTGGCTGCTGCTGCCAGCGCAGCCCAAAACTTGGGAGTAAATCATCACCTTCTCCTTGAGAGCTGCAATGTCTCTGCTGATCGATCCACAGAGCCTGGGGAGGCATCTGGGAGCTACATCAGACATGCAGCAACAAGCAGTGATTAAAACCTCTCTCTTGCTTCTCATCTCTTTGTCTAACCTCATATCCAAGAGGTACCTTCCTCTTTGTAACCTTCTCATGTCCCTCACAGCTGCCTCTTTGATGTCCCAATGCCCCACGAGGTCCCTCCTGTTCTAGCAAACACAGATTTTCTTTTGTCCCATCTATTTCATACCCAAATTCCTGACCTCAGCGAGTACAGCTCGCTCCTTCCCTCCTGTGGCAGGGGATCCATCCATGTCTTGTGGCACAGCACCAAGTTACGGCCACTCTGGGAGACAGGGCTGTCTTCACAAATAAGGCAGCCTGTGCAGAATGCACAATCAAATGGCTTTGCACAGCAGAACTGCTCCACCAGGACAGATAAAAGCCTGGGAAGAAAGGAAATGCAGATATCCAGGCTCTGGGACTTCATGGGAAGAAGGGCATAGCTTGCAGTGAAGTGGATGTCAGCAATCAGCTCCATCGTAACAAAGTCATAGAGGATGAAAAGTGGGTGAAAACAAAAGGAAAAAAGAGAGGAAATGCATCCACACACTCCATTCCCCTCATGCTTGTTCCAGTGCACGAATAATTTGGGGACATTTGGTATTCTGTTGGTATTTACACAGGTCACAATACAAACCCTAAAAGCAGCAGGAATGCAGCCCTGGAAAAATAATGTGGGTTTTGCTGCTGCACTGCCTCTGGTGCCAAGTTCTGTCGTGCTGTTTTTGTCCCCCAGCAGTTGTGACAGAGCCTGCTCCAAACAGGGAGCGTTTGAGATGCACAGGCAGCTTTCGTGGTGATGTTTAATGGCTTCAGCACGGGGTGCTGGCCCCTGGGACATCTTCAGGCTTTCACATGTGACAAAACTCACTCAATTATCTCCCCAGCAGCGTGCAAGGACGCTTCCCTCCCTTGATTTTCCTTTCCAATGCCCTAAATACGCTTCCTTCTGGTCAGCGACCCCATTAGCTGCATCCTGAGCCAAGGGAATTCAGAGAGCTGGGGCTCCAGTAAGGTTTTATCTGTGGAAAAGCCATCACAAACCAGCATATGGCACGGGGGAGAATGAAGGGCTGGGTCTAGCGAGGATTGTGAGGGTGCTGGAGTTAATATTCCGAGCGTAAATTCCAAGGAGTCGGCACTGCTTGTTCCATTATCATCCCACGTTCACGCATCGCTGCACCTTTGCTCAGGCCCTGCAGTGACAAGCATCTGGATTTTAGGATTCGCAGGTAAACTAAGCAGCAAATTTGTTCCTTCCTCTGCTGCTACACAACAGAAAAAAATACATACGGAGATGGCAAAACTCACAGGGATTTCAGAACTCAGCTGCCTCCCCGGCAGCACCGGCTCCACCGGCAGCAGGTGGTGCTGCGAACCTGGCAGCAGCGCTCAGGCACTTCTGTGGAACACCTCCCTGCCCAGGCACCTCTGTGGAACACCCCCCTGCCCAGGCACTTCTGTGGAACACCTCCCTGCCCAGGCACCTCTGTGGAACATCTCCCTGCTCAGGCACTTCTGTGGAACACCTCCCTGCCTTCTAAAACTGCTCTCATGGAGAAACTGAGCTCGCAAACCTGGGATGCAGTGCTGGTAACGCTGGTGCACTGAGCATGGCCTGTTCAAGGGCCATACACAGGGATGGGGCCAGTCTCCTGTGTGAAGGGACTCAGTGCTAAGAAACACGGGGATTTTCTCAGCTGATTTTGTGTGAGCTCTTCCTTCTGGAAGTAAACCTGGAGCCCCCCACTCCCATATGCAATCCAGGACCTCAAAGCAAAGTTGGGTTTCTCCTCATTTGGAACACAAGAGCTGTGAATGACAATAAGGCAGAGAAAAGCAGGATAAAGCTGGGACTCACCAAAGAGTTTCTGCAGGTAAGTTGGCCCAGAAAAGTCACATCACCAAGGAAGGGTTTAGTAAAATATTGAATTACCAAGCTGAACCAAACCCTGAGCTGGTATTTAGGCAAAGCTCCCAGGAAGGAAAAGGATTGACTGAAATGGTGGTGTTATGGAGGTTTTATTCTCTTTTTTAACTCCTGGTCAGTGTGATGATCTCACCCTGGATCACACACACCACTGCAGCTTATCTCAAGCTGACGGTTAGTTTGGAAGGTTGATACTGCTCTTATCAGAAAACCAAGCTTGAGGATCCATCTGCTTGCTGAAGGACAAGCAGAGAAGCTCATGGTGCCACCACCCTGACCAGGTTCTGTCCTCCTCCTCTTGGCCAGAAGCATCACCAACAGATCCCACTGTGCTCCTTAAAATGGAGATACCAAAGACCCTTTGAGTCCTTCTGCTGGAAAGGACATGCAAACCTCAGGCACCTGAGCTTCAGAGCCAGCTCAGCACAGCACATTTACACAGCCACAGCCCAAGCAGCAGGGAAAGTCAGGACAGCATTCCCTGCCCAGCCTGCTCCTGATTAATAAAAGCCATGTCAAGGGACCCATGTGCAGCCAAACAGGTCTGCAGACCCAGCAGCGCTTCCAGATTAGCCATTTTCCACAGATGATTCCTTTTTAAACAAGCAGCAAAATGGAATGAGCCCTCTCAGCCAGCCACCAGGCCAGCAGCAAAGGTTACACCACTGCAGGGAAGTGGCTGCAAGGATCAAAGGCAGTGACTTATTCTGGAACAAAGCTGAAGGAAGGGATTAGTCACTGCCGGCAGCCACAGGAGCTGGCACTGAACCCAGCCTAAGTGCTCAGAGACGCCTCCAGCACTCACAGCCCACCTCAGCCCCGAGCAGGAGGAGAAACCAAACTGCTGCAGGGCTTTTCCAGCCACAGCTCTGCCACTGAGGGCCCTCACACAGCCAGCAGAGGGAGAGGAGCTGGAAGTTCTGGCTGTCACCTCTTAAAATGTGAGCAGAGGTTGTGAAAATACTGGTTTGGGCTGGATGAGGTTTAGCTTCAAATCACAGAGTGGTTTGGGCTGGAAGGGACCTTAAAGATCACCCAGTGCCACCCCTTGCCATGGGCAGGGACACCTTCCACCATCCCAGGCTGCTCCAAACCCTGTCCAACCTGGCCTGGAGCATTTCCAGGGATGGGGCAACCACAGCTTCCCTGGGCAATGAAGGGAGTTCAGCAGGGGCTGTGATGTGGCTGTTGGGGCTGGAACAGACCCACTCCTTCTATCCTGGGAAGTTCTCCTAAGGCAGTGCTAGAGAGACAAACACTTGGGGAAAGCGAGGTTTTGAGCTTGCGCAAACAAGATTTCTCATTCACAGCCTTTGGGTTTCGCTGCGATACTGATTAACGTGAGATGGGAAGCGTTTTTACAGCTTTAAATGCGAGGGTAAAGTACCTACATCTGTTCCAGGGGCAGCCCTGAGTGACTACACACAACTTCACATTACGTTGGATTTCCACCTACTCACTTCAGGCTGGGGACAGGGACAGAATATTTGATCAGACTCCTGTGCAGCTTAGGAATCTCACTGATGTTTTAGTAAATTATTGCCATCTATATTTAAGTCAAAGTTTTTTTAAAAAATCAAATATATTCTGTAGCCCTGTTTATCTCGTTATCCATGAAAGATTCAAAGATCCAATGCAGCTTTGAGCTTGGCTCTTGATTAATTCCCAGCCCACCAGGGAAGAGAAATCTGCTTGGAAGGACAACCCCCAAATCACAGCCAAGCAGCACAGTTTGCAAACGATGTTTCAAGGAACTCATCAATAAATAAGGTCAACACATGGAAGCCCAACCTTCCTTTGGGGAATTCTGCTAGCACAGAGCCACACGTCTCTTGCCACCAGCTGCCCCTGGTGGGGTTTAGGACTCTCATTTTGCTTCCAAAGGCTCTTTAATGTGCTACACACATTGCTTTGTCTCATTAGCCTGTGATTTACATAAAATGATGAAATGGTTTGTGTTGGAAGGGACCTTAAAGCTCATGCAGTTCCACCCCCTGCCATGGGCAGAGACACCTCCCACTATCCCAGGTTGCTCCAAGCCCTGTCCAACCTGGCCTTGGACACTTCCGGGGATCCAGGGGCAGCTACAACTCTGGGCAACCTGTGCCAGGGCCTTCCCCCCTGCACAGGGAACAATTCCTTCCCAATATCCCATCTACCCCTGCCCTCTGGCAGTGGGAAGCCATTCCCTGTGTGCTGTCCCTCCATCCCTTGTCCCAGGTCCCTCTCCAGCTCTCCTGGAGCCCCTTTAGGCTCTGGAAGGGCCTCTGAGGTCTCCCTGGATCCTTCTCTTCTCAAGGTGAACACCCCCAGCTCTCCCAGCTTGGCTCTGAGCTGAGGGGCGCTCCAGCCCTTGGAGCACCTCCGTGGCTTCTTCTGGACTCACTGCAAGAGATCCACGTCCTTCTGATTATGGATTTTCCTCAATAACCTTCTGGCTTCAGGTGCTTTGATCCTAGGTCATGCTGGCACACATGTGCTGCTGCTGTGCTGCTCCTCAGAGTCAGATGGTGCCTGGACCCACTTCAATCACAACCCAAATCCACCCTCATCCCCTTCCCCTCTCCTCTCAAGTTTCCCTGCAAAGCTCTGTGCTTTGGGACCTCAACACAGAGTAACTCCTTGCATCCCAAAGTTACTGGGAACATATTTGTTACACAGAGATACAGCACCACTTCCAGATCTGAGAGAATTGGATATTCCCCATCAAAAGACTTTTTTTTCCCCATAAGGAAATCAGAATCACAGCTCTCCAGTTCCTTCTGACACCAGCAAGTCCTGGCTTGTGTCTCCTGCCAATCCCACATCCCCACCTGCCTCTTCCCCTGGCCAGAACATCCCACATCTGAGCCAACAAGGCTCAAACAGAGCCTCGCCTCTGCTCCCAACGTTCTTGTCACCCTTTTCCAGAGCAGACCTTAGGATTTGTCACTGTCTGCTGAAGCCCAGGGAAGTTTTCCATCATTGCCACACCAAACCATCCATGCAGATGAATGGTACAAACTCCCAACGGGATTTAACACCCAGTCTGGAGATGGGCTTAGCAACAAGGACATTGGTGGGATGGATGCCTGGAGGCTGCTCAGGGTTAACCCTCCTGCAAGAGATCCCAGGAGATTTGGGCTCTTTTAAAAACTGGGATTTAGAAAAATGGGAAGAAAGCAGAGCATTTATCAGACCAACACGCCCCTTCAGAAAGGACCCAGCAGAAGCTCTCCATGATCCAGCCACTCCCTGGCACTTGCCCACAAGCACAGTGTCACCGTCCACCATCCCAAAGCAGGAACATGACAATTCCTTCCTCTGGAACCCCATAGTTCCCAACATTCCCTACAGCACATCCCCCGCCAAGCGCATGGCTCGAAGGTGACACGAAGCAACTCGTGTGTGTCAAGTCCCCAAAAAACCAGCGGGGCTCCAACACAACAGATGTGCAGATGAGAGCCAGGTACAAAAAGCCATTATCTTCCATCAACAGGAACATATTTTTCTTTCACAAATAACACCCATTAGCAACTCCAAGGAGAACAATCCCCGCTCCGAAGGAGGACGCAGTTTTTCGGCAGACACAATGCAAAGATTTTGTAGAATTCAGAGGTTCAAAAGGACTAATGTGAAAGATTATTTCGCAATTATCCAAGCAATTTTCTCTCCTCATTGTTCCCGGACCATAAGGGTTTTTAAATGCGAGCAGAAGGATTTATTCATCGCAATAATAATGAAACGAAATATTAAATCAATGAATCTCTTTGCATGCAGCATAAAGCTCGCATTGCTGTTAAGCTCAGGCACGTCCTGTCACATAAACCACACGCAGTTTGTGTATTTAAGTACCATCTCCCTCTTTTATTTTCCCCTTCCCTAATTTGTAAGGCATTATCCTTCCATTTGTCCTCTAAACACAAGCCTGATTCAGACCACACAGTGTTAGTTCTTGTTAGTGGCTCTGCACCCTTGCTCTCTTTACGAGGGGAGATTTATATTTAATATTGATTGTTAACAATGGCCAGTGAAGAAAGTTATGCTGGGGTGACAGGGAAGTCCCAAAATAAATAAAAATTTAGGGAGAATTCACTCCTTACAAGTCAAATCGAAATGAGTACATTTTCACAGGTCTGAAAATGAAGGTTGGCTTTTGAAGGTGTCGCCTCTTCAGGTTGGCTGGGGGAAAAAAAAATCAACCCAAACATACGCAAAACTCAGCTAAAACCTTTGGAGCATGGAAGCTCTCATGGTCACGTCAGCCTTGGCTTGCAATTCCTTCTCTGCCACCCCTTGTAACATAAAGTGAGAGATGAGTTTTGAAGTCTTTGCAGTCAACACGAATTCAGTGGGATCCTCTTTCGTTTTAATAAAAAATTTATCTGGCAAAGCGCAGAAGCAGTTACTACTTAGGTATTTATAAGGTGTCAACTGTCCTCACAGGGAGGCACTTAAGAGAGCCTAAGCAAAGACTGCCAAAGAGCAACAATCTTTAGCTTTAAGCATCAAAATTCATATTAGGCTCCACAAAAGCAATTCATATTCCATGAGTGCTAAACACCTGGCACCTCTTGTTTTTCTCCACTGAGAAAAGTACCCAGATGAGGTAGAGACACCTCCAGCCATCTCCCAGGACTGGAGCTGAGCTGACACGGCCAACTCCAACACACAAATCCCACCACGAACAAGCCCACTGTAGCTACATCTGTCTTACCATGATTGGGACGCCAATGTCTGGCCACAAGAGATCCTCAGAGGGAAGCTTGGGAGAGTTCCACACCACCACAACTTTATTTAAGTAGGGGAGACCATTGAGCCTTTCTAGGGAGTTCATCAGCACTTCCTCCCGCTCGTAAGTCAACATCACCACTGTGAACTGCTCCCGCGGGACGTTGCCGCCCAAAGCAGCCTGGAACTCCTTCCCAGAACCTCCTGCTCCTCCGCCAATTGGTCGAAATCCAGTCCCAGACCCCAAAAATTTTGCTTCTGATGGTAAAACGGGGTCAAAGGGAGTGTAGGGGAAGAGGTGGAAAGGCCCCGGAGCAGAATTCCAATTCCTGTAGATATCCATTGCGGTGAGGGTGAAATTGCGGAGATATTTGGGAGATGCGTAGGGTGGTTCTGTTTCCACAGGCCCCAAGTCCAGGTCACCATTGTCTGCCATATTGGGGTCTGTACCAGCAGCTTTGCCAGACCGGTGGGGGATCTCCACGGCGGGTTCTTCTCGGATAGGAGCAGCCGGGATTTGGATTCGAGTCCTTATGATAGCTAAGACTGTGCTGAAGACGTTGTCGGAGGTGGAGAAGTAGGTCTCCCACAAGAAGCGGCCCTGCCTCCTCATGGCAAGGAGATCATTGTCAGAAATGCTTCTCAGAAGGAAGTGCACTTCTGTGATACGTGGCTTTGGTATAATTAAGGCTGCCTCGTTCCACCGGATCACATCATTGTAGGGTAGTTGAACTTGCTCTCCAAGAACCACCGGGATGGCCCCAACTTCCAGAGCCTCAAACAGTCTCATGGTACACCCGGCGGAGATCACTAAATGGGTGTCCCCGGGGGTGATGATCAGTGCAAAAGTAGAAAGCTTCAGTAGCTCTAGTCTGTCGTCCCTTTCTCCACACAGAGCCCACTCAGTGGGCAGACTCGCCTTAGGCTGGTTCTTACACGTGAACTCCACCAGAACAAAGTCCAGCTTGCTGTCCTGAACAGCCTTCAAGGTGGTGATGATCCGGTCGTCGTAGTCGGCCGGGGCGTTGCCTTCAATCTCCTCTTCGAAAGAGCGAACCTCCTGCAAGCTGGATCGGAGAGACTCGATCTTCTCCCCCTGGAAACTGAACAGGTACTTACGCTTGACCGGCACCTGGGGCGGGATTTCTAGGAAGTTGGGCTCAGACATGGCGTGGACCAGAGGCGATACCACGATGTCAAACCCCGGTCGATACTGGGCGTCGTAAAAGGTGGACTGGGCGATCATGGCGCGCCCCGTGCTGATGTTGTAAATGAAGTTCTGAGTTTCCGACTTCCTCGATAGATTGATGATGAGATGGTTGTGTCCATCAGTCCTCCAATATGGCAAAGAGTGCAACTGCTGCTCTAGTTCAGTAGGTTTTGGCATTACGGGCTCTTGCATTTCCCCCACTAAAATTATATATACACAAGCAATATTTGCATTTTCAGTAACATAAACATTAGTTCTGACAGTTGCCTCAAAGGCCTGTTTAATTAAAGGGTCTAAGGAACTACCAAAAGGGTAATCGTCACTGTTGTAGACATAGACTGGAAAGCCAGACGTCAGCGGGCAGCGTGAGTAGTCAAAGCAGTTGTGCAGCCTGCAATTCCTGTTGGATTTTGGCAGGGGGAAGGTCGCATCATCCTTGTCTGGCAGCAGCCGGATGGGCAAGGAGAGCTTGGGCTGGTTCTGAGCCATCAGCTCTTTGTAGGAATGCTCAGTTTGACTGATGACGTTCTTCAGCTGCAGCAGGTCCTGCTTGGCATTTTCAATGCTCTTCTTGCAGGCCTCGATCTTCAAGTTGAGCTTGGCGATCTCGCTGTTGAGCTCCTGCCGCTTGGCCTCGAGCTGGAGCAGCTCCTCGCTGACCGACTCACGGATGCGGCACAGGTCCTGCACGTGCTTCACCTCGCACAGCTCATTGCCAGTGCGGGGGCCGAAGATGCGCTTGCCGGCATCGTCCGCGTCGTCAATGGTGGTCAGGTAGTAGTGGGCAATGAGGGGGAAGAAAACAAGGATGATGAAGAGGGTGAAGCTAAGCCAGGTGAGCCGGATCCGACTGGACCACCTCAACACCCACGGCTGGCCTCCGTTCCCCACTCCCCCATTGCGCAACATCGTATAGCCAGTCATGAGTTCCAAAGTCACCGCGCGCACAATCACGTTGGATCAGTAGCCATAACCAAAAGAGTTTTTACAGCGAGTCTCTCAAAAGGAAATGTTATTGTGCCTGCTTAACGGGAAGCCAATGGAAGGGGAATTTCATCTTCTTGCCGTGCCGGCGGCTCTTCCACGGTCGTTTTGCTGCAGGTGCAACTTCTGATCCCGTTAGACTCGATCATTGACCTTCTCGCCCACCCCCAGCCAACCCTTGGTCCGCGGGCAACCTTTGCTGGAAGTGTCACAGCGTTGTCATGGTGATTCAGAGTCACAACCGGCAGAAGAAAAACACAGTGGGACCGAGCCAAACTCTACCGCTGCTCCCGACATCCCGCATTACCATCCAATGAATATGCAGAGGCAGCAGCCATTGTGCAGAAGGAGCCAGAAGGGACTCGGAGCACTGTCAGTCTCTCTCATCGCTGCTGGGAGGGTGAAGCTCTGCCGTTCCTACAAGAGAACAATCATAGAGTCAGGCAATGCAACCGAAACGACCCATTACTCACCTAGGACATTGTGAGATTTAAAAGCAATTGTCCTCTCTCAAAAGAACAACCTCTGGGGTGTCACCTGAGAAGGTGATGGGATCCACTGGATGTGGACACGCAGCCTTCTCCAGGCACTCTGCTCTTCATTAGGGTTGTGTAGGGTTGCTCCAGACCACACAACCTCCTCAGCCCCAGACCTGGATCCCTGTTTTTCCCACCTGCAAGGCCCCCTCTCCTCACATCCAAACCAGAGGTGCTGATGTACACCTGCTCTCCCTGCCCACCTCGCTGTGATCCCAGGACACAGCAGTGCTGGGAATCTGTACTGCGTAACTGAGTGTAATCGCCATTGTTCTGCTCTAGTGACTAGAGCTGATGAGGAATTTTTAGATGAAGTGTTTTGCTTTCATTTCCTGCTGGAAAATTTTGATTCATTGCATGAGAAAGTTTAAAGGGAACGCACTTGTGTTAGTTACAATTAACTGGCTGGCTGCGTACGAGGGAATTTCTGGTCAACACTGGAAAAGTCTACAGTGTACATCAAAGCAAAGATGCTGAAGTTAGGATCTGTTGGGAAACTGTTGGGAGAAATTCTTCCCTGTGAGGGTGGGGAGGCCCTGGCACAGGGTGCCCAGAGAAGCTGTGGCTGCCCCTGGATCCCTGGAAGTGTCCCAGGCCAGGCCAGGCCGGACGGGGCTTGGAGCAACCTGGGATAGTGGAAGGTGTCCCTGCCCATGGAAGGTGGAACTGGCTGAGTCTGAAGGTCCCTTCCCACCCAAATCATTCTGTGATTCTATGAAATTCAGCTCTGACTCTTAGCTCTAGGCCAACAGATTTAAATCTAGGCCACATCAATATGCTGCCACTAGAAAAGCTCTCTTCCCTTTTATCGGCATCCTCCAAGGTACTGAAGTTTCTGAGATGTTCTTTCATACACTGGACTTCCCACATCACCGATGAATATAGAGCTGGGCTTAGCACCAGCTCCTGCATGGCCTCAAGAGAAGCTCATTCATTTCCGTTTCAATTTTTAATTAGAGGAAAGTCATCCACGCTGGTGACGGTCATTTTTCACTAAATCTATTTAATGCCCCTCTCATCTACTCATCAAGAATTCCCAGAAAGAAGATGAGGAAGCAAATCTCAGCTGAAAGAGAGATCTGGAAATGGGCCAAAGGAACAAAGCTCACCTTAAAGCAGCAGAAAGAAGCTAGGAGGAATTTTCAGTGTTGTACTCAAGTGCATGTCAGAGAAAATTAAGGGGAAATTTGATTTTAAACAGGAAAAATCATCATGAAGAGGGGAAATATGTGGGGTACTAAAGCACAATCCCTAGGCCTATTGTTACACAGCCATTTGTTGTCACTAACTTAACACCCCATGATTCAATGGGATTTCCATCTCCCCCACCAATGTGACCCACAACCCAGAACAGCACAGCAGAATGGGCACTAAAAACGAAGGCAGTTTTTAAATTCATGACATTGGCAAACAGCAGTGGTGTAAACCTCAGAAAGCCAGGAGGATAAAGGGGCGAAAAAGTCAGCAAAAGGCTAAATCAGCTTTCTTGGATCTTGGCAGCACATGGCTGTGGGCAGATGGGAAGCTCTGGCCTCTGGGGCTGCTCTGCCCAGCGGCAGGTTTTTAGCAGGCACCAACATGCAACTGAAGGCAAAAATAATAACAATAATTTAAATTTTAAAAGCTTTTATTTTATTTTATTTTTCTTTCTTTCCCCTGCTTTTCAAGCTCTCTGCAGGAAGTGAAGCTCATGCTGTGTCGTGCCAGTCCCAGCTATTTCAACCTGGTCTCACAGGGGCTGCAAAGATCCTCCAGTTGCCACCAGTTTTCTGCAAAGAGGTGGCCAGGAGATGAGCTGCCCTAATAACGCTTTGCCTGAGGGAAATGCCAGAGCACACACTCACTTGAACACCACAGAATCTAAAAATCAGCTTAACTTCAAGGCACATGTGGGGAAAACAAGTTTTGCTGGGGTTTTTTTTGGGGGGTGCCATGGGATAAGTGGGGTCAAACCCTGCAGGGTGTCAAGACAATACAGAAATGAGGGATCATAAATGTGGACACATAGACACATTGCTTTGGGCTGGTCAGAAAAAAACTGCAGCCCCAAAGGTGAGACTGCATCAAAATCTTATTTCTTTGTGGTTACTTTGCCCATTAATAAGCCATAAACGGTAACAAAATGGCAAACTGGACTCCGCAAAATGGCAGCTGGGGTCCTTGAAAAGCCAAATCCATCACCCCACACCTGATCCTCTGCAGCTGTTCTGCCACCTAATCCTTCCAGTGGCTCCTCTGGTCCTTCCCTTCCTTGACACAGAACAAAATTCATCCTCCTCACCTCAAAATATGGGTTGTGAGTTAAAAATATCCCTATGCTCAGAAGCCTGATGTTGCCAATGTGACTCCATCGCTCTCCTGGAAAACACCACATGGGAAAGACGAGGGCAGGCTGAGGAGGGATTTAAAATGCACCACACGTGGCTTGGGATTAGTTAAAAGTATGGACTGTCAGTATGAAATATGTGCTGGTGATAAAATGAGCACTTTAGACACACTCCTGGACTCTTCTTCACTATCGAGACTTTATTCCTCATCAACTCAATAGAGCCTGAGGTTGTCACACATTGCCATTAGAACTTACAAAAAAAAGACAAAGTAAAAACCCAATCCATGGTTTTAGCAAGAGAGATTTCAGGACTGCGTTTATCAGCCCTGGGGAAAAAGGCTGCTGATTCCCATTGTTCCCAAAGAGAAATCTGGGAGGAGGAGAAGCAGGAGAGTTGCTGGGCTTTCCAGCCAACTCATTCCTTACTCCCAAGTCCTATTCAGTCCTTTAAACTTATCAAGTCTCACACTGAAAACTCTTGTTGATGTTATAGCACAATGTTGCTGCCTGATGGAGCTAATTACACACGCACAGAAAGAGGCAGGAAGAGCTCTTAGGAATCAGAAGATCAATAATTACCAGAGCCTCTTCCCAAATGCCAACCTGACTGAACTCTCAGGCACAACAGGTTTGCACACTGCAGCTCCTTCTCCCATGAAACTCAGCTGCTCAGAGCACGTTGTCAAAGCTCAGGCTGCATTCCCAGCTTTCCTCAGCTCCACAGCAGGCACTCCTCGTGCCAGTGAAGTTATGGGAATACCCAAGGTTCTCCCTCATTTTGCATTTCTAGAAATAACCCACCTGGTCTGATCTGAGTGTTTGTGGAGTTATTACTCTGCAAGTGTTCAAAGACCTGAGCGCACCTGCTCCTCCCTGCTTACACCTCTGTTATCCATCTCCCTATAAAATTAGGGAAACAGTGCTCCTTTCTCAGCATATTTGTGAACAGAGCCTGGAAAATTTAAACTTACGGTCCTTCAGAGCTCAGCAGAGCAACACACAACCATGAGGCAGAACATGGTGGCACAGACTGCACTGTGGGGAGGAAAACCCACAGGGATCCTGCACCTGCTAAATCAGAGTTCCCAAACTCTGTGTGCATCCATACTCTCTTTCCTTATGGAATCAGGGGTCTGCAGTGTTGTTATCCACAAAGTTCTGGTGTGCTGCTCTCCGTGGAGAACAAACCCACCTCTGCCACATCAGCTCCCTCCTGGCAAACAGGGAAGGACCTCAGGGAGTGTGGAAGTGGCTCCTGTGCTTTATCTGTCCAGGCCTGGAGAGACAGCTTCTATTGCCAAGTCTCTCTTTCACCAGCACTAGAAATGAAATCAAAGAGAGAAAATAAAAACACAGCATATTCCTCCCTTCAGAACAGGGTGGAGTGGAAGAAAACGAACTCCAAACAACGCTTCAGCAATAAAACTTTCTGCTTCCTAATGCTCTCAAAGGGAAGGATTACATCCCAAATCTCCAATCGCTTTGGGAACAGGAGCAGTTGAACAAGGAGAATAAAACTATCAGGTGTGTGCTTTAAGGTACAGTTGGTTGGGAGCAGATCCTTCAAAGGAGCAGATGGAAAATTCACTTGGAAATGCTTTGCATGCAGTAGCCTTTGGGATCATCCCCAGGGATTCGTACCATCTCCAGAGCTCACAGGTACAGAGCAATGCTCCCAGGCTGAGATCACTGCTGTTACATGCACAGGTAAAAGGTCCTGTGATCTGGAAATTGCAGGGATAAACTGCATCCCTGGCTTTAGGGAGTTTTATCCAAACCAAGGAGCATTCAGCACGTTTGCAGCTCCATGCAAAGCCCAACCTGCTTCCAGCCCTGTTCCTCATCCACGTGGGCATGTGTGGAGTAAAGGGATCCTGGAAAAATGCTCCAAGAGCCCTTCCATGTGCTCACTCTGGAAAAGCAGGAAACCACATGTGCTGAAGAAGGCAGCAGTGTTAGAAGTGGCACTTTGAGTCCTCAAAGGGCCTCCAAAATCTTTTGAGAGCTCTTTTCCACCCCAAGTTCCTGGGGAAGAAGGGTGCTCACTCCTGTCACCATGGCACAAAAGTGATGTTCTCCTCTGTCCTTCCAGGTGCAGGGAATGATGAGGGAAGAAGGAAGAAGAGCCAACAGATCAATACTGGCTCCGAGCCTGGTGTCACCAGCAGAATTTTGGGGCTTTGGATCATGGACTGGTTTACACTGCACCAGGTCTGGTGGCAACAGATGGGGTTCACCTGTTTCAAAGAGGGAAAAGGATCATCCTGCAGGAGTTAGGAGGGCTCAAAGAGCTTTAAACTGGATTTTGAAGGAGGATACAAGAGGCCAAAAGATATCCAAAACTCACTGGACAGCGCCCAGATTCAGAGACCTCCCGAGGTCCCTTCCCACCAAAATGATTGTATGACTCTGTGTCCAGGCTCCCAGGTGGCAGCAATTCAGAAATGTGAGGAGAAACCTGGAGTCAGAATGTCTTGGGCCTGCCCTCAGCTCCAACACTGCCTCCCTCCATCACCCAGGGGAAATCGGGCACCCCCCAGACCTCCATCGCTCTCTCCACAAAGCAAAGGTGACCTCAAATGCTTCAAGGCAGACAAGTGAAGAACTGAGTCTGGCTCTCAGCTTTGTGTTCCCATCGGGGCATGGGGACAAGATCATGCTCCAGGAGATGCTCAGTATCAGAAAATACAGAAACCTCTTCCCCAGGTCGCAGGTACCTGAGCTCTGACCTCTGCCAAAGGCTCATGGGCTGTCCCAGCTCCTCGGCCAAGCTTCACAAACACTCATTCATTGTGATGAAATCCTGGAGACAGAAAAACCACACCCGTTTTCAGAGAGCAGCTAATGGAGGTGTGGAGAAACAACTTGCCCAAGGTCACTTGAGAAGCCGTGCCAGCTTGGGATTCTCTCCACATCTCCTCACCCTGTCCGCAAGATCATCCATCTTCCCAGGCTGCCTTCTTCCAGTGGTTTCCTTCTCCAGCGCCTTTCTGCTCTTTGCATAATGCATTGTGAAATCTACTTTACATATAGAGCTTTTAGTTCTTAAATTTATTATTTAGTGTTGTTTTCTGGTAATAAACCAGTCACAGTGTTTTATTTATTCTTCCAGGCTGTACACAAGCACTTCTCCGCTCAAAGGAACATCCAGCTTAGGAGCAAATCCTTCTGTGTCCTGTGGGATGGAGTGGCAGAGCATCCTGGGTGCAAAGTTCACCCCTCTCCTCTCCAAAGCTCTGAGCAAGGGACCACAGGGCAGAGTTTTCCAAACTGGAAAATCCCTACAACCACAGTGGCTGATGTTGTAGTGCTCACCACATTCCCGGTTACAAAGGGCTAAAGATATTTTGGGACGTGGGAAGCAAACTGAGGATGCACCAGGATGCAGTGGCACAAGCTTTTACTTGCTTCTAAAAGGGATAAATTAGGCGTGGGAGGAAGCAAAGCCTCTCTTTGCTTTTACCTTCAAGTAATTAATGAACAAGAACTCTCTTGAGGTAAAACCACAGCCAAGAGCTGGGTGCTCCACGTCACACGAGAGAAGCACGAAGAGGTCAACTCCAGGCAGGAAGAGAGGGCTGGTTTCCCAAACACTGACTCCATGAGACAGCTCAAATCCTTGGTATTCTTTGTGGTTTCCAGCCCCAGATAGCTCAGCCACGTTATTTTCCCTAAGGCAAAACCACAAGCCTCTCTCACCTCCCTAAAACACTCTCATTGCTGCTTCCACAGCAGGAAATAACCACGTGGCAGGTTCAGGCTCCTGCTGTCTGACAGAAGCTTCAGGTCATAATCAAGCATAAATTTAAAAGTATCATTGTCCTGGGTAAGTTATAAGGAAAAGGAAATACTGCTTTAAAAGCACAGATACACAGAGAGTGTTTAACAGCATCTCACTCAGCAGGGTGGGTCTCCATGGAAAATAATCCATCTGTGTGGGTTTTATGGAAAGTTTGCCCCTTTCCTGCACACAGGGAATAAACCAGTCTGGAGACTGAGCATCTCCATTGAGAGGCCTCTAACAAACATGAAATCACATGGATGGTTTCTTGTGCACCTCAGAGGGCAAGGAGGCAGCTCAGCACTGAGTCCTCACAACCCAGGGACACCGGGAAGTTCACATCCAGGGAAAGCCAACAGAAACCTGGGAACCCTGGCTACTACATCTGAGCAAGGTTCAGTGACATTCACCAGTGCCACATGGCCAAATTAACCAACTCCAAATGTACCTTCCCTACCTGTAACAGCTCCTTCACCTGCTCCCATGTTATCCCATCTCTGCTGTTGTGCCCAGCTCCAGCTCCTCCCTCCTCTCGGATGCACGAGGTGGGCACCCACCCCCAGCCTTGTTAGCAAGCTGAGGGCCTTCTGCACTTTTTGGAGGTGCTTCATCACCACCTTAAATGGGAGCTGTTCTGTTGCAGACAGCCTGATCAATCACACCAAAAAATGAAATTACCTGGTGTGTTGGATGACCCATGTTTATAGAGCAGGCGGGTTTTTATCCCCCACAGTTCATTGCAAAGCAAGATGGAAATTCAAATCATAGAATGATCTGGCTTGGAAGGAACCTTAAAGTTCATCCCATTCCAGCCCCTGCCATGGGCAAGGACACCTTCCACTAGCCCAGGCTGATCCAATCTCTGTCCAACCTGGCCTTGGACACTTCCAGGAATGGAGCACAGCTTCTCTGGGCACCCTGTGCCAGGGCCTCGCCTCCCTCACAACCAAGAATTCCCTCCAAATATCTCATCTATCCCTACCCTCTGGCAGTGGGAAGCCATTCCCCCTTGTCCTATCCCTCCAGCCCTCATTCCAAGTCCCTCTCCAGCTCTCCTGGAGCTCCTTTAGGCCCTGGAAGGGGCCCTGGATCCTTCTCTCCTCCAGGTGAACACCCCCAGCTCTCCCAGCCTGGCTCCAGAGCTGAGGGGCTCCAGCTCTTGGAGTATCTCCGTGTATCTACATTTCTCCTTCCTGAGCAAAGCTGAGATAGGGCTTGGAGCAACCTGGGGTAGTGGAAGGTGTCTCTGTCCATGGCAGAGGGTGGAACGAGATGGTCTGTAAGGTACTTTCAACCCAAACTATTCTGGGATTCTATAAAACCTAATGAAGGTCCCTGCAGGACACTCCACCACACAGGACGTGCAGATGTGGATGTGGCCAAATACTTCACAACACACTGAGAAGACAGAACACGGCACACGAGGGTTGTGTGTGTGCTTACTGAAGTCATTAACCAGCAGCAGAGTGGATGATAGGAGATAAGCAGCAGCACAATCCATGGTAATTAAATTCCCACAAAGCGCCACCGCCGCTTGGATTTGGGATGCTGGATCATCCAACATATGCTGTGCTCTGCCTTGCCACCGGTGCCCAGTGCCTCCCTTGCAAGATATCAGAAAGAAACACAACAAACAAAGCCCTTCTCAAGCTGTCTCTGGCTGGAGAAGACCGACACAGCCAGTGCTTGGAAAAGGCAGGATGGGAGACTGGAAACTCCACTCAGCACGTGCATCCAGCCTGGAGATTGCTCCTACCCAAATGGGAAGGTAGAAAATATCCAGAAAACGCTGCGGGGCAGATGTAGCAATAACAGACCAGTTAGGAAGGGCAAAGTGACACTGTTGTGTTTATTGGAGGGCTAAGAGAGAGGTCAGGCAAAGAGGGATCCAAGGAACTTGACCAGAGCTGGAGGTGAAGGAAGGAATTAACTTTTCAGCTGCACAAGGCAGATTCAATCTCTGAGCGAGATGAGATGGGTTTTGGAAAGGCACGGGTTATAAAAGTTAAGCTGAGGGTTAGATTGAGCCTGCCTAGAAATAAATTGATCAATTTAAGACCTACTCACCAAATATTTAATAATGCAGCATTGACCAAAGGAGGTCTCTGCTCTGGAGCAGCACTCCCCTGCCCCAGGCCTGTGCTTGAGCTTCACACCTCTGTGATGGCCACTTCTGGGAAATGCTTTAGGATCCTTCAAAGTCAGAGGTGATTCTGCCTGCTCTCAGGGCTGGGAACTCGGGGATATTAGGAAGAATACAGCAGGACTCTCAGTTTAAGGGCTGCAAATTTAATGAGCAAACACAGCACTTCTTTTGACCTCAAAAATTACTTTTTAGGATAAAAGAGAGGCCTTAAAATAAAAAAGGCATGATGAAATGCTTCAACCAACAGCACTACTGCATGGAGCCTCTTCCTTAGCATCCCAGAGCAGATGTGCTGCACTCAAAATGTCTTTGTCTATTAAAACTGTGTCAGCTTCAGAGACTCCAAAACTCCCTGTGGCATAAACAGAATTTCTAATGAACAGCTGCAGGATGCAGGAGTGGCCGCACAAAATGCAGCTGCTGAGATCGTTTTCTTTGCCCCCTTCTCTCACCAGCTTTTCCCTGCTGTCCAAATCCCACTTTCACCCATTTGGGTCTCTCCCATCCTCCTCCTCCCACAGCTCTGCTGCCTCACTGTTCCTTCTGCACCCTCCACACATCTCCTGGTCCCACAGAACCCTCGACCTCTCTCCTGCTGGAGTTCTGCTGCTGCTTTCCCTGCTCGCACCAAGGAAGTGCAAAAGGGACAAATTAAGGAGAAAAACGTTCTCATGCCAAACCCTGAAATTCCACAGAACAAGAGCAATCCTCAGGGAAGGATTTATCCTGAGTAAATTGAAACTCACTAATAGATTTTTTAGCTTCCACGTTGCCTTCCAGGCCAAGGCACCAAAGCATGACTCCTTGTGTGAGCTGGGGGAGTGTTTTTTAAATGCCTTTGAAACCCAAAACCTGTCAAGCCTAAAGCCTGGTCCAAATGCACTTCCCAGCTGCTCTCCCGAACCTAATGGTGTCCTCTTAGCTGGATAAAGAGCTGGAATGATTATTAATTTAGTCAGGTACTTGTAATGGCCCTGCAATGCTCAGCAGTGTATTTTGAGAAAAATATCTGTGGTGTCAACATGCCCCCACGAGTTCTGGGAACAGCAGCACAAACAAAACTGAATTCTCACTGTTTGATGCCTTCAGTTTTGCATTGGGGTCTCCAGGACCCCATAAAAAGCCACAGTTCCCTATTTTGAGACCATTTATACAGAGTTAATGCTTTGGTGAGCTCTGTCGCTCAAATTCGAGTGCAAACAGCTGATAGATTCAATGGTTATTGGAAGACTAACGGGTAAGAGCAGATGCCAAAGCCCTGTTTTATTAGAACCCTCTGACAACATTAAAGAGCATCTAATGCTAAGCAGTGTGTCTTTTTAAGGAAATTTTTATTAACTGGTATTGAACATGAAAGCCAATTTAATACCTTGTGGCTTTGAGACAATCTGTCTGCTGCAGTCACACCAAGTCCAAATGCTTCAGCCACGAGTGGGGAGAGTGGTGCTGCCACCGAGCACCTCAAAGCAGCCAAGTTTTTGCAGAGTTAATGGTTTAACAGCTTCCCGGGACTGGCAGCCGGACAGAGCTGGTTCACAGGGCTTCGAATAGTTCACGTCACCCATGGCCGGGAGGGAGAATTCCCAGAGAATCCATGGATATTGAGGATACACTCTGCACTCCAGACATCACCCAAATAACCCTCACCACATAATCCCACCTGCCTGCCCACAGCACAGTGTGGAGGGAATCCAAATGTCAGCAGAGAGGGCACGTTTGGGAAGGCTGGAGCTCCTTTGGCTCCCAAATACTCCAGGCAGGAATCTCTGACACACAGCAGCTATTTTTGTAGGGAAGAGAGGCCAAATGTCCTCGGAGCAGCTCAGAACGTGGGCAGTGGCCCACAGTGCCAGTACAAGGCTCATGCAGATGAAGGAACTGCTTCCAACACAAGCTGCTGTCCCCCAGCCATCATCCCGAAGATCAGACTGGTTCCAGCTCATGGAACTGGTTCCAACTCACTTCAGGGACCATTTGGAAAATAGATGCTGAGAGGTGCTAATGGATGAGGAAGCCACAAGCGCCTCTTCTGGCCATTCACATCAGTCATTCTGGACAGAAGAGCCAGCCCCAGCATCTCAAGCTGTGCCATCTCATTCTCATCTCGGTGGCCAGAGCCATGAATGGTTCTGATCGCACAAAATTTCCCTGAGGGCCAGCAGAGCTCTCTCCCTTTCAGCCTCACACCATCCCAGGCTGCACAGGGTGTGAGTTTTCTACTGCCACCCGCTGCACAAAGGCTGCTCGTGGCCAGAGTAAACACCTGATGGCCAGCCAGGAAAAGGGGAGCCATTCCCAGAGGCTGGGAAAGCTGCTGGCAAACACAGCCTTCAACACAGCCACCAGCTCCACTGTGAACGTGCCACACGGACGGACACAAAGGCATCGGCCTGGAACAAAGTCATTAAGATGGGCTCAAAATTCACAACTCAATTTGGCCTCTGTGGAGAATCCAAAAAAAATATTACAGAAGCACTAGGATGGCTGTATTAGATCAAGCCAATGATCCGTTCCCTTCAGCCCCTCACTCCTCAGTGCTCATTTCCAGCTGCTTTGGTGTAAAAAACCATAAATCACAGCCATGGAACAGTTTATTTGGGACAATTTCCCCCAAACCATTAACAAATAGGAGTTGTAGGAGCCCTTGAAGAACAGCAGCTGTCCACCAAAGATACCTTTTTTGAAGCAATCGATCACAGACATTCTCAATAGTACAGAATTTGAACTGTTAAAAAAAAAGGGGGGGAAAGGAAAGGAAAAACACACCAAGCACTCAGTTTCACAGCTTCCTGCAGCAGCAACTTCCACAGATGAGCTCTGCAAGTTTCCCAGAGAAGCTGTGGCTGCCCCATCCCTGGAAATGTCCAAGGCCAGGTTGGAAATGGGGCTTGGAGCAGCCTGGGATAGTGGAAGGTGTCCCTGCCCATGGCAGGGGGTGGAATGGGATGAGCTTTAAGGTTCCTTCCCGCTAAAACCATTCTGTGGTTTTAAGGGACTTCCTTTCACCAGCTTCAAACCCAACCCCTCCTGATTCAGTCCCTGCCCCTTCTCCAGCATGACACACATCCCTGGGGATGGGAATGACAGGACTCACACCCAGCTCCCAGCAGATCCAAAGGAACAAGTCCCAAAGCCACCACCGGAACAAGAAATGCCGCCTTACCTTCTCTAAGCTGCCTGACATCCCACCACATGCTCCTCTTCCCACTAGGCAGTACAAATCTTTTCAATCCTGGCAGCCAGCAGAGTTGGCAGGGAAGCAGAAATACAAGGATCCTACTGCCAAGGGATAATTTCAGCACTAATCTGCACTTCTGCTATTGTCTCCCCCTTCCTGATGGACACCCTGCTTCTCCAGCACACTCCTTTTGTGGAGCAGCCCTCCCTCTCTTTTATCCAACGTCCTCTCTAACATCTTTGTTCTGTTCCCATTCCACTCATTTCCCAAATTTGTGCCTAGTTTCCCTTTTTTTTTTAATTGCTCTCAATATGTCACTCTATATTAGTCAACAGCAGATTTATTTAAACGTGTCAATGCTGTTGCTTAGCAGATCTGACTGTGCTTTACCATTTCAGCCTCCTTCAGAATCACATGTTCCCCTTCCCAGAGCTCCCCAGCGTGTTTGGATCACCAGGAAGTTCGAGGAAAACAAAAATAAGCTTGATTCTAAAGGCAGGCTGCTGGCCTGCCTGGAAAGCTTCAGGAAAACAAAAAACACCTCCAAAAACAACCAAGAAGAGGAATTCAGCAAAAAAACCCACATGATTTTATTTCTCAGTTAGGAAGCAGCATCAGGTGCTGGTTTTCTTCCATTTTCTACTTTTTACCCATGAGTTTCAATGGGAGTCCATCAAGTAAATGATCATCCAGAGCTTTGGAAAGGGTCTGATATGGAGCCAGTATCAGCTTTCCCCTGCAGCAGCTAATTTTAGGAAATGGCCTTCAACCACTCTATAAAAGGCTGGGAACACTCAGGTGAGAGCATGTTCTGACCTTTGAAATTAGATTTGGGTCTTTGCTGAGGCAGAGAGAGAAGACAATGTGCAGCTAAATCCCCCACAGGAGGTTTTCTGCTCGGGTTTTCTGAGCTCTCCAGCAGCGATGGTGTTGATTTGGTCATTGCCCCCCAGGTTCCAACTTGCACGTTCACAGCCAAGTGACTGGAGAGTCCAGCGGCTCCAAGCAGCATTGGCTCCACACACAAACTGTGGCACAGCTGTCCCAAAACGCTTATGGAATCATGGACTCACAGAACCATTAGGGCTGGAAAAGCCCTCTGAGGTCACTGAGCCCAACTATCAACCCAGCACTGCCAAGCCCACCCTAAACCGTGTCCCGAAATGACAAAATTGTTCATGAAAAGGACTAAGCAAAACCAAGAAAACATCATCCTTCTGCAATCCTCTGGAGCAGAATAATCCCAAGCCAACTCCCAAGAGCACCCCAAACCTGCTGTGTGGCCACTGACAGACGCCAAGTCTCCTGCACATCCATCCAGGGCTCCAACTGTGAGATCATCTCCAGGGCTTGGCTCCACTCCAGGTGCACTTCCCATGTTGCCCCTAAGCCAACTGCATCTTCTGCCCCAAAATCTCCAGCTCAACCATCACCCTGAATCCCAGAATCTCAGACTGCTTTGGGCTGGAAAAGATTTAAAGGTTCATCTCATTCCAGCCTCTGCCACGGGCAGGGATGCCACTCACTAGATCAGGTTGCTCAGGGCCCCATCCAACCTGGCCTAGGGGGAATTAAATCCCAGAAACTGATGCCATCAACACAATCTCCAGCAGCTGCTAACTCCACATTCAGAGTGCAGATCACATCCAAGAAACCAGGTTCACAACCTTGGGAACCGATACGACAACCTGAGACAGCCCAGCCGAAGACAAATCCCGCAGCACGACCTGCCAGAACGGCTGCTGATGGGTTTCCAAAAATAACCCAGTCCCCTTTCCACGGTGCCTGATGTCCATTTACTTACAGCCACCTAAAAATAGCCCTTCCCGTTCGGATCGATGACGGGAGCCGACAGAAGTGAAAGGAGCTCATCACTCCACACACACAGGACTAAAGGAGATAAAATACTTTGGAAATGCAGCGTAGGGAACAATCCCGCTCTGGCCCCGAGACAGCCAGCTGGATGGGACTAATGATTCTTCTCCAGCACCAGCTGTGACTGAATTTATTTCCATTTGGTGTGATTAAAAAGAAAGAGACAGATAAAAGGGAGAACAAAAAGTCCAAGATTTCAAAAGACACTAAAAATAAAATAGTTTGTGTGTGCTTGGCACCCTACCTTGACAATTTTTATGTGTCAGCCAAGCTCAATAACCCAAAAGGAAAACACAAGTAATTTATAGGTCGGGAAACCAAGGCATGGAAATGTTAAAATACCAATTCAATCATCAATAAAATCAACAGCAGGAACAGGTTGAAAGGGCAGGTGTTCCTGAGGCACCTGCCTGTATCCATGCCCTAAGATCCCTCCGTATTTACTCTTCATGGAGCCATTGTAATTGTTTCCATTGCCTGGCAAGTGCAAATCGATGCTGAGGAGTTCAGTGGCTCCTCACGACGAGTTCCAGTCCATTTAGCTGATCAAAGGAAGCCGCTTTGCCAAGCCCATTCGCACCTCGCAGGGAAAAGGCACTTCCTCAAAATTCAAACATACAACTTTAGCAGCGGGAGGCCTGAAATTAATCCCTTTATTTAAACATTAACAACTTTAAGTGTCTCTAAGCAATTGTAAAGGCTTTATTAGAGAAGGCAGTGAAAGCCTGTGAGCAGCCAAGTCAAGAGGAAGCCAAGGTTATCTGCACTCACTTTCCAAGTATTAACTTCGGTAATAAACTCACTCTGCAGAGTGTCTGTACCTGGAATAAAGAGGACAGCAACACCTTGCAGTCAGCTGAAGTCCGTGGGCAGGGATGGATGGAGCAAATCCTCCTGGAATCCACTCCCATGGCCATGAAGGGTAAGAAGATGGGCTATGGGCAAACTGAACCTCATTGATTTGTCTTCTGAAACCAAGCGATCTCCTTGGCAGATGCTGATTACCTTGACAGCAGCAAGGTTTCTGCTGTAGTCTCCTGTGTGGATATTCGGTAGGAAAACAAATGACTGGAACAGGAGTCTGGAGAGCTGCTGGATCCTCCAGCCCAGCAGAGTCAAACCTCAACGGGACAAAGCCTCGAGCAATCTCATCTACCTTTGCCATAAGCTTCACTCAAAGCAAGACATGGACTTAGAGACTTCCAAAGACCCCTTCCAACCTTGTTTGTTCTACAATTCAAAGAAACACCAGAGACATGGCGGAAGCCTTTCCTGGAGATATCTGAACTAGATAAAGCTGTAGTGTATAATAAAAATAACTCTTTGTAAGCTTTTCATTGAATGTATGAGGTGGTGGCAGCGAGGAGCCTCCCAGCACACTGAGCTTTCCTCTCTCCAGCGTTTACCTGTGGACACGGGAATACATCTCTTCAGTTAAGACACAAATACCACTTTCACACTAAAATTCAAGGTGTTTTAGTGGCATTGTAGGACTTAATACTCATAGGAGGTGATAAAACATTCATGAGAGCAACACTGTGAGATTAAATGGGTTGGGCTGACATCAAAAGACATTTTAAGGGACAGCCTTTTAAGGACCAACTCTCTGCTCAAACACTACACAATCATTTCCCCAAATCCTTCCACATATCCAACAGGCAGAGAGATACACAAGCTGTGCATATCCCACCCTGGATCCTGTCTAGTTGCTGTAGTGGAAGAAAAAAAGCATGGATTAGATGCTGTCTGAATTGCAGGTGTCACCAGGTTTGGCATGGTTTTTTAATGCCTCCCTGTTACTGGAAAGTAACTACTGAGTTTCACCAAAGTCAAAAGCTCCTCTCAGGTTTGTTTCCTTTTCAGCTGCTCCAACAGCTGTCTTGCCAAAATCCATAGAAGACAAAATCTATCGTTCCTAGGATTCACATTTTGGAACGGTTCCAAACGCAGAGCAAAGGTTTCACCCTTAATATGCTCTCGCAAGGCACACAGCAATCTCCCTGACTTTGCTGGTCCTGATCCAGACGGAAAAAAAAACCCCAAAGCACAAGCCAGTGTTTTTGCTGACCAGGATTACCTGACTTAGTGAGTATCAGCAGCCTTCAAGGACATGGTCTAACACACCCAAGTGGAAATCACCAGTGCTGGATGCAGTTCCCTTAAATCCTCTAAGCCTCTGCTTCTCTGCTGGAACAGCTAACTGCTGATAAACTCACTTTTAGACTAGTTTCATAAAACTGAAGGTCAGCAAATGATTTGCCAATTAAATCTGTCACATAATTCTCAGCCTGATGCATAACTCAAGCCAACTCCACTGAGCAGAGCGGCAGGCAGGGGTCAGCTGCCTGTTCTGAGGTGTGACAGGGCTGTGGGGTCACCAGGCCTCGGTGACAGATTCCTCAGAGCCACATCTTGCAGCAAGCTGTGTTTTGCAGCCTCTCCAAGCCCTGCCTACCCCGCACCCACCCCTGCAGAGTTTGTCCACGTTTAGTGACACGTTCTTGCTTTGGTGCATCCCTTGGCTCTGGACAACTCATCCTCCTCCAGCAGCTCAGAAGTCGCCCCTTGCCCAGGGTGGCTTTGCAGATGAAGGCTGAGAAGTTGCATTGATCCATTCCCAGCATCTAAAACGCTCCTGACTCTTTTCAAAGTCACTCTGAAGAAACACAACAATCCTGCCCCCAAAGAAGTCTCCGATCTTGGGAGGTTGTTCTGTTTTCAACCAGAGGAGGGCAACCACACACATTCACAACAGGCAGCACCCTACTGCCTGATACAGAAACATGCACTTTATCCCCATTCCCAACCAGCAGAAGAGTTGTTTTATCTTTCCCATTCTGCCTTATTTGTCTGTTCCCTTTCTCGTGATATTTAAAGAGCATCTCCCAGTAGAATCATAGAATCCCAGAATGGTTTGGGTGGGAAAGGACCTTAAAGCTCATCCTGTTCCACCCCCTGCCATGGGCAGGGACACCTTCCACTATTCCAGGGTGCTCCAAGCCCTGTCCAACCTGGCCTGGGACACTTCCAGAGATCCAGGGGCAGCCACAGCTTCTCTGGGCACCCTGTGCCAGGTCCTCACCACCTTTTGAGAAAAGAATTTCTTCCTATAATCCAACTTAACTCTGCCCTCTGTCAGTTTAAAGTAGCGGAGTATATTCCCCTGCTAAAGAGAACCTGAATTCCTCATGCCCCCTGCTCAGCAGCAGCTCTGGCGGCCAGACCCAGAAGGCATCGAGCTTGTCCTAACTGTGACTGCCACTGACCTAAGGAGAATTCATCAGTCCCAGCTGCAAACTTGGGCACTGGGAGCAAGGAAACTGCTTGTGACATGGCTATAAATAGCAAAGGGACTGGGGATATTCTCTCCCTCTGGTACTCCTGCCTGCCCTGCTCGCACAAACCCTTCAGAGCCTGGATCAGGCTGCTCTGATGCTCTCCTGCCAATTTTGAGTCATGAGATGGAGGTGAAACGTTTGTCCAGGAGAGCACAACAACCCTAACTTTTCTATCTCGAGGCAGAATATCCTGCAAGTAACGCCATTCCTCAGTCCTTAGCTGGAAAACCCAGGGAAAGGCAGGAGTTTGTAGGAGAGGCACCGGGTGACTTCAGCTCTTCACCCCTCCTCTCTCCCTGTGGACGTTTCAACAGCACAAGGCAGTGGAGTTACAGGATGAGACACACAGATTCACTCAGTACACAAAATGGAAATTCAACAACCCCATCAGCTCTGATTTTTAAGGATACTCATTTCTCCATCATCATTAAGCTCTGTGGTAAAAGCCACTTTACGAGCTCAGCTAATCCGCGATGATGCTGTTGCATCATCACCTGATGTTGATAAATAATTATTAAAGATTAAAAAAAAAGAGGCAAACAAATTCACGCTTCTCCTCTGGCCTGGAGTGGTTTTCAGTATCATTATCAGTGAAAAAGGTGGTTTTTTCAGTACCATTACCACTGTGGTTTTGGTATGGGCTGCCATGGTCCCAAGGCCTGTTCTCTGGCCCAAATCCAGAGGTGTAACCCAGCCACTTTCATGCTCTTGAGCTTTCTCACCTTCCCAAACACACAGGCCACATCTGACTTGCCTTGGAGGTTTGATTCCTGTTTGAGCCAACTTCTGGATCACATGGATCAATGGCAGCTGGCTGAGGTCACCGTTCAGTGGTTCCAGCCCGGACGAGCGAGTGAACAGGAGCAGCCCCTCATGTCCCAAACGTGAGCTGTGCATCCATCTGGGAGCAGAGCCTGGCCCTTGGCTGGGGAAGGATTGGGAATCCCAGCTTTACAATACTCCATGGCATTCAGCAACAAATAAATCCCATAAACCACGCGGGGAGGGTTATTACTCCAGCACATATAAAGGAGACGTTGAAGTGACAGGGAATTTCCCTTCCCACCTTTTGTGGGGATAATACAAACCAGCAGAGCAGAAACACATCCAAAACATCGCTTTTCAAAGCAGCAACAGATTTTTCTGTCAAAGGAGAGATTTCACAAGGATGTCTTGGGCATGGGTGGATTCGTGGCAAAACAATGAAGCGACGCGAGAGACACACGACCACTTCTCTTCTCCGAGTGTCGAAAAGCTTTCAGGAGATTTATAAAATTAGAGCTGCTTATGTTGAATGTCTCAAAGTGAAAGGAGGGGAGAGGAAGTGCTTCCCCCATGCAGCTCTCCAGCAGCAGCTCCTGATTGTACTCAGTGGGAAACACGGAGCACTTTCAGCACCTTCCCTCCCACCGAGCTCCAGGCACAGGGGAAGCTCAGCAATTTGCAGGATTTGGGTCCTTTTTTTTGTTCCCCTTCCCCCTCTCCCCCTCCATCCTCCCTTTGACAACCACGGAAGGAAAGACTGAGGAGAACACAGCAATTAAGGAATTTGAAGCCTCGCTACCAGCTACTCTAAATGCAGGCACATGAAGCAGCAGGATTCTGCTGGTGACATTTGGACCACAAATGAAGTCCCCAAGAGTAATAAACAATCAGGTAAAGAAATCTGGAAAGAAATTACCCAGCACACCTCATCTTCCTGGCCCCCACGAGATCCATATAAAATGTGTTAATGCATCTGATTATGATCTAAATTATGTGCAGAGGCTCCTGCCAAGCACTCTGTGAAGTTTCTTTATTGTTAAGTTGGAAGCTGTTTAAGAACGGTCCAGTCATCATGTTTCAAATTAGATTTGGAGAAAAAATGTTTTCCTACTTTATTGCTGGCTCAGAACACAGCAGAAGGTTGGGATGTGGGTCTTCTCTGCTGAAGAAAGAGCAGGAAGAGTGGGGATAGAACAGAAGAGTCAGTCTGTTACCTGTCCTTTACCGTCACCTGAGTTGTGTGGCTTTACTGTTCCCACACATGCCAGAGAATTACTGCAGTTTCACACAGCTTTCTACACATTTTTTCCTGAAAGGGGGGTAAAACACCAAGGTGTTCCCATGCACACTCTTCACAGGCCCAAAAACTTTGAAAGAGAGGGCTTCTGGAAGAGTTCCGCTGAGAAGGCCTGGCAAAACACCATGTGAGATTTTCCCCACACCTGTGAGGGCTACCTGAGCTGTCACTTATGCTGCCAGTCCTTTGTGCTGCCTGGAGGCAGGTAAAAAAGCTGGGTTTCCCCCCAGTATGCCATACCAGGACTGGAGCTTTTTTTAAAAAAAATAGAGATACACCCCTCCCAGGTCTATATTCAAATCTGGGAGAGCACCCATAGTTTTACCTGCAAGCCTGACAACCTCACGTGTGCTGAAACCTCCCCCAGCCCAACCTGCACTTTCTCTACTGCTGCTGTCTGACCAATCCTTTGCTCCATGGATCAGCATCTCCTTCCCCCTGCAGGGCTGGATTCCCAAGTCAAAAGCAGAGCCAAGGTCACCTTGCTCAGAGGAGCTGGATTTTAAAAGGAGGGTCCCTGTATCTATTAAAAGTCTCCCATCCATTACCTCTGCCCTTCCAAGCTCACAGCTGCAGCCACAACTGCATAAATCTGGACTAAGCAGAGCCCTGTGGAAGTGAAATAGGATATAAATAGTTCTTACAGGTTCATTTTGCTCTATACATGGATATAAATCATACACACACACATAGATATGTGCCAGATCTGTCTGTACCTCATTGAATCATGGAATGATTTGGGCTGGAAGGGCCTTAAAGACCATCTCATTTCATGGGCAGGGACACCTTCCACTATCCCACGTTGCTCCAAGCCCCATCCAACCCGGCCTTGGACACTTCCAGGGATCCAGGGGCAGCCACAGCTTCTCTGGGAATTCTGTTCCAGGGCCTCACCACCCCTCTCATAGTAAAGAATTTCTTCCTAGTATCTCATCTAACCCTGCAGATCTACAGGAAAGTGGGGATGAGAACTACCATTTCCAGCCACCATGGTAATGTGGTTTAAATACTCAAAAAATGCTTTAATGTAGGATCACAGGCTGGATCCCAGCCAGGCAACAGCACTGCTTTTCAAGGAGTATTTATCTCCATAAAACACTTCCTAAACAACGTGCTCAGTGCTTGAAAATAAAGCCTTGCTAAACAACCAGATTTTACCCTGGAATTCTGCACGTTGGCATTCTCTGCTGCTCCAGGTGAGTCTGATTCCCTTACACAGCATGGTGATTTTCTCTCTTTTTAAGAAGAAAAGGAATTTTCTCTTTCAGTTTAACTTTGAGGCAAGATGGAAGACCATAGACTGGCCTCAAAGATGTGAGATCTTTTGAACTCCAAGTCAGCAGGCTCTCACAGGAGCTGAGCTCGAGGGCTGCTCTGGAATAAATCAAAAAGGATTTACCCTTTCACTTGAACAAGGCAGGAAAAAAAAAACTCCATAGATGCCCAGATATGGGGTTGGGGGTGGGGAGACAGCTAAAATATTTTTAAAAAATAATAAAAAAGGCAACTTAAGAATGCTGTGATGGTTTGATAGTCACAGTCCCATAAGCTAAGCACCACCCTGCATCATTGGATTTCCTGGAGGAAATCACAGGCACAGTTGCTAAGCCTGCTGGGAGCAGTTCAGCCCAAGAATATAGGGAGCAGATGCTGCAAACACAACTCACAAGGACATGGCGCTCATGGAGAAATCCTCTGACAGAGAGTCAAAACAGGGGCTTGAACCGGCCACGTGTCATTAGAGATGCAGCTGTGATTTCTTCACAGAGTAGCAGAGTTCAAGGCCAAAAGGGACCTCGAGAGCACCTAATGTGCTTCGTGCTGCATCCCAGCCCATCACACTCCATCCAAGTTTTCCTAAGAGCAGGAGTCAGATTTAGCAGCCATATTCCAACCTGAGTAACTCTGGTGCCTCCCAGTCACAATCCACGTGCTGCTTCCACTCCAAAACCTGGGCTGACAGAGTAGCTTTGTGCAGGATGCTGCTGTCTCTCGGTGTCCTTGTGTCCCTGTGCCAGAAAACGCCACTCCCTGGAACAGGCAGGAGTGACTCCATGCTCCAGCCCCTTTGCTTCACTCCTGACACCTCTGCTGGAGCCCAAACCAATCAGCAGTTTTGACAACACTCCAGAGCCAGTTTGCCTGAAGGAGCTCAGCACAGGGCACAAAATCTCATCCTCTGGCTTCCTTACAGGAGTGAGAAGAAAACTGGAGAAGGAGAAATGTGCTGCTGGCAGCAATTCCAGCCTCTGCAGTGAGATTGGAAGGCTCCCAGTCAGCCACACACCCCCACAAGAGCTGTGCACCCATGGGCTAATCCTCACACCTCGATTACAAAGAGTTTGGGGACAAGAATGTGCCCAGAGAATGATGCTGAAGAAGAAAAATGTTCAGAGCCCAACTTCCCCCTGAGCTGTGTGCAGGGATTTGGATCCCGAGGCACCCAGACACTGAGCTCAGACCATTAGTGACATTCAACACTGCTTTTAAAATCAGAATTTAAAACTGCTGAAACCAGAATATTGTGAAATGCTGCTTCTTCGCCTGCACTTCTGCCAAATAATTTGGCTAAAACTTTCAGCAATTAATGGATGATTAAATGAAAGAGCTGGTGGCCAAAAAATATGTAAGGGGCTTGATTAAAGCTCTGGGGGTGACACTATTTTTACAAGCTTTCCTCATCTTGCCATTATTTCAACTGGACTGTGGGGAGGAGGAGAATGTTGCTAGCAGGGTGTGAGATGTTTTGGTAAATTATGTTAAAATCCAGCAAGGGAAGAAGCAACTTAACCCCAGGCAAAGGGCAGCCTGACACTACAGTGCTCCTTGGTGCTGTACCTGTTGTCCCTCGGCTCCTTGGCTCAGACCTGTCCCACATCCCACATCGACTCCTTCACCACCTCTCTTCTTTCCCCCAGCGCTGATCTCAAGGGTTTCCCTCCTGTTCAACAGAAAAACACAGACAAAACCACATGGACTTAAGAAATCAGTTATGCATGGCCTCGAGGCATTGTGCAAGAGAGGCACTCTGACACAAACATTCCTTCTGGACCTCTCCAAACAGGGACGGAGCAACCTGGGAGAGTGGAAGGTGGCCCTGCCCATGGCAGTGTGTGGAATGAGATGAGCTTTAAGGTCCCTTCCCTCCCAAACCATTCTGGGATTCCGTGATTTAGGACATGGTCTTAAGCCTGAAAGCTCCCACAGGTTTGACAATTTGGGCTGCTGGGGAGTAAGGGAGGCTGGAGGACACTAAAGGGGGAATCAGGCACAAATGAGACCACCTGGAGAAGGGATATTGCAAATCTAAAAGGGATCAGATGTGGGTCACCAGCTCCCAGCTCCACCAGCTCTGAGCCAACTTCCAGGTGTTCTCAGCTCCCTTCACACAAAATTCTTCCTCTACAACACCTGATAACTGACAGCTCCCAGGTTACATCCATGTGATCATTTCCCACAAAAATATTAAATAAAATCATTAACTCCACTGTTCCATAAGTGCCAAGGTCCAAGAGGATCACTGCAAGCCACCCAGCCCGACCTGTTCTGTGACACACCACGAGCTCCACCCACCAAGTCCAGCCTCAAGCCCAGCAGTTCCCACCAATTCTTCATCCATCTTTTTCCCTAGCTCAAATCCTCTCTTAGCCACGCTTCTGCTGCAAACAGCAGACAAATATAAAAAAATTAAAACAAAATACCTTTAGTTAAGAAAAGCCCAAGGCTCCAGGATTATCCTTCGGTGGTGGGTTGACGCCTTGGCCGTCAGTGGCATTTCCCTTTGTTTCAGAATAAAAAGGACCATCCACATCCTGCCTTCATCCTCCTACACAGCCTCTGGGACAGCAGAGCATCCCAACCTCTGTCTCCCCACCCTGACTCTCACTAATGTGTTCCATACTCGCAGCCTCTCCCCAGTCCCAGCTCTGCCGCTGCTTCCGGCAGGGACTTGGGGCTGGACCTCGGAGGCTGGTGCTGCTTATAAGGGCTGCTGCTTATAAAGGCTGCTTCCATCCCTTTCACTTCAGCTGGCAAAACACTTCCTGAGTGCCCACATCTTTGGGATACAAAAAAGGAAACACCTCGTGATCGGAGCTCATCTCTCCTGGCAGGCTGCGGGTTCTGGCACGGTTCCACCCGCACACGGCTACAAAATGTTTGCAGAAACAAGAACAGCCACGACCCTTTTATCCCTCCTTCCTTCCCTGATTGCAAAGTTTTTCCCAGAGTTCTCCAGAAATCACGAGTGAAGATGTTACTCAACAGCCACAGCTGAGGATTTCATTTCAACATGACCTGTGAAATACCCACTTCAAACCTCACCCCCGCTGCACGAGCCCAGCATCTGCACGGCCCTCGCTGCCTCTCCCAGGTCTGGAGATGCTTTATGGCAAGCTTGGAATGCTGATAGTTTACAAAATAAAAATCTGCCTTTTTTTTTTTTTTCCCAAAGCCACCAATTATTTTGAGTCCCTGAAACTGGCCACCTGGGGCAAAGGAGCCAAGGATTCAGAGCATCTGGCATGGGATGCCCAAATCTATCAGTCAAACAAAGCACTCCCCTGAGAATCACAGAAGGGTTTGGGTTGGAAGGATCCTCAAGGATCATCTCATTTCAACCCCCTGCCATGGGCAGGGACACCTTCCACCAGAAGAGAGCTTAGAGTTTTTTCTTAAAAGCCTAATTCTAATATAAGCTCTGGAAAACCTCAGGCTCTTCATAGAACAAATGCCACTTTATGATTAAAGTGAAGCCCCTTCTCTAATAAACACTACATCATTGATACAATGTAAAAATTCCAGCATATATTAATATTTTATTCTGATCACTGTCATTAACAGCAATAACAGCACCCCAGCATAGGTTCACCCCAAAAAAAGGGTGGTTTCTCTCTACTCTCCACCAGAGAAGAGGAGGCAAGCAGCTGTTATAACTTCATTTTATATTTTATTCGTTTGTACAAGCCAGTTATGCTAAAAGGTTGCACCAGTAATTTAAACTGCAATTGTCAGCAGAAGTGAAGGACAATGTGGGATACATTTTATTCCAGCTCTTTTATTGCCTGGCTCCTTGGAGTGACTCAAGCAGCTTAAAGATTTTAGAGGCACTGTCACAACAGTATCTAGCCCGTTGCAAGCTGCTATTTTAACAAAAAAAAAAAGTACCCAAAAACTCCAACTTTCAAAGAAGTGGCTGGACCAGCAGAAGCTGTTCAAGACTCAGCAACTCCTGAATGCCACCAAATTGTTCCCTGACGGGGACAGGCACTTTCTGCAATGTTATTCCCACTTGGCAAAAGGGGAGGGGGGATCCATAAAACGGGGAAATGCTGATTTTTGCAGCTCTGCCACACCACAGAAAGGCACAGAAACACATCGTGACTCTCCCCACCATTGGGAGCCAGCAGTGCTCTGTCACATCTGCTGGGACACAGACAGCAGGTGACAAGCTGGGGACAGGAATACAACGAGGCTGGCACAGACCCAACCCAGGAAAGCCTCCAACAGTGCTGGCCAGAGGAGAAATGTTTTGAAGATTCCTGAGACAGCAGGCGTCTGCTTTCCATCCCAGCAGCACCCCGGGGTTCTGCTGGACTCTTCCCTATGGACGATCAAAAAGCAAATTAATTCCTTGAACTCAAGGACCAACCCCTTCTCCTCACAACCCCAAGCTGGTGGGAGATGCTGGTTTTCATCCCCATCCAGCTGCCCCGGACACCGCGGGGCCGGAGGGGAAGAACATCCCGCTGCTGAGATGTCTGCTGGCTGCTTGCCTGGCAGAGAACTCCACTCCAGATCCCATTAGGAAAACTATTCCGGAAAAACAGGGAAATGTTACTTTGTGGGAGGGTGGAATGAACAGGGCCATTCCTGGTCAAAGCACTGCAGTACTTTGAGTACCAGATAAATCTGTGACTGTCCTCAAGCCCAGTGTCCCCATTGCTCCCCAGGGTGCTGAGCTTTCCTGAAGACCCATCTCCTACCCACACACAGCAAGCCATGAAACACACGTGGGTCACCTTATCCCATCTCTTGGGGGGCTTGCAGAGAGGGGAGTCCAAGGCTGACAAACATGGAAGGGCTCACAGGGCCATGGGGTCACCTGCATTGATCCTGACTCAGCACGGAGGGGACACTGCTGGACCCGGGTCACTCTGTGCCATGGGCAGTGGAGAGAAATCCTCATCCTCACCCCATCCAACCTGGCCTTGGCCACTTCCAGGGGTGGAGCAGCCCCAGCTTCTCTGGGCAACCTGTGCCAGGGCCTCCCCACCCTCAAAGCCAAGAATTTCTTCCCAGTATCCCATCTAGGCCTGCCCTCTGGCAGTGGGAAGCCAGCAGATTATCAGACGATGCCACGCCAGTATTGAAGAATGGGTCATTCTCAACTGTCCTCCGTGTCCCTCTTCAGCACATGCAGACACTGTGCCAGGAGAGCTCCATGTTTCCCAGAGCTTAAAATCTGTGAGGACAAGCAAAACTTACTTTGCAAAGAAAGATCTTTTAAGCAGAGGGAAAGTTCTCATACCCGGACTTTGGCATTTTTAAGTTTGGGACATGTTTTAATGTATTAAAAAAAGTTTTTCAGGTCATCTTTGATGCAGAGTTGTCTGGAAGGGGGAAGCTGTCAGATGGTCTCTTAGCAAGGGAATATCTGTTCCCTGGGCATGGACTCAGAGCCTTGTGAACTCCCTATGGCACCTGCATATTCTGCGTTTGTACTCCAAGCCCCACGGACACTCCTTTGATGTGGTGAGCTGGAGCTCCTAAAGGTCTCTGGAGATCGCAGGAATCTACGTGACGGGATGTATTGAGTGGTTAAGGCGCCTTCCATCCTTTGAAACAGAACTTTGCTGTTGTTATCTTGTTTAAAGAACATTTAAATTGCTTTTTTTTCCACGCCTGATGCAGAGAGCAGCTGTGGAGAGATGCCCAGGAAGGCTCCTCTGCTCCACAGGGAATCCAGCCCTGCTCTTACACACATGGTCTCCTCCTGGCCTCTCCAGCTCGCTGCTCCAACATAAACAAGTGAGACCTACATCCTCCTGGAAATTAAACCCAGCCTGTCAGACACGTACACAGATCTCCTTCTGCCCCGCAGGAAACAGGGATGGAGAATTTGCAGCCCCAGGTGGCCCAGAGCAATCCCTGTCCATGGGGGTTGGGGAAGGCCAGGAGTGGAACAAGCAGCCCTAAATGGCATCTTGGGATATTTAACGCTCTCGGTTTTCTTTTCTGACCTCATCTCTTCATTAGCCAGAAAAATTTGTCCATTTTTCTCTGCTCATCCTCACAGTGTTCACCAAAAAGCTTCTTCCTTTACCCCTGGTCACAAAAACATCCCAATCTGCTTCCATCTCACTCTTCCCTGACAATTATCCCCACTTGCTTCCCTATTTTCTCTTCTTTCAAGGCTCTTATCCAGGCTGGTTTTTTTCTTTCCCTCACCTGCCTGCACCATCATTATTTTTCCCACTGTCAGAGGTGCCAATCTAAAATTTGGTTTCAGTACAGTTATTAAAGCTCATTCTCCTGCACTAAGGCAGACAAATATTGCAGCCTAGTACAGAAATATGTCCAGGAAATCATTCCTGGGATGCAATGCTCCAACCTGAGCTGAAGGCCAACATGACGGAGACAGAGCAACACAAGCCCAGATTCACAGCTCTGGAAAGCATTCCTGGCACTTCCACTCCAGGTGCCATTACGGAGATGCCAAAGTCCAGCAGACGTCTGGACAACACAAAACATTAAACTGAGCTCTGATATTTAAGAGCAGAAAAGTTTCCCAGGCTAATTCAGGCAACGTGTCCCATAAAACTGGCAAAAAAACCATCAGGGTCCATTAAGTGCATTTGCTCTCCAGCATTTGTTCCTGAATTGTTTATGCACAGAGGTTTCCCAGCATATTAATCCTCCAGAAAAGAACGTGTAAAACAGAGCTGGAAATGAAGGAGTGCTTGGGGATCCTGTTGTTATGAGTGGGATAAAGCAGGAGGGGGAGAAATCCCCATAAGAAAACTCCAGAGAGCCCCTATTTACCTTCCTCTTCAGCAAACAAAATCCCACAAACAGGGAAATTAAAACCTGTTGCAAGCAGAGAGAAAGCCAAAGATTTCACAATCCTGCTGTGAGAAAGGAATTTTAACAAGCTGGTAAAGGCTAAACTGCTAGTTTCTTCCACAAACCTGAACAAAACCAATCGATTTCCCAGAAACAAATTGGGAAATTATCCCCCCCGGTCCCAAGAGTCAAGTCCAAACCTGCCACCAAAGTTTCTCTTGCGTTCTCCTTGTCCTGTACCTTCATAGACTTTGCCAGGCTGGGTTCAGACTCACGATCCAAATTCAGGCAGGTTGGAGATGCCCTAAAAGCTGCTGAGTCACCGGAAGGGAAAGGAATTTAAGCTAATAATTTACCTTACAGCTGACCAGGAGCTGCCAGCACACATGGCAGGGTGTAACTCACACTGGAAATGCTCCACTGAGAGCTCCTCGTGTCCCCAGTCACCCACCCCAGATGCCACAATTCCCCTTTCATGCCCTCGTGCAGGAGACACAACTCTTGACCTTGACCTTTGGATAGCCAAGTGACCACTGAAATCCCAAAGGGACAAAGATTCCCTTTAAAAATTCCTAAATTCCCTCAGCAAGCTCAAGTCTGCAAATCGAGCTGACAGAGAGGGCTTTGCATAAGAAAAGGAGGAATGCACAGGGATGTCCAGTGTGGAAATGAGGGTGGATAAGAAAAACAGGACATTTACTCTGGAACTACTACTTCGAACATTTATCAACAAGGAGTAACAAGACAAAAGACAATATTTAAACTGGATATTAGGAATAATTTCTTCACCAAAAGAGTTGTCCAGCCCTGGCACAGCTGCCCAGGGCAGCGGTGGAGTCCCCATCCCTGGAGAGATTTAGAAGCTGTGTGGATGTGGCACTTGGGACAGGGGTCAGTGGTGGCTTTGGCAGTGCTGGGGGAACAGTTGGACTCAATAATCTTAGAGAAGTCTTCCAGCCTAAATGATTCCATGATTAGGACTTACTTTTGAGGGCAAAGAAGGATTTTTTTCCTCCTTATCTAACTCAGAAAAAACTTCATTAAAGAAACCACTTTGCACACACTTCAGAGGCTCAAGACATTCAGGGATAAAACTGGACCTTCAAATTAAGGTTCTTCATGTCCCTCTTCACCTGAACCCACAGCTGGGGATATTACAAATCCTTTTCACCTTAAACCAGTTGAGTGGCACAAAGAATTAGCGTGAAAGTGAGGAATGCTCAAATGAACTGCTGCAAAGAACTTTAGAACTGCTGCAAAGAGGCACGTTAGAATCTGTCTTGGCACAGTTCTTCCTTCTCCAGCAGGAAGAAAATTTAGAAGTAGCAACAATCCCCTTCCAGAAAATTGTCCTAAGCTTCCAGCCCACTGCCAAAATTCATTCAAAAGGAACTGGTCCAAGCAAGAACTTCCAGCATTTCATGGTGCAAAACCACCCTCTGTTCCACAACAGCATTTTGCTGTCACAGCAGAAAAAGTGCCTTGAGATTTTGTCCTCAAGAAAGGCAATGGAAACTTCCTTTGCTCACTGCCACCAAACTGGTGTCACCCTCTCTGGATCTCAGCATTCCCACAGGTAAAGAAAAAGCAAGGTCAACCTCCAAAGATACATTCAAAGAGGCAGCAAATGCGTCCCTTCCTGGGCATTTGCTCCAGTGATTAATCCCAGCCCATGTCTGCCTTCCACTGTCACCTTCCAAGCAGCTTCTCCCCACCCTCTCCAGGACTCAGCAGCACCCAGCACCCTCTCCCCAGAGAAGAGACTCAAGTTTTGTTCTCTCTCCTGACCCATAAACACAGTGGGAGAGTTTAAAAGTTCAACTCTAGATATTTTCACCCTGATTCAAAAGCTGCCCTGCTGCTCCTTCTGCAGGTTCTCCAGCTTTTCCCACATCTATTTTAACACACGGATATCGGAGCTAAATATGCTACTTGAACAGTATTTTCAGAAATGCAGTTTTTGGAGTAAAAACATCCTTTGTTCCTATTTCCCAGCTCACATGTCCATAAATGGCATTAAACATTTCTTATTCTGGGAACTGAAGCAGATTTGGCTGCTCAGTCCAAGCACAAGTACCTTTGCACAGAGACTGTTCCTGGAGGGCTGAGCCCTCTGCCCCAGGCACAGCCCATGATGCTCATTCCATCCTCCAGTTAAAAATCATCTGGATTGCTCCAAGTCATTTATCATATTCTGGGAATGATTTATTACTCCACTGGTGGTGTGAACTCCACAGATTTCCTTGTTCTCTATACTTGATGCGAATCACAAGAGCCAGGATGCAGCTGCTCCTAAGAACTCCCATGATCACATTTACAGCACTACAGCTTTATCACAGCCTTTCCATTACTTTTATTCACTATCCTGATGAAAAAAGAGCAGAGACGGGCTCACATGATCTTCATGACAGCTCTGATGCTGCCTGGTCACATAAAGGTGAATTTGTTCTGAGCAGCTCAGGGAGAACCCGCTCCTCCATATAAGCACAAATTTTACACTCAATTTCTTTTCACTACGGACAAGAGAAAATTGATTAAGCAGGAGAAGAGGTCGTTAAAAAATGAATCTGCTTATCTGCTCTCTATCAAACAAAAATAACCTGAAAAACTGGCAAATCTAAGTGTCTGCCCAGCAGATAAGACAAACCATCCTTCAGTGACTCTCACACTTTCCTTCTGCTACCTGGAGCTCCTGCAGGCCTTTGTCACCGCAGGAATGACGGGTGGTGCCACCAGCAATGATGTTTAATTCTGTAACTTCAACACCTGCAAAAGCTTTATTAGAAGGTTGTGAAGCCCAGAGCTCTGCTGCATTTTGTCACAGGCTCCATCTTTAAGTCAAGCAGGTTGTTTGCTCGTTTGGTTTGTTACACGAGAACATCTCCTGCATTAATTCCTGCTGGGCAAAGTGAGCATGGGGGAGAGGTGTGTTCATCTCAGCCATTCTGCAAGGAAAAATTTCCTGAATCAGGAAGACAGGTCCAAAATACTCTGTAATGCCCCACCATATCTATCATTCTTGCAGGTCACCACCACCTCCACCAAAAGAAAAAGAAGGGTGTTATCCCCACTGTCCCCCACAAGGGACAATGCCCCATCCCACTTCCAGCCTGGATTCTTACAGACATACAATTTGTACAACTGTGTTTACTGACACCTCTTTTAAAATCTTCTGAAGCAGTTTCAACCCAAATTTGGCCCAGGATGAAGCTCTTAAGGCATCAAGGTTGTGCTTCCACAAGGACAGGAGCCTCAGAGGACAGGCAAGGACCAGCAGCTTCTGCTCATGAGAGGATGCCTCAGATTTTAATATATCACAGAATGGTTTGGGTTGGAAGGGACCCTAAAGCTCATCTAGTTCCACCCCCTGCCACGGGCAGGGACACCTTCCACCAACCCAGGTTGCCCCAAACCTTATCCAGCCCCAACTTCAACACTTTCACATTTATATACAGATATATTTTCTCATCTTCACCACCATACAGCTATATATACATACATATTTTCACGTACAGGCACACACAGAGAGGGCAGGTCCCACTAAATTCCATCATCCCTGCAAAACTAAATCCAGGGTGTCCAAAACCAGTGCTCTGGGAACAGTATTTCTGAATGGATTGTTTCCAGCAGCTTCCCCAAAATGACACAGTCTATGGGAACAGCAAGGACAGGATCCAACCCGAGTGCGGTATTCAGTGATGATTAAGAAACACAGATTTTCTCCCTCCTCTCCCTCTTAATTCCCTGCCCCTATTCCCTCAGTGTTTCCAAATTGGCCCAGCTTTGGCGGATTTTTATGGGAACTGCAAACGAGATATTTGCCAATCATTCAATCACTGCTCCCAAGTGCAGAGGCACCGTGACTTGAATTGGTCACCCTGCCTTTATTTGTGTTTATTTTTAATTGTAAGAGAATGTATTTTCTCAGTCTCATCCTCCAAAACAGCTGAACAGTTTTCATTACAGTCTTCCCAAAAAGCACCAGCAAGCAGCTAGTTGGAATGCTCTACCTGAAGTTTGACATAATATGAACACCTGAAAGCAGGATTTTCAAACACAAAAAAAGCTTAGGAATGCCACCATTCCCCTCTCCCAGATTAAGAACATCCATCAATCCCCTCTCAGGGCTCTTCACCCACCCTTCAATGCTGGTTTGCTTTGCTGAAATACCCAATTTAGGCTGCCTGCTCCTCTGGAAAAGACTTCAACAGTGTATTTGTCTGTAAAATACACATCAGTGCTGCTTTGCACCCAAACCCACTCATTTTAGCCATGAACGTATTGGTTTCACACAGCCACTCCAACAGGTTTTTTAAAATTCCCTTTAGATGCTCATGCACAGGCTACCAGCAGGATTTCTGAGCAGGCAGAACATGAATGTGTGTTGTGACACACGATGAACATTTCCATAATCAGGATTTCACGTTACTCAAAAGCAATTTGATGTTTGGTTTGGGGTTTTTTTTAACTCTCCAGCAAACCCTAAAGCTGGGGATGAAGGAGAAGGGCAGGTCAAACATGGTCAGACACCGTTTTTACATGATCCTTGCCAACTCTGCTTCTCCATCGCCAAGCTACAAAAAATTCCCTCTCAGAAAAATCAGATGGCACCGTAACCAAGCCCACCACGAATAATACGGCATCAGGAGGGAAAGGGATGTGGCAGGATGCTGATACAGTCTGACGCTGCCACTCTTGTCAGATCATTACTTGAGGCAGCCTGGGCTCCCCATGAGGTCCCATGAAGCACGAATGACTTAATCAGGGGACCTCCCTGGGGCTGAGGGAGATGCTCATGAATAACAGCATCAAATCAAAGCCTGGGAAATCAGTGGCACCCTATGGAAAATTGATGGGATCAGCTGGTAAATCCTTAAGCTGTTAAGTGGTGCCTTGCTCCTGCCTCATACCAAAAAATTGCCCTGAGCAGAGCTGGAGGCACAAGGAATGCTAAAAAGCCAAAAGTGGGGAGCTGGATTCCAGAAGTCTGCAGAAAATTGATCTACACCTTTGGAGAGTGACAGGAGGGACAGGACACAGGGAATGGCTTCCCACAGACACAGGGCAGGGTCAGGTGGGATACTGGGAAGGAATCATTCCCTGTGAGGGTGTGGAGGCCCTGGAACAGAATTCCCAGAGAAGCTGTGGCTGCCCCATCCCTGGAAGTGTCCAAGGCCAGGGCTTGGAGCAACCTGGGTTAGTGGAAGGTGTCCCTGCCCATGGCAGGGGGTGGAATGGGATGAGCTTTAAGGTCCTTCCAAACCAAACCATTCTGGGATTCCATGGTTCTAAGGCAGGAGTATTTGTGCACATCTATGGGCACACCATTTCTGAAGTTGCAAGCACATTTTTTGAGTGATCTCATTTTCAAGCCAACCTGGACAGCAGCTTTACAGTCACCAAGCTCCTTGTACACACCCAGCGCTGCAAAATCTGCAACGACTTCAAATTCTTTACTATTAACATATTCTCCATATTAATCTTCCCCAAATGATCCATACTGGGAATTTATGTATGACCCAGTATTAAAATCCACTGTAACTGTGTCTCTGAGCATGTCATGGAGCTTAAATACAGGCGAGCAGAGGGCATTAAGAGGCTGCTGAGAATCATTTTCTAGTACATTGGAAAGGACAAACTGTTTTTACGAGTGTGTGTTTTACAGTCTGTTTTTTCAAATTAAATCCAAAATAGTTCCCAGATGGAAGCTGTATCATTCCAACTTCAATCTAAGGAATATTTTATTTTAAAAAATAAAACAAAAGTGGCGAAACTTCCGAAAATCTGACTCCACAGAAATGCCAACAGTGTCTTGTGCTGCTCAGAGAGGACTCAGAGACATGGTGACAGAAACCTTGAGACTTTTTTCAAGCAAAGATTCAACTAATAAGGAAACAGTCCTAAAACAGTGGCATCAAAGTTTGTCCTTAATTCCACAATGAGTGCATCAGACTGTGGCAAATTTCTTTACAAAGCTCCAGGCATCCATGAGGCAGCTGGAGAGGGAAAAGGATTCCCTTGCTCACTGTGTTCTTATCCACTGCCTCCAAGGAGCTCTCCTTCTGCAAATCAATACTTTCCATTATTTTTAAGTATCCCCATACAGCTCTAACATGGCTCTAACACTCTTCCCAACTCACAGCACCTCCAGAGCTGGAACTCAGCTTTTAATGTGCATCGGCAACGATGGTCCAGCTCATCTCTGATTCCAGTGCTGGAGAGGTGATGCAGATCCCTCTGGTTTTGTCAAGCAAACTAATACCTGGAAAAGCAGAAAGCAGGAGATGAAACCAGGATCCCTGGAGTTGTACATGAGGGTGAAAGTGCAATCAGCACCTGGCTTGATTTGCATCTCCCACGTATTGCACGTATTTGTAATTTGGTCAGGACAAACGTAGGAGTGCTTTGATTACAGGACCACAGGGATGGAAAAAGCAGCTCCCTTGGCAACTTCCAGCCTGACTGATAAAGGGTAGGAAGGAATAGGAAGAGAATCACTACAAACACCTGCTCTTCCACAATTCAGAGGGAACAATTCCCGTGCCCTACACACTGAGTATGGTTTGGTCTTACTCCCCTCCAGCCAGGATGGCCACATGCCTCTCCCAAACACCTCCGGGGTGTCCTGGCCATATCCCAGGCAAGAAACCATGGCCATCCATGGATCAACAGCAGCCCAGCACTCCTCAGCCGGTCACCCTCCAGCCCTCTGCCAGAGCCAAATCCCTAGGGATCACCAGCGAACAGAGTGGAAACAAAGAGATGTGCTTAGCAAGAAATGCTTGGGAGGAACTGAAAGCAGATTCACATTTCCTCCCCTTTACTCTCATTTCCTCTCTGTGGACCTGATCTCCTACATGCTAATGCTGCCCTTATGCCAGCTTCTGGCTCCTACCCCAACCTTCTTAAATTCCTCATCCATTATACAATCATGCAATATCCAGAGCTGGACTCACCAGGATCTCGATCCAACTCCTGGCCCTGCATGACACCCCAACAATCCCACCCTGTGCATCCCTGAGAGCGCTGTCCAAACGCTCCTGGAGCTCTGGCAGCCCTGGGGTTGTGACCATTCCCTGGGCAGCTGTTCCAGGGTCCAACATCCCTCTGAAGGAAGAACCTTTCCCTAATATCCAGGCTAACTTGCCCCTGGCACAGCTCCAGCTGTTCCCTGCATCCTGTCCCTGTTCACAGAGAGCAAAGATCAGAGCTGCTCCACTGCTGCCCCTCAGGAGGAATTATACAGCCACCCTCCCTTCTTTTCCAAGTCCTCTCATCAACATCAAATTCCAACCCACATTACAAATCCTGCTGGGCACAGAGATCCCATTACAGCGAATTACCAACGTGTTGCCTGTGCTTTGCAGCTTAGAGAGGATCGAGTTATGCCCCAGTTCACGACACTGTCGGTACCAGCAGGAAAGCTCCACTCTGCCTCAGGAGGGACAAAACCATTCTGGACAAACTGGGGAGCTGGGAGGGAAGAGTTTTGACTGAAAAACAATCTCATAACTGGGTAGAAATAGTGCTGTCAGCAGCCCCAGACACACCATGCCAGAAGGAGTTATCCCTTCTCCAAACAATTTTAGGCAGCGCAGTCGGGAGTGGCAACACCAGCTTATTCCACGCTTGCTCCCTCCTAAAATCAATTTTACAGCTGCACATCCATAGTTCATCTGCCAAGTGGCTGTGTCTTTGCTGTATTCATAGTTCTGACTCCCCTCAGTCAGAGCAGGGAGCTCTCCCTGGAGCTGGGATTGAACACAGACATCTCCAAGCAGGGATCTTTCCCCACTCCGTGTCACCAGTCCCACTCTTTGCTACCAGAATCACTGAACAGCCTTTCAAAACCCCAACCTCACGTGAGGTTCTGCCGGCAACTGCAGCACAAAGCGCAGGTTTCCATATTAATTTCTGCTCCCTGAAAACAGTAGGACACAACAAGAGCAGAATAATAACACCAATTACTGATATTTGATGCAGTAATTTCAGAGCCAATTAACATAATGAACCTCTGTCTCTTTCAGATAGGCAATCTCAAAGCACTCTAGTTAAAGGTGAGGGGCTGAAGCACAGAACAGGAATGTTAAACATTGATTACAGGAACGGAACTGGGAAAGATTTCCACACAGTCCTTTCTCCAAAAATCCACCTCCCAGCCCCTCTCCACCTCCACAAACACACAAAGGAGGACCTGTGGTATTTTTTATCTGTATTTTGACGGCACACTGAGGGATTAGAGCTGGAAGCTTTCTATGACAAAGCTCCTGAGCCCACCCAAGCCCAGCAGCCGAGGATTCGGAGGAAAATGAGGAAAGGAAAAAGCAGCAAGTTCTGGGTGAGAAGCAGCACATTCCACCTGCTGCATGAGAGAGAATCCCCTGCACCAGAGAAATCCATCCTCCTCATAGGGAATACACCTGGAGCCACGTGTGCTGTTTGCTCCATGCTGTGCCCTCGGTAAAACGTGGCCACGGAGGCCACAAAGGACCCACACTTGAAACACATTTGTGACACTTCAAATCATCGCAAAGTGGTCTGGGTTGGAAGGGACTTTAAACATCATGTCACAAAAGACTCTTAAAAAAGCAATCCCCCTGCCATAGGGGCAGGGATGCCTTCCACTAGCCCAGGTTGCTCCTCCTGGCCTTGGACACTTCCAGGGATCCAGGGACAGCCACAGCTTCTCTGGGAATTCTGTGCCAGGGCCTCCCCACCCTCCCAGGGAACAATTCCTTCCCAATATCCCATCTATCCCTGTCCTCTGGCGCTAGGAAGCCATTCCCTCTTGTCCTGTCCCTCTCTCCCTTGCGCCAAGTCCCTCTCCAGCTCTCCTGGAGCCCCTTTAAGCACTGGAAGGGGCTCTGAGGTCTACCTGGATCCTTCTCTTCTCCAGGTGAACACCCTCAGCTCTCCCAGCCCGGCTCCAGAGCTGAGGGGCTCCAGCCCTCGGAGCAGCTCCGTGGCCTCCTCTGGACCCACTCTAACAGATCCACATCTCTCCTGTGCCAAGCACTCCTGTTCTGGAGGAAGAGAAACATCACACTAACATTTAGCACACTAAGTGCTGGGGAAAGAACTTACTTATGACTTGTGCCATGGGTAGGGGACTTGAGGGTGGCAAAGCTCAGGCCACCAGTGTGAGAACGGGCTGATAAAGCCACACCACAGTAATGTGGATTTCCTGCTTTTGAAGCCACAGAAACTGTTTCAGTAATTTTTTTCCTCTTCTTAGAAATTAACTGAAAGTGTGGGAATGGTGAGTGCAAACGGTAAGAGAAGGAAGTAAAAAAACATAGGAGAAAAAAAAGAATGAAATCAGGGTGTATGGCCTCTGCCTACGAAGTGAACCTGTCTCCTCATCCCCCATTCCTCATCCAGGACACTTCCCTCCTTTGCTTCCAACTCCACCAAAATCCTCATTCCATTTCTCAGTTCCTGCACATTCGTCCTGCTCTGTCTCATCACAGAAGTGCTCCAGGAGGCTCCAGTAAATGCATTAGGATTTCTTCCCAAACTTTGTGTAGAGTCACCCCAAAATGCTGATCCTTGCTGGAGCACTACACAAGAGACCCACAATACCCAGAAAAACCAGGCAGCCCAAGAACAAACCATAAACATCAAAGATCCTAAACACTGGCTGGGCTTTACCCAGACACTTGAAGGGCACAACCTGCCCACGGGAGGGGGTTGGAATTACATCTTTAGGGTCCCTGAAAACCCAAATCCTGTGTTTCTATGATTTCTTCTCTTGGGCAGAAAGGCTGCATGACATTTAATAACTATAAATCTCACAGTTCCTCAAATAATACAAACCGTAGACATACAAAATGTGAGTCTAAGCTTGTGAAATGAACAGAGTTTAATGCACTAAAGCTTGTGCTCTGTCACAGGGAACCAAAAAATCTACCCCATGATCCAGAAAAGGACATGGACCAAGGATGGGTTTCAATGAGCATCAAATAAACAAACTGATCAAAATAACATGAGGTTTGATTTTCAGACAACAAGGTCACACCAGTACAATCTGAGTGCTGGAACAGCCACAGCTACGCTTTGGGTTAAGCTGTGGCTGCCCCATCCCTGGAAGTGTCCACGGCCAGGTTGGAGCAACCTGGGATAGTGGAAGGTGTCCCTGCCCATGGCAGGGGTGGAATGGATGAGTTTTAAGGTCCTTCCAACCCAATCCATCTGTGATTCTAAGCTCAGTCATCACCTCCAATCTGCCACATCAAACATAGCAAACAGGAGTTTTGATGTTTATTTGGCTACAGCGTAACAAGGAACCAGGCTGAACATGCCCAGGGCTCTTGGTTACTGCCTTGGTGTACAACCAGAAGCACCAATTACCAGAACTTTGAGATACCTGAAGGCATTAATTAGGCCAATTAAGGCAAGAAAGAGCTAAATGACTTGCCCAGGGCCACAGAAGGCAGTGACCAAGTGGTGTTTAGGAGTCTTGTTCACAGCCCTGTTCCCCAAGCCCTGAGAGAACCCCCACAGACCAATTCACAAGGGGGCTGTGGGGTGAGAAAGCTGTGCTGCAGCCAAAACCGACTTCCTCCCCTCTCCCTCCCTGCCCACAAAGACAAGAGTTTTTGATGAGTGATTCCATGCAAGATGTAAAACTTGATTTAAAACAGAAAGAAAACCAACAGAAATCCCTCAACCCCAGTGCTCAGAGCACCTGAATGCTGCTGATGGTCCACGCTCCTTTGTGAGCGAGCAGAGCTACAAACAGGAGGAAAAACTCCAACTTCCCATGTGCTGCAGCAGCAGGAAGCACTGCCAGGGATCTCCCATCCCAGCCTTGGGAATCCCACTGCAGTGCCAGGTGAGGCTCTCCTGACCACACAGCTTCCTTGGGAAAGCACCTCCAGGAGCAAAACAGGATAAAGCTTACAGGGCTCCACTGCCTATGACTCAGGCATCCTGATGCTCCAATTACCCTGGAGACGGGAATAACTAATTAATAAGGAGTCACGGGATCGAAGTGAGCAGCTAGATATTTTGGGTTAATTTAATTACTTCACCTCAAAAGCATCCCGAAGTTCCAGCAACAAGAGATTCCCTTTCCAGCATCCCCCAGCACAGCAGTACTCACACTACCTGTATTCCAACCTCTCCTGCAGCTCCTGACATCTCCAGCGGTTACAGATTTCCCTGGGAGAGGTTTCTGGCAGCCTCGCTGGTTTTCAGTGTTAGGATGTAATAAAAAAGGAAATTCATGAATTGTCTGCAGCAATTTGAGGGAGATTTGTGGCCATAGCAACATTACTATAATCTACGCTGCAGGGAACAAAAGCCACTTTGATCACGTTGTTCCCACCCTCCCCACCCCACCCATAAGGCTGGAAAACGCTGTCCAGACACTCCCCAGTCCCCAAATGTGCTCTCCCACTGGCTGCCCCTGACATGAAATCGCTGAAAAGGGATTTAAAGTGACTCTGGCAGGTTGTGCAGCACATTCACCATGCAGACAGACCATCCCAAGCAACCACCCTCGACAGACCACGCTCCTGTTTTGCTTTAGGAAGGGGACAGTGCCCGGTTTTCCCAATTATCCACCAAGCACCAGCCATCCCACAGCTCCCAGTGAGGAGCCTGTGACAGCTGACTGGGCTGGGAGTGAGCTGAGGACACCTCATTGTGCTGGTAACAGAAAATAAACAACTCACCCCGGGTTTATCGCTGTCGGTGCCACGTGGCTGCAGGTTCTATCCCCTCCCTGTCACTCACTACATCTCCTTACTCTGAAATTCATCCAGAGCATCTTTAGGCTCTGACAGCCTCTTGCCATGCCTAGCTGGGGGTCTAAGCTGCGCTCAGGCCTGCAGGCACTCCTGTAATGCAAATAAAACAACGAACCAAACCCCTGAGGAATTAATCTAACGAGCTGCCTGCCTGCTCCCTGTGCCGTATGGCTCCCACAAGGAAGATGCCTCCGGAGAGGCCGGGCTGCCCAGCGAGCTGAAGGCAGAGATTCGTATTAATGCTCTCACTATTTTTAGCTTCACAAATCAGGGAGAGCTGACTTGTGCTTCCTGCCCCCAGCCACAACATCTGGGCTCTTTATGGTCATTCAGGCTCTTTTTCCCACAAGGCAGAGCCTGGAATGTGGCAAGGTGGAGCGCTGGGAGCGGGGAAGAGGCAGCAAACTTTCCAAATTAGTAGCGAAAAGCAGAGGGCTGCAGTAATTCCACAGCTGGGATAACTCAGCAGCAGTGATTACAATCTGCCCGCTTAATTTGGCCCTGCAGTTTCTATTAGAGGCACAGTAGGAGGAAATTCTTGTACAGTAGTTAAGGCAAGGGCCGGGTGTCGGGTGACTGGGGTTTGATTCCCAGCTGTGCCTCAGGGAATTAGCTTCGTCTGCTCCGGTTCCCTGGCTCGAAGCATTCCTTGGGAATTCACCAGGGGGCTCCTGGGTCACAAATAGCAACTGAGAGGAGAAATATAATCAAAAGCTACTTCCTGTTCAGCAGGATGTAAAGCATCTTACAAATTTGTTTGTAAGGCGACTAAAGATGGAACTACTACACAAAATTGATTGATCGGCATCTTTCAACCATCCCAGTTTTACGGGAAGGAAAGGGCACAGCCATGCTGAGCCATTCCCATAACCCCCACGCTACCAGGGAATCTATTTGAGAACATATGTCTTGATAGTCTCAAAAGATGATCTTGGGAGACAGGAAAAATTAATCATCTTGTGCTGGTCTGACTTCAACTACTTCATAGCTCTGACTCTGAAATAAAATCTGAGCATGGGAGCAAGAAATGCCAGGAACATACAAAAACTCAAACATGAAGCTTAAAAAAAGTAGTAATAAAAAAGGGCATTGAACCCCCACAAGTTAAACACAATAAAGGAAAGAAAGGAAGGAGGAAAGAGTGCTTACTGCTGACCCTTCAGTCATGCAGCTCTGAAGTTTGGGGTCTTTTTTGGAAGAGAACATATTCCAGGACCCAGGACCTTCTACTGGTTTTCCAGAGCAGGGGTAGAGTTCTTTGTAAAATGCTCTGAGGTCCTCAAAAAGAAGGCCCAAAGTAATTAACAATACACCTTCCAGTCCAAAACTCTCGCTCGACATCAACTCTGAATTGTTGAGGCAATGTATTAACCCCTCACAGGGGCTTCAACATCAGAGAAGCAACGTGGGGTAATCTGGAATATAAAAGTTGTGGTAGAAATGGGAACCCCTTGCCAGCATCTTCTCCCATCACCTTTCCCTATCCAGACCCACCAGCAGCACAGGGATCCCATCAGTCCCTCAGCACGTTTGTGTTTGGGATGAGCAGCTCAGAGCCTTGGAACAGAGGCAGTGCCACAGCAGCAGACTGAAGTCACCCTGTGCCAGTTTGAAGGCGAAACACGTAACCCTGAAGAAAGCAAGAGGCCAGGAAACAGCCCCAGAGCTCTGCTCTGCTTTCAGGGGAAGTGTCACGAGCAGCACTGGTGCCGCTGACCTACTTATCCCCACAAAAGGGCCACAGAAACAGGCAACACCCCCAGCTCCTTGGCTGCTGCTGTGCCCGGCTCCCACGGCGCCGAAATCTCTCTGGAAAATGCACTGTAAGGAACAGAGAACAGGTGGGACCTTCCAAGACTGCTCCAGTTTTCCCAGAAATAACTGCTATTTTTGCCACTGTGTTACACAAGGGCAGAGCTGGAGCAAGGCCGTGTTTAGGAAATCCCATTTGCACCTCTGCCTTCCAACAGCAGCTTCTGTCCAATAATCTCCCTAAAGCTAAAACCCCTCTGTAATCGTTCCAGGAGGAAAGGGCAGACAGGCTTTATTCAGAATGAAAGCTTGCAAAGCTAAAGGAGTGTTTCAAAAAATGATCATTCCCGCTCGCCAATCCAAACACAAACCCACAGACAAGGACCTGGGAACACTGAGGAGGAAGAGCCCACGCAGTGAGCGGCATACCACAGCTCCAGCCTGCTGCTCCAGCCAGAGCCATCACCTCACGGATCCAGGCATGGAGTCAGGAAGAAAACATCATTACTGAGAGCAAAAGAGCCTAACCTCATCCATTTGGCAACTCAGGAACACACCAGATACAAGCAGGACACCAGGATGAGCCAAAATCACCACAGAGCCTGACATCCCCTTCATGGCACCTGGTGAGGTCTGAATCAAATCTGGAGTTGTGGATTTATGTTGAGTCATGTTCAGGAGTTCAGTCCTAAAGGAGCAAACAGCAAAAAGGCAAATGCTAACTCCATAGTAACAAAGAGACAAGGTGACACTGACTAATTTAATTAATTAACTTAATAGTGCAGCCAGCAGGACCAGGGCAGTGATTGTCCCTCTGTGCTGGCACTGATGAGGCACCTCCAGGCCTGGGAACAGCTCTGGGCCCCTCACAAGAAGGACACTGAGGGGCTGGAGCATGTCCAGGTAAGGGAACGGAGCTGAGGAAGGGGCTGGAGCACCAGGAGCAGCTGAGGGAGCTGGGAAAGGGGCTCAGCCTGGAGAAAAGGAGGCTCAGGGGGAACCTTCTGGCTCTGCACAACTCCCTGACAGGAGGGGGCAGCCAGGGGAGGTCAGGCTCTGCTCCCAGGGAACAAGGGACTTACAAGCACAAGAGTGGGAGCCCAGCAGGTCTCTCGTTTCACTTTAAAGGAAAGAACTTCAGAAAACTCTTCCAGTAAAAGTTTCCTGAACAGCAGCCACGACTTCTGAATCAACACTCCGGTAGCAGATTCCTCCTCTCTCCCAGCTGATGGTGTGATGGCTCTTTCCTTGCCAAACACCTGCTCGTCAGAAAGTGAAGCCGAGCACTTTATAGCCCGAAACAGACTCTGCAAAGATGTGAACCCACCATGCAAATGAGCCATTTGTTCAGGCTTCACACACAGCAGCCCAGTCCCGGTTCCTTGATCCTCCATGGATCTGCCACTTGGCAGCGAGGCACAGCCTTGGTGGCTCGTGGGGGTCACTCTGAGCCAGGGAGGCACAGCCTTGGTGGCTCGTGGGGATCATTCCAAGCCAGGCTTTGGTGGCTCCTGGGGATCACTCCAAGTCAGGGAGGCAGAACTTGAACCCTGAGAGCTTCACTCAGTCCTGGGTTCTTCTAAATCCTGGCCTCCGGTTGTGCCTCATCCCAGCACCAAAGGCAGAGTCATGACGGAGAACAAGCACTACAGCTCATGGAATAAACACTCTGGAGCTGCCAGAGCCTCCATCCCTCCAATCTCCTGAAGATCTGACACTTTGATGATGTTTGGAACTGCTCCGAGGTGCCACCGAGCCGGGCAGGGACAGGCGGCTGCCTGCCATTAACGCCGCGCCCCGCTGCCTTCAATTAAAACGCTCCATTTCCGACGACACGGGGGGAGCTCCCTGTCTGCTTTAATTTTGTACCACACACTTTACACAGCACAGACTTCTCCAAAGACTCTGCTGGATTTCATACAATCCCAGAATGGTTAAGGCTGGAAAAGTTTTCCAAGATCATCAAGTCCAACCATCAACCAGCACCACCACAGTCAACACTAAACCGTGTCCTCAAGTGCCACATCCACACATTTTTAGTGACTCCAGCACTGCCCTGAGCAGCTGTTCCAATGCTTTACAACCCCTTCCATGAATTTTTTTCCCCCTGCATTTGATCTAAACATCCCCTGGTGCAATTTGAGGCCATTTCCCTTGCACTGAAAAACATCACCTGGGAAACTTCACATAACAGAGGCAATTGTGTTGAGGATGGTGGGGATTGGATCAGCTGGGGGTGTTCACCTAGAGAAGAGAAGGATCCAGGGAGACCTCAGAGCCCCTTCCAGTGCCTAAAGGGGCTCCAGGAGAGCTGGAGAGGGACTTGGGACAAGGGATGGAGGGACAGGACACAGGCAATGGCTTCCCACTGCCAGAGGGCAGGGATAGATGGGATATTGGGAAGGAATTGTTCCCTGGGAGGGTGGGGAGGCCCTGGCACAGAATTCCCAGAGAAGCTGTGGCTGTCCCTGGATCCCGGAAGTGTCCAAGGCCAGGGTGGACGAGGCTTGGAGCAGCCTGGGATACTGGAAAGTGTCCCTGCCCATGGCTGGGGACTGAAATGAGATCTTTCCGGTCCCTTCCCACCCAAACCAGTCCATGATTCTCTCACAAACAAAGCAGTTTGCTCCTTCAGCCGCATTGTTTTTCTGAAGTATGGCTGCAACAAGAAACAGATACACACAAAAGGCAACTCAAAGGCATTCAGCTGACCAAAATAATGGTAATTTCCTGGAAATTTCACTTAACTATTTAGGAGTTTGCAATACTTCAAGCAATCAACACACAGTGCTCCACAGATAAAAGCTGTGGGGTTCGCTTTCCTATCTGAGACATCTTGGAGAAGCACCAGCTGTGCAAAGAAGAAGCACAACACTGAAAATCTCAGATCTCCTTTTGATTTTATCTAGCTTCTAGAAGGAGGCACTTCCAGCCTGCAGAAACTGTGAAGAAGCACTAAAGAGAATAAAACCAGTCCCTTGCTTCCACTGTCACAGCCCACAGAGTCCCACATCCTTAGAATGAAACATCCCATCCAGGAAAGGTGCACATGCACTTGAAAGCTCAGCATCTCTTACAGATCTGGATTCATAAAAAAGGTAACATTTTGTTCAGAAAAGGAAACTGAAATGGGAATTTCATAGTAACAGCAGACAGGAGCAAAATATCTATTTTATTACACTTTCATGTATTAGCCTCAACTGTGTCTGGTTCTGCCAACACAAGATGTTTGACATGCCTCAAATATGAATACCTAAGAAGTTTCAATATTTGTCTTGGATTCCTCCTAAAAAAAAAAAAAACCAAAACAAACAAACCAGTTTTTGTAAAGTCTAAAGTTGTAGCCATGGGATGAAGAAATACAGGTGGTATCACCTAAGGCAACCTATTGCTTTTGAACTTCTTTGCTCACCAAAAGAAAGCAGCCTCGTTCTCTCTCCCCATAAACCTTAAATCATGTGGGACTGCATTTTTTAAATGATTTAATGGATTCAAAACACATAAATTGAGGGACATACAGCCAACTTCTCTCTCTTCTGGTGCTGATTTTAGCATCTTGTGCTGAGGGAACCAAGTCCCTTGGGTGGTGCAGATTTCCACCAGCACCGCTTCCCCAGCCACCCTGAGCCACCTCGTGACCAGAACTTGCAGTTAAAACCTTTTGCTGAAATAGTTTGGATTTCCCATGTTTTCATTTCATATTAAGGCCTGGACACATTGGCAGAGGAGGGAATTTGGCATGATGACACCAGTGTTTGAGGATAAAGACCAATCAGAGAAAGGTCCTGTGTTGTGACAAGCAAAAACTGCAAAAATAAGAGTTTTGAAGCTCCAGACAGGACTACAGAGAAAGCCTCTGACAAAGAAAGACAAAGCAACACTTTTATAGTCAAGTCAGACAAGAAAAATTAGAAAAGGGACAATCCTGCCATGGGAATACCAATTATTATCAGCAAATTTAATGCCAATATTAGTGTGAACAGAGATGGCCCCAAGAACATGGTCCACGGGCACCATCCTGGAAAAGTGTCCCTCACCTGAAAGGGCTCAATTCCCACACAGAGAGGTGACACAAGGAAAAACAAATGTTTAAATGACAGGGACAAGGACTAAACCCAGGGGCTGTGCCTATAACAGTGAATTAAACCAAGCCAGAGTGGAGCCAAACAGCCCAAGATAAGGATCGGGAAATGGCACGGGCTGGGGAATGTCCTCAAAGGGAGCTGGGACCAAGATGTCCTGATTTTGAAGCTGCACGTTCAACAGTGGGATCGTGTTCAGGCTGTGCCAGGTGGGCTGAGGCCAGAGGACAGGGCAGGAATGCCACAGCCTGACTGACCGTGGTCACCAGGGACATCCCACAGCCAGAGCTGCTCCCTGACAGACTCCAGGGAAGTGCCATGGAGGAGACAAGGAGCAGGTAAATATTTCCGTGTGGGAAAATCTTCTAAAACACGGAAAATCCTCCAAATACACACTGGTGGTTTGAGCCCCTGCTCATGGAACACTGAACAGGAATACAAATGAAGTCCTCAAAAGACAGAATATGAAGTTGCTTCACATCTTCCCCCAAGGGCAGCAGTCGCTCTCCATGGGATCAGACAGACTCCATGGATTGCCTGTCACGCTCTGATCCCACCACAAGAAGAAAGAGCTCTCACTGCAAAGGTCCTGCCAACAGGCCACCATCAGTGACTAGAACACTTTATACTATAAAAGATCTGAAAAATCTCTTTCTTTGAGCAGTTCTGGAGACACTTCAAGCTCTCTCTACACTGCATATTCCAGCATTACCCTGGGACACCTCAGCTCCAAGAGAAGAAGCTTTGGGTTTCTAGTGAGGCCAAAAAAACTCCTGGCTTAAAGAAAAATAAAATAAATAAATGAAGCCAATGCTTGTCTTCATCCCTAGACCTCTCTGAAACCAACACAAGACTGAAGCAGTGCTAAGAACCAGCACAATGTCCATCCCTTATCAGTACAGGTAACCAAAGGGACCTTACAGCAGAGCTGGAAAAGGACTTTCTGCAAGGGAATGGAGTGACAGGACAAGGGGGAAAGGCTTTGGGCTGAGAGAGGGTAGATTTTGATGGGATACTGGGAAGGAATTCTTCCTTGGGAGAGTGGGGAGGCCCTGGCACAGGTTGCCCAGAGATGCTGTGGCTGCCCCTGGATCCCTGCAAAGTGTCCAAGGCCAGGCTGGACAGGGCTTGGAAAACCTGGGATAGTGGAAGGTGGAACAGGATGAACTTTAATGTCCCTTCCACCCCAAACCAGTCTGGGATTTTATGATTATCCACTGTGCTGAATTCAATGCCAAGACAGTAATTCCTGATGCCAATCAGAGCCATCCATACCCAAATATCAGGCAGCAGGTAAGATCCAAGCTTTTGAAACAGTCACCACATTTAAACTTGGTAATTTATTACAATTAAAATGCAGTACTGTAATTCAAGTGGAAAGGATGATACTCAAGGTAAAATAGACAAAGTCTAATGTTAAGAGGGGCTTTTACAGAGAGAAATTGTATTTAATCTGTGCTTGAGAGCAGTGGCAGGTCCCTCTCTCCTGCTCACACTTTTCCAACACCATCTGCTCGAGTTCAGCTCAGTGCAAGTGTTCCTCTCCTTGCAGGAGAGGAGGAGAACAAGATTTAAAAGTCAATACCTACAAAAAGAACAGCAGCTTGAGATGAGGAAATTGCCTTAAATTTCATTTCTCCCAAGTACCTGCAAAAGCAGCAGCTCTCCCCTTCGCTCAAAGATCTCAGCACTTGTTTCTCTTCTTTATCTCTGTTTATTGATTTCACAAGGAAAATCAGCACCAGAGCTTTCGCCAGGAAGGATGAATTATGTGTGTAGATTCAAGAGGTTTAAAGCAGACTAGCACTGAAATCTGAGAATCAAATTCTAAGCAAGATTTTTCAGCCTTTACTATATCCACGAGGAAGAAGCATTTTCTCCAGGAAAACAGGTCCATGAGCTGCCCAAGCTTTGATTTGGACCCTCTTTAAAACCTTTACATTCATAGAAATGTTGTTTTCCTTGTAGATTTCAGAAAGAATATAAACAAAACCTGAAATTTCCTACAAGCATCCAGGGAGCTTTTCTTCTTTACTACTTTACTGTGCTAGAAAAAAACACTGCTTGCTTTAAAATAAATTTCAAATTAAAACTGCTCTGCCAGACTCAAGGCATTTTATTTCACAGGGAAGGCAGATTTTCCTCGGTGATGGGATGGATTTGCTGTGCACAACACACACGAGCCCACGGTCAGTGACACAAACACTTGGGGCCAGCCACAACAGAAATGGGGAATAAGTCAAAGTAAATCAGAATCCCTTTGACAACAGCAAGAATCCCTGGGTCCTACCCCAGCTCTGACTTCACTCAGTGAAAATTACTCTATTTTAACTAAAAGGGTATTAGTCCAAATCAATTAGTCCAACCATACTCAACCTCTATTTGCAGAAGTGACCTTCTTTCCAATTACCTTAATTTTAACTCTGGAAGTAAATTAAGACAAACCTTCAGGCAAATTTCATTCAGAGCAAGAACTAAATTTCATAAACTTCAAACAGTTGAACCTGAGAGGCTGAATTCCGATTAATTTGCCTGAGTCTCCGTACGCAGATGAGCCATGAACCTCCCAGCAATTCCTCCCAGCACCCTCAGCCCAACTTTCTGCTCCCAGACCGAAGTGTGACACTGCTCTTCCTGTCAATAATCATTTTTCCACCTCCCAGATGGCTGAATTTCCAGAGTTGTGAATGTAGAGCAGTCTGGGGCTTCCAGTTCCTGGGAATGGGAAGCATTACATGATGCTTAAGGCCATTAAACATGTGTTGAGGGCTGGAGCCTGGAGCCAGCCGTCAAACGTCAAGATAAAAACCTCTAACAAAGATTTCCAGAGGAGGTTTCTGTTAAAATAAAGTAAAAATGGGAGGCTGGGGAGTTTGAAAATATTAAGGAATAACAAATCTGTTTTCCAAGTTCGTTTTACTGTGTTGACTCTGCTAAGTGAAAAGGGCTGCTTAAAGGGAGTGAATGGAATCAATCATAGCAGTTCAGGGAAAACACAGCCCAGAGGTCGGGGTGGGGGGAATAACTCACCCGGCTTCAGAAATGCCAGTTTGCTCAAAAAAAGGAAAAGGCCACTGGGGCAGGCAGACAGCAAAGAGGTCTGACACTAAGAATGGATTTCCACCTGATTTTTAAAGCAAGGGATGGCTAAACATCAGCTGAAGTTCCTGAGACACAGCTCGCCAGTTAAACCCAGCCCCAAAAAAGGCTTACAATGAGACAAACTGAACAAGAGGGAGATATAGGAAAAATCCCTCCTCTCAAGTGCTGTAATTAAGGAATATGCAAGGAAACAAATAATGACAAACTCGCTTTGTTGCTCTCCTCTGCTCCAGGAACAGAAGAGCGCCAGAGTGAAGAGCAGCTCAAAAAGGAACATGCTCTGATGGCTCCCAGTATTTGGAGAGAGAGGAGATATCTGCCAATGGTACACAAGGCTGTGCTTCAAACAACAACATTACAATTTCACAGATGTGATTTTGAGCTTTCTTCAGGTGATACAGTGCTACTGGAACATCAAAAAGTCCCTTAAGAGAGGGAGTAGGAGCCTCATTTTTCAGCAATAAAACCACAGGATGACACACGCCAGAGAAGCAGTTTGGTTCCCGGTCCAGGGGCGCAGCTCAGCAGCTTCCCTGGATGCTCATCCCACACCACTCATCCATAGCCGTGAGGGTCGTTACGGCTCAGAGCTGCACATAACCAGAGCTCGGGGTCACAGAAACAAGCTCTGCTCACACAGTTGCTGTATTTGCCTTCTTTTCCAGGTCTCCCTCACAGCACTTGTCTTCAGAGAAGCTGTGGCTGCCCCTGCATCCCTGGGAGTGTCCAAGGCCAGGCTGGACGGAGCTTGGAGCAACCTGGGATACTGAAAGATGTCCCTGCCCATGGCAGGGGGTAGGACTGGATGGGCTTTAAGGTCCCTTCCAACCCAAACCATTCCAGGTTTCTCTGATTCCTCCACCTCAGGGTTGCTGGGCACGAACAACCAAGTTGCCCCAGGAGACACCTGCGCTGCCACGGGCGTCACATGGGAAAGAGGAAGGGAAAACCCTTCCAAAACAGACAGAGGCAAAACTGATTTCCAAATACCAGGCAACATTTCCTGACATTTCTCAGGAGCTCTTTAGCCAAAAGGTAACTAGAAAACCTCCCCCAGCTGAGAGCAGCACTGGGAATGTCCCTCTTGGACACCATTCCCGAAGGACAGAGCAGGAAAGGTGCTGCCTTAAGCTCAGATCTCAGCAGCTGCATAAACAGCAAATGATTACCAAGGTGCTCAGATGGGCTCATCTCGGTTTTTAATCACAGTTGTTGGTTAAGTCATCACTCACTCCAAGATTTTCCATTCCCCCTCTAGCCCAAAACACAGGGAGGCAGTAGAGGATCTCACCCCAGCTCCTGCTGTACTCACCCACCACATCCCAGTATCTGGTAAGGAGGGAAGAGCATGCACCATGGTCAGATTTATTACGTTTAAAACCATCATCGACACACTTGGCAGAATTCAGAACTCTCATCTGGGAAGATGAAACCTGCTAGGTTTGACGTGGGAGTCAGACATCCCTTCTCCCATAATGGAGTTCACACTGACAAACAAGGACACAAATCTTTGGGAAGTCACAACTCCCCCCACCCTCAGTGGGAACCAGGGCTATTAATTTCAATTTGGAGCATCAACCCCCTCAAGCCAAAAGCACCAGGCAGAGAACAACCACATTTTGCTGTGTGCTCTGCGATTTATGACCTGGAATTTCAAGAGGGGAAGAGGAGTTCTCATGCTGCATTTCATTTTTCTGGCTCTAAAACCCCTGCCAGTAACAACAGAATGTCACTAAGAACCAGCTCCCTTCCCAAAGGAGCAGCACACAGTGGGACAGACCCCAGCTCCTTCTCTCACAGCATTATTCCATGTGAAGGGCAAACAGGAGCAAGAGTTTAAGTGCTAAAGCAAACAGAGCCAGCTTTAACACACAGGTTGATGAAAGAGGCCGTACACAGCTGCTCTTGAAGTAATTTCTTTGTAGTCTTCATTCCCACAGATAATTATGAGCTTAGAGCTTCCAAATGATAGTTTCTGCTTTCTTCGAGTATACATATAAAAAAGAAATTTAAATCTCATATGCTTTTAAAGTCAAGATTAATGAATCCTCACAGAAATAACAGTAGTGGCCACAGTTACCTGAGTGATAGACTTGGGGGGGCTCAGACGTGCTTCTGGTTTTGCAGAAAGGCTGAACCTCAACCTGGGTAGGACCTATAACTATTTAATTTATAAATTCTTAGGGGCAATATTATTGCCTTAGAGACTACATACATACAAGCCTTCCTTTAAAACTAAATTTGAGAAATATTGATTTTTAAGAGGCTTTCACAGAGCACTGTTAGCAATAAAAGTAGCATTTGGAAGAACAGAGCTGGAAGTTGTAACTCCCCAAATGCTGCGAGTAGGAACTCAGGGGAACCCAAGTCCAGGGAATAAAGGAATTCATCTGATATTTCACATCCACCTTGAAATAAGAAATGACAGTGCATGGGCCAGCAGGCCTCTCTGGAGTGACTGGCATTTAATAAATTATGGCAGTGGTTTAAAAAGAGATACAAAAAACCGAGACCGAAAGTATTTTAAGAAGAGAGAGACAAAAAAAAAAAAGAAAAAAAAAGACTCTTCCTTCTATTCCAAGGGCATAGACCAAAAAAAGGGGCACAAGCAAGAACATAAGACAAAAATAAGTTTGTGGAGGAAAGGAACAGGTTTATTCTCTCCCCCAAATCTGGAGAATACACATTTTACACAGCAATTGTATGGGGAGAAGAAGTAGGGGGAAGAGAGTATCAAAATCAAAACAAGTCACAAGGCATCAACAATCCCTTGATGACAGCAGAGTAGTTTTTGTTGGCACAGCTCACGACAGCTGGAGGAATAATTGCGATGCTGAGTGAGGATGCCGAGAATATTTCGCTTCAGAGTCTCAGATGAAAGATGTTATCCACAAGCACTTTGCAAATGTTAATTAAACCCACACAGCCCCTTTTGGCAGATCAAGAAGTATTTATCCGTATTTTGCAGAGAGGGGAATGAATATCTCAGGCACTTTTAACTTAAGGTTAAAGCTGCTCTTTGTACTTAGGAAGTGCCCCACAGATACACCATTAAAAACACAAACTAACCTTCCCAGCCCAGCAGCCTTCCGGAGGGCACAGCCAGGATGGAGCTGATCCCTCTCACTTCTCTCTGACTACTGCCCCAACAGAAGCCTCGACTCTGCAGAAAAACCAAACTCTGAGGTGAATATGGGCACTACAAATGAGCTTTACAACAACACCAGCCCTTGGTGAGTTGGAAAAGAAAAACAAAACCCAAACCAATTCAACTGCTCTTCCTTTGGTTTTCCCCTTCAAAGGTGACAGCCTTTCCTGGGCTTAAAATCATGGAATACCCTGAGTTGGAAGGGATTCATAAAGATCATCCAGCCCAACTCCTGGCCCTGCCCAGGACACCCCAACAGTTCCCACCCTGTGCATCCCTGGGAACGTTGTCCAAACGCTCCTGGAGCTCTGGCAGCTTTGGAAATGTCACCATTCCCTGGGGATCCTGTTCAGTGCCCCATCACCCTCTGGGGAAGAACCTTTCCCTGATATCTAACCTAAACCTGACACAGCTCCAGCCATTCCCTGGGTCCTGTCTCTGCTCACAGGGAGCAGAGATCGGAGCTGTCCCTTGGGAAGAAGCTGCAGGCCCTCGTGAGTCTCCCCTCAGCCTCCTCTTTTCCAGGCTGGACAAATACAGTGACCTCAGCCACTCCTTGTAGCTACTCCTACCATTCCAAACAAGCTTCCTATCCCAGATATTCACATAAAACACCAGTCTCCAACAGGATCAAACAGTAATTGTGTCAATTTAACCCAAAACACTGAGTTAAAGCAGGCAGAACCAGTGGAAATAAAAAGGAGCAATGAAATCATTACCAAAAAAGACAAAAGAGGCATGAGGTATTTGGGGCACCTACACTGGCAGGGCAGGAGTACCACTGTGTCCCGGAAAAAAGAGCTTTTCCTCAAAAGAAAACCACTCTATTATTTGCTAAATTGACATGGAACATTTGGTATTTAAGAGGGGAAGGGTCACTTTGTTGGATCTATAAAAGAGTAGCTGAGAACATCTGCAAGGTCAGGAAGAAAATGCATAAACACACATGTGAACTAAAACACCAAAATACACAGTGGTGGCCGATGCCTGTGATCTTACCATGAAAATAAGCATATTTGGAGCTCCTTCCTGTTCAAAAAAAACCCAAACCCCTGAAGCAGCTGATTGAGTATATATTTCAGTTGGAAATACATTTAATGATGCTGTTGGAAAGGAAACCTAAGAGTAAGTGGGGCACGTTCAAAGACTGTTGCGGATCCCTATCCAGCAGAAACGCTGTGGGACAGTGTCCCTCCTGCAGAGCTCACACGCCCAAAGGCAGACAGGGATTACTCACACAGTTTAACAATGTTTTTATAGATCTATAGTTTATATTCCATTTGTGTTTGCAATGTTTTTACAGATCTATAATTTATGTTCCATTTGTGTTTACAATGTTTTTACAGATCTATAGTTGATATTCCATTTATGTTTGCAGTGTAACCCACAGGGCACAGCGCAGGCTTCACCACCACGTGCCCATCAGGTCAGGAGACTGTCCAGGGCTGCAAGCTGCGTTCAGAGCAAGCGCAGGAGCTGAAAGCTTTCCCTGGGCTAATCCAGTGCCTCAAATGGCTTTCTTGGGAGCTTGCATGGCCACCGGAGCTTTCCATAGCAGCTGGAAGGTATGGCTTGCAAAACCAGGAAGACACATGCCACAGCACAAGGGGCCACCACTGCTGACTCAGCTTTGTCACACAGGTGCCACCATCTTCTCTTTGCTAATCCAAGGTACAGGAAGCTCCAAAGAGCCAGGAAAAGCTGAAACCTCACCAGGGAGGCAGGTAGCTGGTTGTGCAATTTCCAGCATTACCTGTGCTGCTGCCATCTGGCACAGCCAGGAGACCAACCTGGGGCAGAGGCAGCAGATGTTTGCTGCTGCATTGAGTTACCCACTCTGCGACCCTTTCCAGGCACACTCGACCCTGCCTCACCAGCCAGATCCAGCTCCTGCTCTTCCCATGCAGAGAGATCAGGGAAAGGTTCTTCCCCCAGAGGGTGCTGGGGCACTGGAACAGCTCCCCAGTGAATGGTCACATTCCCAAGGCTGCCAGAGTTCCATGAGTGTTTGGACAATGCTCTCAGGGATGCACAGGGTGGGACTGTGGGGGTGTCTGTGCAGGGCCAGGGGTTGAAGTCCATGATCCTCACGAATCCCTTCCAAACCAGGATATTCTGTTTCTGTAATTCTTTGCCACCCAGCTCAGAGTTGCTTCTGCAATGTGCTCACTCAGGACTGTGGTACTGCAGGCATTAAAATAATGTTTTAGTGTTGTTTTCAGTGATCAAGTCGAAGTATTTTGGCTCATAATTCCATTTTTGCCCTTAGCTTCTGGTTATATTAAAACTGCACACAGTGAGGTAGATATTGAGACATTATTAAAGATGCTCTGCATCCAGAGCAATTCCCACAGAAATGTATTTGCAGTCCACTTCATCTTGACGACAAGCTTGGAAGTAGGGCAGTTCCAGCTGGGAACTGCTCCTGTGTTTTAACACAGACTGCAATGCAAGGCAGCTGCACTGACCTTTCCTGGCTGTTGGTCTGGGGGCTCTCCCACAAACATTTGCAGGGTTTGGGCTGGTTCTGGACCTGCTGCCACTCTGCCATGTGAGGAGCCCTGCTCCAAACTCCAAGGAGAGGTGTGAGGCTCAGCACTCGAGGCTGCAGGAGGAGCAGACCTAGCAGGGGTCTCCAGGCAAGGGGCAGGGGCCAGGCCTTGTTATCCCACGCTTTCCAATAAGAGACCCAGCACATTTTTTGCCTTCCCACACAAATCCATATTTCTGTGGCTGCCAGCTCTTTATCACTTCCCTTTTTGCTTTTTAGGTTGTTTGTTTTCAACTTCGCCCAAGGTTACATTCAGCAAAGGCTGCTCCCTCAAAATACAGCACTAAACCCACTATCACATTAACATCTGGAAATCGCATTTAAATCCTTCTTGAAAGTGCATGTTTTGCAAAAGAAAGCCCCAAATGAGCAGAAAGCAGCGAATTTTTGCCCCACGTCCCTTTGCAGGTGAAGCATTTTGCAAAGGCCACCTTGCAGCTGTTGTCATGACCTTCTAGAGATCAACACCCCCACCTGTGCTCACCCTCTCCTGGGGGAGCAAACACCACACACAAAACAATTTGATGCTGGGTATAAAAAAGCTCAAAACCTCCTACATCAAGTACAACCTGCTGCAGTCACCAACTCAAAGTCCCGACTGAAATGGTTCAGAAAGAGCCCAACACCTGTTGAACTAATTCCCTTTTTTTCCCACCCAAACTCCTGTTTGGAATCTGCACATCTCTGACTAAAAGCAACTTTGTAACTCCCAGTCACTGCTTGTGGCCTTGTATAATTTTCCTTTTAGGGATCAACACTGCCCTTAAAGCTAAAGGTTGGGGTTTTTTCACCACCACGGCATCATCTGTATTTCTTATTTACAGACTCAGACATCATCTGTAATTACTATTTTCAGCAGCCCCTCTGCTGGCCCTTCACCTCTGTTACCACCCTGCAGCTGTTCAGGGACGCCTGACAGGGCCCCTTTTTGCAGCTCCCATGTCCAGCAAATGTTTCAGCCAAACAGCAGACTATTCCAGATTATCCCTCACCGGTTTTAATGACTCTGGAAAGGTCCCCAGGGAAGGAGTGTTTACTGCCAACGAGCTCCATTAAATATCTAACAACATCCAGCAAAAAACAGCAAAACATTGGGGTTTTAATTATTTTTCAAGCTGGCTGTAGCACACAGAACATCACAGAGCATGTGCCATATGAACAGCCTGCCCACAATTCTCTGCATTCTTTTGGGGCTGTCAGCAAAGGCAGCTACTTCCAGGAAGAGTAACTTTACTCAGGATAACCAAGCAGTAGGGAAACGCTGCTTTTTGCCCCACACTGCCAACAGGCAGAGAGCAGAATGACTGGAAACACCTTTCAAACAGTGACACGCTACTGGCACGAGAGGCTTCATTTAAGATGTGGTTTTTCACTGTTACTCAGTTCATCTCATGGCCTGGTGCTGCTGAAAAGAGCGATCTCTTCCCCAGCTTCCAAGCCTGAATCAGGGAGTTAGGCTGGAAGAAAACTGGACTGAGAGGGAAGGAATTGGATCCATATGAGCACAAAAAGATCAGTGGGAGCACCAGGCTGGGAGCAAAACCTTTCCTTGCAGCAGCAGCTTGACATGAGATCAGTTCAGCTACAATGCACAGGCACACTCTAAATTTAGAGAGCTTTCTAACTCTAAAGCTGTATCCCACGTCCATTATTCCTCTCCTGCACAAGAATGAGCCATGCTATTATAAATGCTTTTATACCAGCGTTGTGCTCTCCACCCTATAGGAGCACACATCAATTGTGGATAAAGTGGTTCAACTTTGGAATGTAGACAAAAACTGAGACAACGCTAATGGTGGTGAAAGACAGGTTGCCTGGGGAGGGAAATGATCAGAGATTTAAGAGGAAAGGGGGGAAAAAAAAAACCTACAGATAATTTACCTGTGCTTGGGTCACTGCTCATTAGTGCTCTGAAGAGAATCACTTCACAAGTTATAAATTAGGCTGCTCTTGGCTTACTCCCTTATTATCCAGCTCAGGCAGTGGCCAGGAGCCTTTCACACGCACCGGATAATGGGAACACTTCCAGTGAATAAAATGAACAGAGGCAAAGAAAAAAAACAGGGGCCTTCATTTGAGCAGGAAAAACCATCAGGAGACCCAGCAGTGGCATTGGGTTTCACCAGTCACTTCTCTGTCACTCTGCATTTCCTCCTTCTCCAGAGAAGGGAAAACCTCTCCAAAAACAAACTTGGGCTGTGCAGACGTGGTTGTTTCCTCCTGTTGATATTTCCATCTACCCCCTGTTGATTTGGGATTTCCAACAGACTTTTTAAAAGCTTTCCCATTCAGGCTGAGCTCCACTCTAAGAAGTTTCTGGAGAGACTGTTCAATGCAGACATCTAAAAACTTTTAATTTTGGCTATTAGGCAAAGCTCACTGTTCAAACAGCAAGTAGTCAATTTCTGTCTCAATTTTTTTTTTTTCCTTTTGTAATCGTGGCTTGAAAAAAATGCAGCTGTGACACACTTCTTTAAATATTCATGATTATTTTACTGTATAGAAATAAAATCCAGCAGACAGTAATACAGCAGTGATACCTATCAGAGCTAGCAAGGGCAAGATCACTCTTTTCCCACACACCTTCTAATCTCCTGCTTATATCACTGATAAAATAAACTCATTACTTAAAAGTGCTTTAGTCTAAAGGTTAAAGGTTGACAAAATCCACAACTTTGCAACAACAAAAGCCAACTTTGACCAGAAAGGCTGAAACAGCCAATTCAGCCCAAATATTTTGGCAATTTTCCCTCCTTTTCGTGCTAAAGCTCCGCAAGGATGAGCTGTGCAGCTGCAGCCCCGCCACCAGCAGCAGCCTGACACTTGGCCTTGCTCTTAGGATTCCATCTCAGAGGCAAAAGCACATAGAAACAAAGACACACTTGGCCGGTGAACCCAAGAGGATCTGTATAAATTAGCTCCCTGGAGACCTGACAAAGGCTCCCTTCCCTCCTCAAAGGCATCGGCTCTGTGATGCCTCACGGTGAGCACTCCAGATGGAATTAAAAGGACTCTAAATCTGTCCACAGGGAAAGGCAGCAGCTGGATCAGCAGGAAGAAGCAGAGAGTCCAGGCAGCCCCAGACAGGAGACGGGAGAGAAGAGGGAAGAGTGCATCCTCCTTTCCTTAGGGGCAGTTTCAGTGCAGCACTGCAATCCCCTTCTAACCCTCTCAACCTAAATCTCTCTAAAAATGCTTTCACACCCTAGAGCTCATGTCTTGTAAGGTCCATTCTGCTCAGAGAGCAGCCACCATTGGTTACTCATAGAAAGGGCTGAGGCATCATGCAATAACTCCAATCTCATTCCAGATCCAGCCCCACTTCCAAAATCTTCCCCCTCTTTTCAACAGTGTAAATACTAATATGCAAAATAATAATCTGACTCTTCATCAATTACTAACAGATAGTCAGGTCCAACTTCCCTAGGGCAGGCCCAAGGCTGTCAGAGTTCAAGGAGCATTAGGACAACGCTCTCAGGGATGCACAGGGTGGGATTGTTGGGATGTCTGTGCAGGGGCAGGAGTTGGATTGGATGATCCTTGTGAATCCCTTCCAACTCAGGAGATTCTTTAAGTCTCTGGTAGCACTTTCTGCAGCACACCTAATGCAGGTCCAGGCTGAAGCTTGCTCTCAGGGGCAGAAGTGAAACCTCATCTGCCCAGGAGCCTCCCCAGCAAGGTAAAGCTGCCCCCCTTGCTCACTACTCCATACCAAGAAGAATTCCTCTTCTAAAATTTTAAGCATTATCTTCACAGCAAGATGCCCATGATTTCCACATCAGCCTTTCTGCTGCCTGTGGGAGGCACGGATCTTGGCTTGCTTTTAGCTCCTGAGTCACTTGGGAGCTGGAAACAGAAGGAATAAGTATCCTTCAGTCATCAGCATCACCAGCTAAAAACACCCAGAGAGCAGCAGGTCTGAGAGCCACCGAGTGCAGGAAGCATGTGACAAAAACATCTCCAGCAGTGAAAAATTTAATAACCTTGTTATTAATGCTGAACAAATAACAACACTGATTCCCACTCTTCCTTTGATTTGCAACAGGAGGGGGAAGAAATAAAGTTGTTTAAACAGGAGCAGCTGTTAGAATGGAGTCTCCAGCATCCTGTTCTCGGGAGAGCTGTCGCTGTTTGAGGAAGAGCTCTGCCTTTTCAAGAGGACTTCAGAACCTCAAACACCAACCTTCAGCTATATTTTCTTCCTAATCAGAAGTCAATTATCCTGCTGAGTGATGACAGAACAATTCACAAAGTAAATCCTTTTCATATCGGGGCCCTCTGTGATGGGCACTAGGAAACTGCCTACTCACACAAAAGCAAGGAGGATTTCACTTGTGCTTCCCACAATTATTCCCAAGGGCCTCCCTCTGAACTGCCAGGTGAACCTCCAGTGTAGCAAAAGCTTCACCTGACAATGTGAGCTAATGCACTTTTATCCACAGCAGAAGTTCCCAAGTTTTTATCAAGTCTGAGGAGATCTAGAAAGCATTTACACCCAGCTGTCTCTAGAGCTCACTCACGGAATCAAACTTGTGCTACTGCCATTGTTTCTCACTTCCCAATCATTCCTACAGTAATGCAAACCTCCTGGAGAGTCATTTTTTAACTACTTTGAAATAGTTTTATTATACTAAATAATTACTGCAACATTTTCGTATCACAAAGAATTTTTCATCTGTTTTTAGGCTTTGTACCTTGAAGGGTTCTTGTCCCAGCACAGTTCCCTTCCCAGGTGTCCAAGGTCAGATACACTGAAATTAGTTCCAGAGAGGGCTCTCAGTATCTGCTGTTGGATAAATGAAGCCACAAGTTCATAGAATGGGTTGGGTTGGAAAGGACCTTAAAGCTCATCCCACTCCACGGGATGGCTGAGCTTTGTTATTTAACAGTGAAAAAACCAGCAAAACCAGGAGAAGAATCAGGGAATCATTAAGGTTGGAAAAGACCTCTAAAATCATGAAATCCAACCATCAACCCAGCACTACCACCACATTCACCACTACACCACGTCCTTAAGTGCCACATCCACACATTTTTTTTGACATTTCCAGGGATGGTGATTCCACTACTGCCCTGGGCAGCCTGTTTCAATGCTTGACAACCCTTTCCATGAAGAATTTTTTCCTAATATCCAACCTTAACCTCCCCTGGCACAACCTGAGGCCATTTCCTCTCATCCTGTCGCTTGTTTCCTTGGAGAAGGCCTGGCCTCCACCTCCCTACCAGCTCCTGTCAGGGAGTTCTATGGAGCGAGAAGAAGGCTGGAGAGCTGCAGCCCTGCACTAACACACCATGGAGGATCTCACAGCAACGTGATGGTTTTCACCTCACTTGAGCTCTTTTCCTCTCATCCCCCGTGTGATCCAAGAAGAACTGTGAGCAGAAAAGAAATAAGCACACAAACAGTGACTTACTCTCCCCAAATCCAAAGCAGTTCCTGGCGGGAAGGGAGGAGAACAGAACCCAAGCTGACATTCCAGGCTCAGCAAGCAGGAGCACTCCAGCACATACTGCTGGCTTTGTGATGTGCCACAAAGGCAGCCTGTTCCAGCTCCCCCATTACACATTGTCCCACACAGCCTCTGGTCCCAGTTTCAATGGCTGCATTAAATGGAAAAGTTCCCTGGGTGATGGCACAGAGCTGGATTCTCCAAGTTCCATTTCCCCAGCGTGGCTGGATCACAGCAGGGATCCCGGGGAGGTCTCCAAACCTTCCCTTGTCCCATGCTAATCCAGGAGGTTTCCCCTACATGGAGTCTCTCATCACAAGAGATTTACTTGGGCAGAGCAAAATTCCACTACACAACTCAGCATTTTACAGGCTCTTTCCACACTGGCTGTATTATTCAGGCAACGTACTAAAAAAAAGGTAAAATATAAATAAATAGATGCAGTGTTCCAGTGCTGTCCAGGAAGAGCTGACCCCTCATTCAGGGAGATCAATGTCTGCTGCATTTACACCCTCTAAGGCCAAAAATAACGCTGGAACCACCAGGAGAAACAGCCAATTATGCTGGTTTTCTCCCAAGCAGATTAAAAATTACTCTCAATTTACTCTCTTACTAAACTACAGCTGAAATTATTACAGTAGGCTGGCTGTGGGCTGGCAGGCTGGCTGTGTGCAACTTCACATATGCAAGAGTAAAAATAAGAATGAGAAAGAACCATAAATATAAATTTATGTAATATATATATATATATATGATGGCAAGGAAATACTAAAAAACCTCCATCCTTCACCAACACGCAGGGGCTGGGACACCTTGAGGAATGACAGACTCAAAATCAACATTTGTGGATGTATTTCTCTCCCTCTCTCCTCCTCCTCATGTCACAGGTGTCCCCTGTCCAGGGGGACTTCCCAGCTGGGTTCAGGACTGGATGAGGCAGGTGACACATCTTGGCAGGCCAGGTGAGGCTTTGGGGAGCTGGTGTTTATTGACAAATCTGTGCAGTGAACTGATTGTGCTGCACAAACTGGCTGCTTTGGGAGAGAACTGCTACAAGGACTTGGTCCTTTGGCTTCCCTGTGCAGAACAGAAGCCACCAGGGGAGCACAGACTGGGAGCTCTCTGGGTTTAAAGGCAGGAAGAAAGCACTGGGGAAGGCAGCAGAGAAGAAAGAAGAAAAGCACAGTGGTGGAAATAGCAGTGGAGGTGTGGAACGTAAACCTGAACACTGGGAAGAACTGCTCTGGATGGGCCATAGAGCTGTGATTCAGCACTGAGGAAAACATCCAAGTGCTCCTGAGCTGAACAGAGGCCCAAGTTTGCCAGACTGCCCACAGGGCAGGGCTTTAATCACCCCTGTGGGAGCCCTGACTCACCTTAGAGCAGCACAAAAGCCACAGATCTGAGTCAGGGCAGATAGACAAAACCACAGACTTGTCAGAGCCCCAGGCATGTCAGTATGCAGCCCTGGGACTGCAGCCCTGGTGTTAACACTTTAATCACATCCCATTCCAGTTCTACTTCTTGGAAGCCACTAATAAAATAAATATCATTTATGCAAAGAGAGGAGATGGAGAGCCAGGCCGTGCCCTTGCAGAACCAGAACCTGTTCGATGACACCGATTTATATTTCTCTAAATAAGACCAAATCTCTGTTTTGATATCATTTCTTAACCAGCGGAGAGGGGGAGAAGGTTAAACATCCAGAGTGTTTCTTGTCCTCATTTAGAAGATGCAGCAGACACCAGCAGCCATTTAGTTTCACAAAATTGCTGCAGGATACAAAGATACATCCCATATCCTGGCTGACAGCTTTAGCACAAAGCCACACAACCCTGCCAGGGCTCCTTGTTAACAATGTATTGTTCTAGTGACTCAGTGCACTGGAATGCTATCAGGTTTATTCACAGCTTTTCTGATGGAGTTTTTAGATTAGACACATAAACCTCTGCTTTAAAAAAAAAAATAAAAGGTTGTGGTTTATTATTACATGGAGCATCAAAATTCCTGGTTTCTTTTCTATGGCTAAACCTACAGAGAGCTGCAGCAAAAGGATACGACCTCAGAAACCCAAAGGTTCTTCCAATCTTCTATTAAGAACATTCAAGAGGAGAAAAAATGACCAAAAATTGGAATATAGTGAATATAGTGAAGACGGTCAAAAACATGAAGCATCCCTGTAAGGAGCATTGAATCAATTAGGACATTTTAGTCTGGAAAAGAGGCCTCTGACAGGGGACACGGTAGGGATTTGCAGAATTTTACCGGTGTGGAACTGGCAAACATGCAAATGACAATTCCCCAAACAGGAGCTTATTACAGTAAACGAGCTAGCAGTAGGTGCAGTTACCAAAAGGAAGTGGTTCATCACACAGAGTTAAACTTTGAAATGCCAGGATGAAGGCTGAAAGCACACAGAGGTTCAACCAAGAGCTGAATAAGCTGATGGGAGATGAAGGACATTCCTACTGCTCACAGCTGGAGACAGGACAGACCTGGCCTCCCACAGCTCAGGTGTTTGTTTGCCACGTTCTGAGTTTTTAAGAAGCGGACAAAAGTCTATGGCATCTCCTGAGGAGAATGGCAGCAAGAAGCAGGAATTCCACCCCCTCACTTCCCAGAGCTGCTTGGGAGGACTGCAGGAGGTACCGGCAGCACAAATCCTCCCTGCCATACCAAAGTGCTCTCCCCCAGCCCTTCTTCACTGCAGCTGTGAGCAAAGAGCACACGAGCCTGCGTGGAGCACAGGAAGCATCAGACCCACGCTCGTGTTCACGTGGATGGTGTCACATCCTCACAGGAAGGGACCTGCAACAAAACTCCTGCAGAACTTGGCTTTGCTGCCAAGCCAGGAAGCCTCAGGAGGTGTTTGAAGATGAGTCTCCTGAAAGTATTTTTAGATTCCAGGCCTAACCCAGTTATTTAGATATTTAGTGTCATGGAGAGAGTCTTGCATAAGAATGACTTGTTAAGGACTCCCTTGAAACAGGTTATTTTCCCATTCTGCTCCATGGCAATCACAGACTGTTTCCAGCATCTTCTCTATTGCAGCTCCCTGCCAAGAGCAGCCCTTCCCTCAGCTATCTCCTACTGACCTAAATTCATACTTCTTACTTTAATCACAGTCTTCCATCCTAAAAAGGACTCCAAACCTGAAATCCTTGTCTCCTACATTCATTCCTCCAGCCACCAGGCCCACTAACCCAGAAGAGCTTCTGAAGGTCAATGCTGAGCCTGCTGCACACCACAGCATTGTAATAAATGTTGCACAGGCCAAATGATGTCCTGGGGGAAGCCTGTGCAGCCCGTGGCCTTGTGAAGACTGCACAGCTGTCAGCCTGAGACTTCCCACATTCTCCTGAAGATATGCAAAGAGAAGGAGAATTCAATGGTATCGACTGATTCCAGCTCCTGAAGTCAGCAGATCTGGCTCAGAGCACACACTGGGATTAGAGCTGTCGATGAGGACCTTGGCACGATGGCACCGCTGGTCAATAACGGCATCGTTTGTCCTTCACATGACCTCGCTGCTACCCCCAGTTTTGTTATTCACTGCTGAATTTCTCACAGGAGCCATGTTCCAGCTGAGGAGAGTCCCTGCTGTGTTTGGCAGGGCACAAAAGCAGGGTAGAAAGATTTCCTGGATCCAGAAGTACAACAAGAAATGCTGTAATACACAGGAGCAGACACCTGAGCCCAGGACATCCTTCATGTACTGGCTGGATATAGGAGAAATGAGGAAGCCACAAATAAGTTTGCCTCTCTTCCCTTCTTTCCCAGAAGCGCAGGAATTCTCTGCCCTGCTCCCTCGATATATCCACACAAACCTGATGACACAACCCAGTCTCTATAAACGTATTATTCCATCCTTGACTTTTGTTAACAAACGCTTTCAGTTTCAAGATCCATCATCCCACGTTATCCTTAGGGAATCAGCGAGGGCTGTCACAATAAACTCAATTGCTGCAGCTCCCACACTCACCTGCATTTCACACCCAGTACTGGAGCATCCTCCTGCCTTTCAGACACCTGTATCAGGCAATTCCCAATTTCAGTCTGGCTGCACCACATGGGCCAAGACATTCCAATTAATCAGTATTTACGAGCTCGAGTATTTACTCCCTCACAGTAGCGAGTTCTGAGATGTTTGCAGACACCTCATAAAGCACAGGCTCGTTATTACAGCCCATTAACACGCATGCAAGATATTTTAATGTGTAAAAATTCCCCATGAAATAAGGATTTTCTCCTCCACTTTCAGGGCAAACCTGCCATCCTTACCATGAACTGCACAATGCTTTCCAGTGCTTTTTTCCTGCTCTTTTCCGCCCACCAGTCAAGCCTCGCCTCATTTGCCTGATTTCACAGCACTCCTTTATGAGCAACCCTGACATGTGCCATGGCAGCTCCCTCATCCACCCTCCTCACTCAGTTCCAACACCTCCAACAAGGCTGGAATAGCACTGGGGAGCATTTCCACTCCTGACCCTGCAGCCTCCTCTGCTCTGCAGCACAGGAAGCCTCAGGTGACACCTTTAGTGTTGACTCCCCACAGCCCTGAGCAGGTACCAGATGTAACTGCAGCAGTTCTCTGCTCTGCCACTACTGGCAGTGGGATGAGGACACAATTCACCACTTCAGACAAAAGGAGCTGCAGCACACTTCTCCCAAAACAAGAGTTAAGCCAAGGAAGCTTGTCCTTTCAGGAAAACACTGTCCAAGCATGCAGACTTAATGCTGCACCCCAATGGAGGCAATTTGAGGCCGACATCAGGCACTACAGAAAGTTTTATTCCTGAAATATGAAGGTACTCACTGTACACAGTGATCAGCTGGCAAACTGCAATCTGTCCCTCTTCTGCAGCCAGCTCTCTACTCATCTGTCTGGAACCTGTTAGAGAGGAAAAAGAGCTGTAAATATAGATAAAGCGACCAAAAAATTTTTACAAAAATTTTGAAAAATCGAGAAGTAGGCCAGGTAATCAATGCAAAACAGACACGCTGACCTCCCCAGCTCTGAGGTCAAGAACTCAAAGCACCTGCAAAACTTTCAGCAAGGTCTCTCAAGCAAATGCTGTGATGCTTGAAAACAGCTACAGCACCAGCTGCCTCTGGAGGCTCTCGAGGTCAGACCTGATCCAGCCCAGGAGAAAAGCAAGGTATTTATACATGAGAGCAGCAGCAACAGCTTCCCAAAGCCAGTTACTCCTGAGACAGTGAATCACAGCTCTTTGTGACACGTCCTGATCCCCAAACTGCCACTACACACGCAGGGGAACAAATGTTTATGCAGACACGGTGCTGAAGGGTTACATGGGCTCTGATCTGGAGTGCACCAAAGAAGTTCCCTTTAATACATTTGTTGTTTCAACACACTTTATCCCCTTAATGAGGTGCCACTGAAGTTCTGCTTAAACCCATTTTGATTAAGGAAAAGATTATCCATAGAATTGCCAGGCGTACATGTTAGTATACATCACATACAGACCAACTGTGCTTCAGGGAGACATTAAATCCCCGTTCAATTAATAGAGACACCTCTTAAAATGAGCATTAAATAATTCCCCACAATGTAGCAAGACAACTGGCTACTCCAGTAAATTGGAATAGAAATAACTTCCCATCTCTCCACCAACAAAATCCCAATCAAAACCTGCCCTCAAAACAAGAGGTCAGTACAGAGGGATGGGGGGCAGGAATGTTTCTACCTCAGTGCTATTGTACGCTTATATTAAAAGCTCCTCATCAAAAAATTAAATTAAATGGATGCCTTTCATGTTTATCAATAACAGAGCTAATGGTTTTTATGTAAATGCCATTACTTTCAGCCAGATCTGCAAGAGACTGGAGCCACATAGCCCCATCTCCCCTTGCAAGAGACTCCCTTCAGGCAGCCAATCTAAATGCAAATTACAATCAAACAGCAAAACCAAGAGTTTTCTGGATGATACTGAACACATAAAACTAGGGACAAAGCAGAGTTATTTAAGAACAACCCTCCTCTTCTGGAAAGACCTCCTGAGATCACATTGCTTTTCTATCCTGAACATACATAAAAATTAAAGTATAATTTGGTTCTCATTTACAGTCATATTATTTACCAGCTTCTTCCCTTTTACTGCCTTCAGTGTTAAAAAAAAGGAGGGGAATGTTCTTCTGCAGAGAGAATCACCTCTCAGAGATGCTTCCCCCACAAGGGGAGCATTCCATCAGCAAAGGATATTAAATCAGCGATAATAAAGCCCCAGTTGGATTTGCCAGGAACAAGCTGCACTTCCACATTTTCAGGAGGAAATTTCTTCTTGGAATGGAGTTGTTTTGCAAATCAAGGAAGAAGGTGTTACTACAGGACGGTTATTAGGAGGCAGAGATACAAAACTGTTGCCAGCACAAGGAGCACCATGTTCCTGTAGCATAAAAGCTTTTTGAAGAACACTTAAATCCGACCCCTACCTGGAGCACAGAGCCAGCCAGGACTTTGTCAGCACTGATTAAAACAAGGTTCTAATGGCAAACCTGCAAAGAACTAATTTTAGCAACCGTGCTGCTTAGCCAGGAGAACGCAGAGAGGAGAAGCTAAGATTAAAACAAAGGGTGAAAAGCTGACAACCCAACTATGGCAGAGTCTGCACGTGAGTCTCGGCGGGGACTTGCTCTAACTACCACAGGCAGCTCCACACCAAACTTCCATTCCCAAGAGCAGCACAAATCCTTGGAGGGATGCTGCTAATTAACAATGGGGCTGTGTACACTCTCGTTACACGGGTGAGGAGCTGAGCACTTGGTGTGCGCTACAGGAATACTCATAGAGCAGAACCACGCTAATTAACATTAATAACTGAGAGACCACTTTTGCCAACGGCTGGATTTTGGGAATTAGCCAGCAAGAAACCATGCAAAGTGGGAAACCAGAGGGACAACACAGCCCAGCAGGCGCCTGGTTCGCTTCTTTGGGTGTCTATAATTAAATAATTTATCATTGTGCTCCTGTGTCTACAAGTGAATGTGCAGCCTGTAAACAAAGCACCTCCTGTTATGCAAGGCCTTGCTAAATCTGAAAGTTCGACTGCCTGTGGAAAGAGGCCATCAAATTAAAAACCACAACCTTCTCTCAGAAACTTTTCACGTGGGCCAGCATTTCAGAAAACTCATCAACTTCTTCATCATATGTTCTGTCTCACAGATCTATTGTTCTATACACAAAACCTCTGGCTTTCAGTCCTGGATCACAACTTGGAGTTGCTAAGGCTCCCTACTTCTCCTTCTCTTCCCCCACAAACCTGGGTGAGGCAAGTCTTGGGTCCTCTCTAGCAAAAGGAGACTGGGACCCCAACTTGGGGCCTGTCACCACACCAACTATGCAGGATCAACCCATGAGCAGTGAGAAGAGGCCCTTCCAAAACAAGCACATCTCCTTTTTTCCCCACTCTGGACCCGCTGTGCGAGGCCCAGTGCTGTCACTGCCGGAACCACTCGGGATTTCACACCCAGCCACAGCCATGTGTGAGCCGAGTCTGATTTCACAGCCGTACTCTGACTTCAGCTGTCAGACCACAGCCACAGGACCTTCGCTGCACAGCGTGAGCAGCGACGCACCTGCAAAGCTGAGCTGTTCCTGCAGCAAAGCCATTTCCTCCCCAAAACCTCCAAAATCAGAGACAGCCACACATTCCAAGCCTCTACCCCAATGCTGCTGCTCACGGCCTCAACCACTGGCTTAGCCAACAAGTTGGGCACCAGCAAAATGAAGATTTTTCCTTTGGGTGGCAAGAAACTTCCAACCATCACTTGAATTTTGCAAAGGCAGGGAACAAAACTGAAAATATTTCCCTCCCTAACAGCTCCTGTTCTTCGCTGTACAATTCACAACTACACTAAACTTACTCAGCACTATAATTTTTATTTTTCCTTTCTGTCATCACACACAGCCCATGACTTCACTTGCTGCAGCCCAGAGTTTTCACTTTCCAGCGGTTCAGGTTTATGCACAGCAAAATGGTCTCTTAAACGGTCTTTTCTTATTTCCTTTTGTCAGAGGCTTCATGCTATGATGAATGTGTAGAAATGCAAAGCAGAAGTCCACACAAAAAGAAGCCAGTGTGTGAGGTGGTTTTGTCTTATAAAAAAAAGAGAGCCAGGAATGACTTACGCCTCATTAAAGAACTCCAGTCTGCATTTTTATTAGATATATTTAGACACCAACGGCTTTAAAAAAATAATTAAAAGCACTTATATTCTTAACATATGGCCCTGGATCAGTCACATGGATATAAACGAAAGTGGGCACAGCAGATTCTCCAAACACAGGCATGGAAATCATTTTAATGGTGCACATGACCTATAAAATTTCAAGCAACTCCAAACCACACAATAGTGTGACAGAATTCAGCTACTGCAGGGCTGTGTCTCATCCCCAGTCTTTGCATCACCACATGTCCCTGTGCACATCACAGCTGCTCCAGCAGACAGTAAGAGGGAGGAGAGTAATTCCTGCTAATGAACAGACTCTGGCAAATCATGCAGCATTCATTTTTTGCTGGAGAAACTGAGGCACAGAAGAGGCATAGTCTGCTAAAATTCATTTCCCATCACAAATAAAACCCAGACAACATCCCAGCCATCACCCTCTTCACTGCCAAGTGTCTTTTGCAACACTGCTGTAGCACAGTGTCATCCCCTCCTCACACTGTCGTCTCTATCCTGACAAAACACACAGCTCCAAGAGAAAACTTACTTCCAAATCAAGAGCCAGTGTAGCTCATTCTGGCCTGCACAAAGCACTAATTGCTAATGTAAATGATATCTCTCCAGCTTGATGGCAATGATAAACGATGGCCAATCCTATAGGCAGAGACTGGCACTGAACAAAAAAAACGAGGCACACCCAGAGCAAGCATGTCTTGCAACCACTAAACACACATTTCTGTGCTCTACGTGGGCAGCAACTGCTGTCCGGAATATTTTAACAGCAGAAACTGTACTGGGGAAAAAAAAAAAAACCACCACAACATAAAAAAACCTGAGTACATTCCTCCTCTTAGTCGGAGCCAGAACATAAGAAACAAGCAATATAATTATTTCTACACCAGAAGGAAAATAAACCCAAGAACACACACAGGGAAAGAAACAAGCCTCCAAAGCAGATCTGCAAAATCGTTTAGGGCTTCTGTGCTGGGCTATAACTTACCAGCAGAAATCGGGAAGAGTAAAAACTACAGGTAAGCCAGCTTCGGGTTGATGAACACTTCAGAGCCCACAGCACCCTTCCTCTGCCCTCTTCCCCACAGAGCCTGCAGAGTGAGTGCCCTAAATCCTGCACATCCTTCAGCACATGACCACCTTTCATTTTACCTGAAGTGACTCCTTCTGGTGTGGCCTCTGATATAAGCATAAAGAAAAACCTTTTCTTGCCTTTTTTGCATCAAGCACAAAGAGCATCAACCCCACCGGTGACTGCTGGTCCCACCTGTCCAGAGGTGCTCATCCACAAGAAGTACAACATCCCAGGAGGATGCATCCGGTGTGTCCAGCCCAGGTTCCCCAGCTGGGATAGCACTGGATAACCCAAAATCCTGGAAGGTTGGAAGCAAACAGGAGCAGGAGCAGAGCCTCTGTGCTCCCTCCAGATAGCGGAAGCAGGGCTGGGACACACTCGCTCTTCACGGATAAGTAAAAGCACTTTAAGGAGAGCTTTTTTTACCTTCCCTTCACTTTGTTTTAAATGGCTGAAGAATTTCCCCTGTGAATGCTCCCAATTGTGGCTCACGCTGAGTTATTTTTAAAAGCACAGAACCAGATTTTCAAGGCCCTGAATGAGGAAATGCAAAGCTTTTATTAAGCAATAATAGCCCAGACAATGGTCGCAATTTCCCAAGGGTCTGAACACGGCAGCTGACAATGAGCTTTATTCCTCCACAAAACCCCCTTCACGGGCTTGGAGGTTTGCTTTGTATGATTCAGGCTCAAGTTAGGGAGTTAAAACAGAAAGCTCTGTGGTCGTTTTCAGTGTGATTTCCTCCACCAGTGCACGTCTGATCAGAGATACAAAAATCACTGGGAAAAGGCGCCGTGCACCGTCTCACTCCCTCCTTTGCTACCAGCACATCATCCCGTCCAGCTGGACCTTTCCCTTGTGGATGGATCCCAGCTGACAAACTGGCCAATCTTCCCAGGGTCAGGAGAGTGAAACAAAGCCTTTCAGCTTTCTTCATTGATATCTGAACCACTTCAAAATGCCTCTCACTAAAATGGCCAGAGACACTCTTCAAACCTCAGACCCACTACCACGGGGTATAATCAGATCCAGTGGCCACATCAGCTCTTCTTTCTTCCAAGCAGGAGGAAGTTGCAATTATGAGGAACTTGTACAGTCTCCAAACCCACCCAGCAGCCAAGGTTTGGCCTTGCAAAGGCCCAATTTCACTCAGTAACATTGGCCACAAGTGATTCCCAGCACACCTGAACCAGCTGGACTGGCTCTCTCTGCAGCCAGCATGAGCAGCAGGCACTGCTGGAGCACAGAAAATCAGATTGGTTCAAGATGTCTACTTAGGACAAGAGGAACTGTGCTACAAAAAGGGGTGTTTTTCTCTACTGGTTATAAAGCAGACCTCGAGAAAGGAGAGGGGAAAAAATGAAACAACTTGGTAAACAACCAGATCCGTAGAAAAAATTCCCAACCTAAATGTCTCCCACACAAATCCTGTCCTCACCTTCAACAGAAAAGCAGCTAACACCATAAATTCAGGAGTTCTTCCAACCAAAACAAGTGTATTTCTATCCTCCCACCATTTCTCCCCTTCCCTGTCCCACTGAAAGCACAGTGTGGCTGCACAGCAAACCGAGATTACAACTAAACCTCACAAACAAGAGCCGAGTTTAGATTCAATCTGAGCATTTCCCAAAGTGCTCTGCCACACAGCCAGGAGAGACCACAGGAGCTCTTTCTTCCAGCCTACCACAGCCTCCAGGGGTTGTGAAAACACGTATCTGTCAGTCAGTCCACAACCAAGAGAGCTCACGTGCCCAAAAGGAGAAAATACTTCAATCCCCTCCAAAAACACCTGCAAAGCTCCTGCTGCTGGGTGCAGCTCCACCACAGCTGCACACCTCAGTCAGCAGAGGTGAGATCTCTGTACCTGCTGCATCTCCTCCCCCTTCTGCTCAGAATGGTACAGACACTAGAAAATGCTTTCAAGTTTGTCTACAACTTCCTGGAGGAAAGGAGAAGGTGTTTTGAGGATTAATGAAAAATATGCTTCACCCTCTTGCTGTTTTCAACCTGGCTATAATCGGCTATAAGGCAACAGCCTCTATCATCCTTTGTCTTTTTTACTGTAAACTTCAAGGCCTCTTGACCCAGTGTAATCCCTGAGCTTGGCTTAAAATGCTACTGAAAAATAATTAATCATCTGCCTGTAAAACAGCTGTCCATGTCTGTGTCCAGACAAGTGTGCAGGAATTCAGGATATGTTCAGAAAATGGATGCACTCAGAAATTGAGGATGCCAAAGGTACCCAGATATTGCCGTTCAGAGAATTCACAGAAGCACTTTTTGTGCAGCAACATCTGTAAATCAAAGCACATTATTTTCCACCCTCATAATCAAGAGATTTGCTAGATTATCTAGAGCTCTGTCTGATCATGACAGACAACGCTGTTGAACCTCATGCAGCTGCCTGAAACACACACTCAGGCAAAGAGCTTGCTCGTGACACTGAACAATGAACGCAGCCCCTTCAGTGCTCACTTCCAGTTAGGAAAACTCTCGGTGTGATGAGGAAAGAGCCCCTGACAGCCAGAGGAGTGGCCACAGGTGACAAGTGTGCAGGCCAGCAGCCACTGCTTGGCAGAGGAGCTGCAGACAGAGTGAGGAGCAGGCAGGCTGCAGTCAGTGAGAAGCCAGAGAGGCTGGAATATCGTGGGGAGGACAGACAGCAGAACTTTAAAAGGCAGCTCTGCCAGTGAGCACAGCTTCAATTAACAAGCTGTATTTGCAAGGCCAGACTCCAAAATGCTCCTCAGTATCCAATCATCTAACCCCTGCTTAAAGACATACCATTATAGCATGGAATTGGGTATCAGATGGCTGAACTAATCCCAGCCAGATGCTAAAACTACCAGCAAATAGGTCAGTAATGGATCCCACATCATCCAGGGCCCTGCAGTGGGGAACAGTCACGCACCACCACTCTTGCACCTGTGGGAAGGGTTTGAGCGGGTCCTCGCAGCCCTGAACCGATTTGCTAAATGATACTTCATTTTACAGTTCGGGGAAAGGGAAGTCACAGCCCACCTCATTGCTGGGAAGCCTTTTCATTGCTACCTTTCCAGATGATGTTATGCAACAAGTAATTCATTCCTACACAGGTAGGAGCAAAAATGCCCTTGGGCATTACTGTCAATTCCAGATTACTACAACCGGAGTAGAAATCAGATTGTGGAGATTTTTATTATACAACTCTGCTAATTACTTAAATCAAGCAAAAAGGGACAAGGTTAAATTAAGACTCCTTTCTTGCTCTGCCCTCAACGTCTGCCTGTGAGAGTACACACGACAAAATTAAATACAGCTGTTCACTTTCAGATGCAGCACAAGTCATTTTTTAACCTACACAAGATCCAAACATGTACCTCCAAAAGCATGGGCTGAGGATAGGTTATTCCAGGTACTTTTTAAGATACTGCTCTTAAAAGAGAGTGGTGACAGGTCCCATCTTTAGAAAGATTCAGGACTGTATCTTACTGAGCCTCCACTGCCATCAGTGACCTTTACAGTAACACAATAAATATTTTAGCATATAATGAATTTGCTGCGTTATTTTTGCTCTCTGGGCTATTGAAGATCAGCCAGGAACCAATCGATTGGAGGCACAAAGCTCCCACAAAACTGAAAGTTACAATGGAGGTCTTACTACCTGCAGCAAAGAGTTACAGGGTGAAGAGAAAAAAGTTGTTTAAAAAAAAAACCAAACCAACTCATGAGCTCTCCATTTACATAAACTTTCACCAGATTCACTGTACCAGCCCTGAGATCCCTGCAGTCACTCAAGCAGGACTGACCCTGAAGCTGCATCTTTATTGTTCTGAATCCCAAGATTCATTTATGCCAGCAACAAACCTCTCAAAAATAACCTCAAAAACCCACAAGCTTCCCAGGAGTTTGAAGGACAGACTCTGAAACACGAGGGATGCTGCGTGGTTTAGCTCCAGTTCTGCCATCAGCTCATTTGGATCACTTGGAACCCTTCAGACACCTCCTGGCATCTCCATTTCTTTGCCTGCTTGGAGTTGTCAGGGCTTTGTCATTTTGCAGCAGCACCTCAGGAACACATGGAGTTGTTCACCTGCAGAGGTGAACACACAAAGCCAACAGATACCAGCACTGAGGCTGTTGACGTGTGCCAAAACCTCAACCAGCCAGACTGTGTCATTTGTTTTTTTGGATCTCATTTTCAATAGATTTAGAAAAATTATCCCAGGGATATGGCAAGGGACCAGAATGCAGGAGATCATTTCATGACATCTGTAATAGCACAGAGTTAACAACAACTCCTCAATTTTTGTCTTATGACCTCACTCACTGGGAAGAGTTTTTATCACCCTCAATATCTCTACAAACACTCCCCCTTTATGTCTCCACCAAGTCTTTCCTTGCTGCCATATAAGCCCAAGGCTTCTCTTTCCTCCCCTCGAGCTGCAGTCAAGGTAAGATCTTAATTTCCTCTACCATCTGCAATGAAACTGCCTCCACACCTGTGCCAAACAAGCTGGAATTACACTATTAATTTCAGCTTAGTCAGCTCACCCTACAGACTAAGTCAATATTTGACAGATATTTAGCAAAGACAACAATTTATTTAAATTCAGCACATCATGGCCACCAGAACAGATAGAGCAGAGGATGAGAGTCAGCAGGACTTGCTGCTTGGAGGAGAAATACCACATAAGCAGACTTCTTTTGGCTGGAGACCTGCTGTCATCAAAAAAAGGCGTTTAGGGATAGAAGGCCCAGTTTTCTGAGATCAGCCGTCCAAAGCAGGCCTGCTTCCTGAGGAACAACCAGCATTCCCGGGAACAGCACCACGGGAGTGAGAACATCTCAGCTTTCAGAGAGGCAGGGTTGCTAAGGCAAGCAAACAAAAGGCTCCTTGTCTGCAGCCCACAGCTCCTCAACACATCCCCACTGCTGCTGGAGATGGGGTGGTGCAGCCCATCCAAGGAGCTCCAGCTAAATCCAGGCTCCACGGCCAAGCCGTGCCCCTCAGAGCAGTCCTTCAGAGCAGTTCATGTTTTCCGGTATCTTCCCAGCTGCTCCACAGCTGGCACGGACCAAGGAAATTCTGAGGAAAAGGATTTATGGGAAAACAATGCCAAAGAGGAAGGAGTCAAACCAGCAAGCAGAGTGTGGGGAATAAAATCATAATAAACAGAACCGATCAAGCACAACTCCACCATAAACTGCAAGTGGCCCACTACTCTTTGTTTTCAACCATGGAAAAAATAAACCATCAGCTGCAGGACAGCCCCTCAGCTTCCCACCCCTCACACAATTTTTGTAAGATTCTGAAATCCAGCTGTTTGAAACCAGCACATCCCAGCAGATCTTGATGCTGTGAGTCAGCGCCGGCTCTCACAGATGTGATCTCTCCCCAGTGCTGTTTTCCAGAGCAACAGCTCCAGCCCCAGCGCAGCGTCAGCACAAGGCGCCCTCAGAGCCTTCTGCCAGCACTGCTCAGAGGAAGAAAAACTGCTGAAGCCACCCCACATGCCAAGCTGGTTAATGACATCCACAAGAAACAGGTTCACCCCAAATTGTGGCAGCTTTTAAGATGAAGCTGCTCCAAGTTCAAAGATGGGCATTTTTTGCTTTTTGATGGAAAATGCCAGAGAAGATGCAAGCAATTCCTTCAACTGTCACTTCAATTTCTCGTGTCACATCTTCCCTCTTCCATCAGCACAGGCAGACACTGCAGCTCCTGGATCTCTCTACCCTTGTTGTGTGCCCTGGTTCATCCTGCTGGCTGGCAAAGTCCTGTGCTTACATGAGCCCTGAGAAATGGTGCCAAAAGTGAGGATTAAAGGAATAGGTCAGTGAAAAATTCCAATAAACAGACCATCCCAGGGAGGAGAAGGAGGGGAGTGTTGATCCAAACCTCCCTCTTCCACAACCAGCCAAAGTCCCCTCCTGTCAGCAGACACGAAGCATTACATGGATCAGAGCTGCCACCGGCAGAGAAAGCTGCTCATGTAATTTTTTTTTTTTTTTT
>VZTE01004176.1:432735-443398 GCA_013397775.1 Eulacestoma nigropectus
ATGTGTGAAAACCAAGCGTTCCTTGTTTTGTACAAAACTGGCTGGGAGAGGACAGTCCCAACACCAAGTAAACAATCCACAGGCAGCCCAAACCAGCTGCAGAACAAGGAGTCTCCCACCCAGCAGTGCCCTGGGGACCTTGCAGGGAGTGAATCTTGCTTGGCCAAACGAACGTGCCTGCAAAGACAGAAGATCCAAATCCAGAATAAACCCTGTGCTGCAGCTCATCAAAGGCATGGCTCAGGATTTTAATTCAGTCACAAAGTAAAACTTAAGAAGATGCATATCAAGGTTTATAGCAACAAAAGGTTTACAGCAACGTTTTCTCTTGCCCCTGGACAGACTCTTTGGCTGCAGAAGGAAACCACACAGTGTGGACACACAAGCATACCCTGCATTTGAAAGCAAAAAGAACAAAGCTCTGGTGAATGTGGGAAATTAGAAGGCCTGACAGATTTCACCCTGGTTTATCCCCTGGCAAATTAGCTACTGTTTAAACATGGAGCTTGGGCATTACATCATCTGTTTGCAGGGGAGGTTTTTTAAAATTTTTTTTCTGAAGCTAAACCATTCTTGTATTCACAGCTTGAGGAACATTGTTCATTCCAAACAGACTCCACTAAATGAAGGGGTGGATCAAGCTTTTTGCAGGAACCCTGCGAGCAGGGAAGCACACACCTAAACTGCTTTGCAAGTTCAAACAGTAAAAGATCTTATCTGGAATTTAGCAGGAAATATGAAGCCCCTCAGCTTCGTCTGTTCAGATCCAAGGATGAAAAGCCTACTTTTTCAAGTTGGGATGTGCAAAGCCAGCCTGATGAGGAGGCTGAAATCACACAGGCCGCTGCTCACTCAGCCCCAGATCATTATGGCTGGGTCCCCTTTGATTCTTCCAGTCATTTCTGTCACCTGTGCAAACAACTCCAGGTTTCAGTCCTTTGGGACATCACGCTGCCTTGAGGGATCAGACTGAGAGGAAGGGGAACTGCCTCAGCTGCAAACTGAGCTACTGGACATATTTTTGGCATCTGTTGTCTTGTTCCAGCTCGGACACTCATTTTGGAGACTTCTTTTCCCTTGAGATACACAGATCTCCATCAGTGAGATTTTCTCCAAGCTTGGCAGAACCCGAATTTCGCAGCACCTGCTCCTTGGCACAGCTCTCACAGAGTTTTCTTTGGTGTGTTTGAAGGACCAGGCTCTCACAGCCTCTCCAAGTGCAGCTTCAGAAAACACACAGAGCAATAGGCTCTCACGTGAAAACTCTTACTTGAATGCTGAGAGATTTCACACAATGTGTTTTTCTGACCCTTCGCTCTCAAGAGTTGTCAGATTTTAAAGTGGAAAAATGCCAGAATTTTCGAAAGGGAAAAAGGAAGAACCATTGGTCTCATCACTGAAAAGAGCAGGTTTCACACAGACAGAGCTGGTGTGGAGCAAGGCCCTCAGATATTGGATATTTTCCTACAAACCAAACCCACAGTGGGCTCTGACCACAACCCAGTGACATCGAGGAACCAGATTTCACAAGAGCTGTGCTAAAACTTTGTAAAAAAAAAAAAGTTTTTTTCTTTCCCTAAACCTGGCAAGATTCTATGATCTAATCGCATTACAACCTCTAAAGCTGAAAACCAAAAAAGCAAACAAAATCACACAAAACCAAACCAAACCCAGAAATAAAACCGACAAAAAATCCACAGACCTTTCATCATCACACTTGTAGACATTCAAAAATACAGAGTGCATTTTCTCCTTAAATTAAGAAATAAATAAATGAAGATATATTTTGTAATAATACCCAGGATAAGCAATTCTGGCTTAAAAAAACCCAAGCAAACAACCAAACCAAAAAGTTTCAAAAACTTCTTCTGTGGAAGTCTTGTCGAATAGAGCTTAACCTTTAAAAAAGCCACAACTGTAACACACACAGAAAAACAGGCTTTGCTGTCAGAATGTAATTAAAAAACCCAAAACAACTCAATTTTGTTCTATATCGAGATTGCCAGGAGCTGATCTGGGAGAAAGTCAAGCAAACAAATTTTCTCTCCGAGATTCCAAAAGGTCATTGCAAACAATTACTAAAACGCAGTCCTGCAAACAACATATGCCAATTCTTTTTTTTTTTTTCAATTTACAAGATAACTTTACCTCTCCAGTTATTACCCGGAAAGAATAATAATCCCAGGGATCACGCAGCCGATCAAATAATTGCCTGAATTACCAAGGAACCATTAAAACTGCATTTCAAAGAGAATAGAGAACTGTTTGTTTCCTCTCCCTCTGCTTTTGCATAACACATTTCCCAAAACAGGTCTCATCTGCAGCTCAGCTTAGGCCAGGATGAAGACATTCCTTCCCATTGGACAGGAAGTAAGGGAGATTATAAATTTCACTTCTCAAAACAGAAAAGCAGAAGTCATAGCAAGAAGACATCAGAGTAAAAAGTCAGGCAATAAAAAGAAGCCCCAAAGTCTGAAAAATTTGTACCCAATACACATTTTTCCAGTTGTCTCACTACCAAGAGCCTTCAAAACGTGGCATTTTCTTCTCTCCAGCCCCATTGAGAGGAACTGCCTGTGTCAGCACAAAGCTCTGCTGCACCCAGCAGCAATGAGGAGCTGAAAAATGAGCATCTGATTCTGGTGACCTTCATAGTCATATACAACAGCCAACTATTCTTGTCCATTCAGCGTGTTCATTTAGAACGAGTCCCTGTGCTTCATTAAATCACCCTCCTTGGTCCTGAGCACACTCTGGGGCTGCAGGGAAGATTAAAGGGTGCTGGGGCAGCTCCCTGACACAGCAGAGTGGCTGTGTCCCTGTCCCACTGCCCATTTCTCACCTGCCCAAGCTCAGCCACTCCTATGACTGCCAGGGGAAGGGACTGGAAAGCTGCTGGGTGGAAAAGAACCTGGAGAAGGTAGCTCACAGGCAGCTGGCTGTGAGCCCAGGTGTGCCCAGGTGGGCAAGAGGCCAATGGCCCCTGGGCTGTCCCAGCTCTGGGGTGCCAGCAGGGCCAGGGCAGTGCCCATCCCGTGTGCTGGCACTGCTGGGGCACCTCCAGTGCTGGGGACACTTCTGGGACAAGAAGGACATTGAGCATGCCCAGGGAAGGGAACAGAGCTGGGGAAGGGGCTGGAGCACCAGGAGCAGCTGAGGGAGCTGGGAAAGGGGCTCAGCCTGGAGAAAAGGAGGCTCACCGGGAACCTTCTGGCTCTGCACAACTCCCTGACAGGAGGGGGCAGCTGGGAGGGGGGGGTCAGGCTCTGCTCCCAGGGAACAGGGACAGAACAAGAGGAACAGCCTCAAATTGTGGCAGGGGAGGTTTAGGTTGGATATTAGGAGGCATTTCTTCACTTAAAGGGCTGTCCAGCCTTGGCACAGCTGCCCAGAGCAGTGGTGGAGTCTCCATCCCTGGAGGGATTGAAAAGCCATGTGAATGTGGCACTTGGGGACATGAGTCAGTGGTGGCCTTATCAGTCCTGGGGGATGGTTGGACTCAATGATCTCCACGTGTTTTTCCAATCTATTCTCTGATCCCCCTGCAAGGACACTCCAGCATGAAACCTCCCAGGGCACCAGCCCCTTGCCTTGTGCTCCCTACCACTAAGGGGACACCCCACCTCCTACCAAAAATCCCTCAAGCAGTTTGCCGTTGAATTTTCAAACTGAATCACTTCACTGAGGCATCATATGAAACGCAGGGACTGCAGAGCTGAGAAAGGGAGAGGGACCAAGGCCACCCCTTCTAGCAGCAGGCTGTGAAATCAGTTCAACCATGTCACAAATCTCAAATTCAAAGGTCAGTGTCAACAAGTACCAGGCAGTACTTCTCTGCATCACACTCTGCGATACACTCAGATACTATGAAAACGTTAACCTGTATTTCCTGAGCAGTTATAAAGCACAGAAGCAGGAGGAGGTGACAGAAAAGCTTGGATATAACCCCCTCTCTCCTCAAAAGACTCCACAAAAACACACAAAGCCTGAACAGGGAGGTCTCTCGATGCACACATAACAGCTTTTGGTAAACAGGCTAAGAATAGGTACAGGGGCAGCAAAGTGTCCAAGAGAGACTCCCCTGCACAGGAACACCAAGCTCACAAGAAGCATTCCCAATACTGCTCCTGCTTTAATCAGTTTTGAGGAGAGGAAATTCGCTTTGGTTCTTTTTATAACACTCGCTCCACTGCATTTACCGAACAGCTGCCACTTTCTGTCCCAGAGAGAGTTGCTGTAACCCAAGGCTCGCGTGTCAGCGCACGCAGCAGAGATCAGAGATGCACATGGAAACAGACGCCAGATCTGTCTGCAGATTCCAGGTCACTCCTTCCAAGGCAATGGAATTATACAGAGACACAAGTCAGAGCAAAGCCTGGGTCATGGTGGTATAAACTACCCCTGAAGACGCTCCTGGCATTGCCACCTGAGACACAAGCTCAGTGAAACACTCAGTGCATGCAGAAACATCTTCCCCAACATCTCATTTGACAAGGGAGAAATAATTCTGTAGCTTGGCCTTTCTAATCAAAATCATCATTGTCCCAAACAAAGTAAAAGTCATTTCCAGAGAAAGAGCAGGTCTGATCCCTGAGGGGTGGGGGCAGATCAGCTTCTGTACAAAAACCTTGAGATACCTGCCAGCTCCAGCTCAATCGTTACTCCTAACTAACTACACCCTTGAGACACTTGTAAAAGGCTTGGTGCTATTCATCATTGCCACAGAGTAAAAACAGAGTCAGAAGACCCTGCAGGCAAATGCGAGAAATCAACTGCAAGATTTCTTTGAATCTTTTTTTATTGCATCTTGATTTTTGTTAAAAATTCTCAAACACCAACAATGACACTTCGTAGATGTTACTGATTTACAGCTTTCCGTGAAGAATGGCAGCCTCAAACCTGTTTTAAAGTTAAGAAGTGTAAGAAGTTTGCAGACTACATTAGAGCCCAGCAGCAAAAAACCCAAAATGCTTCTGTGTCCATCAAATCTGACCTGCTCTGCTGGAAGGGAACCACATCAGATTCAACTCCACCTTCTGCTTTTAACAGCCACCCCACAAGATCACTACAAGGACAACGCTCCCCCTTCTCCAGGTCCTTCTTTTTGTTTCGGGATGCACAGTTGAGAACTTCACAAGGAAAGGCTTAACAGCTAATTGTCAGACGCCACAGTAATTAGTGGCACCTTTCCAAGACATCCATCTCTGGCGGCTTTTCCGATAGCTGGCTCCTCCTCAATCCCCACATTAAAATGAAGGTACACAAGGTAGGCGGCAGATTCATTTCCAAGCACCAAGGTCTTCCCAGGAGAGATGCCTAAGGAAAGAAATACCCTAGCTAAGCAATGCATGGGTTGTTTTTTTTTCCTTCCTATTTGCTATGGAAGTGCTATCTTTATTAATTATCTGAGAACGATGTTAACCTATTCCCTGACATGTATTATTAGATGTACAATGCATTTCTGGGAGTCAATGGGCTCCTGTATCACATGGCCAGCAAATTACCTCTAAATGAGGAAGACAAGATCATACTGTCCTGACTTCTGCCCACCTGCTGGTCACACATCACAGCTTTGATGTCACTACTGCACTTATATCAAAGGTTTCCAACCTATTTTAGTTGCAGACCCTCACAAGTTTTCCTGCAGACAGAAGGGCTCTGGTAGGGAATTCAGGACTGCTCTGCTTAGACCTTCCAGACCCCTTAGAAAGAGGCTCACAGCATTGCTCTATATATTTAGGCTCTGCTCTCAACTCTGAGGCTCCCCACTTGTTTGGCAGCTTCTTCTTGTCACAAGCTCCAACGCTTCCATGCCAACCTCTTCCAGGCATCATCTGCATGTCAGCAGCACTCCACAGCATATCCTCCACTCCACACCAACACAATCCAGAACACATCACTTCCCACTAAGTGCCTACACAGAGCAGACCTGCAGCATAATGACTTCCTCATGCCCGTAATAGAAACACTAAAAGATGTGTACGAATCCCAGCCCGATGTGCTCCTGTGTTCTATACGATGCGGAGGCTTTGGATCACGGGTGGAAAAGATAAAGAAGCCTTTCCCACGTTCAGTGATGTGCTCAATTCCATCAAATCCGGGCCCAGAAGGTGGGGTACATATGAGATGGGGAAAAGGAAATGGAGATGTGTTGATGGGACAATGTAATGAAGGATGTTGGATGGTTTTAATTGTACTGCTTTTATAAGCAGAGAAGCCAGTTTCCACATTAAGTGTCCAAACTTGAATTCATCACGTCTTTGACTGGATTTACGAAGTACCCAACCTGCCAAGAAGGGATCCTTGACGAAGGCAACACATGCTCAGAGCAATGCATTTCCTGCTCTGTGGCACTGTGGCCTTTAAACAAATAGAACTCACTTCCAGATGAATCCATGGATGCCCAATATTCCAGCACAGATTTGAGATGACTTTGTTACACTGAAGGGTAGCACTGAACGGGAAGACAGCTCACGCAGAGAAGATGTTGGAATCCACACTTCAGGCAACGCTGGTACCAAAACACAACAGGAGGGAAAACAAACCTCAGGCTACCTGCACTGTCACTGTCCCTAAGATTAAAGTCAGATGAGAAGATACCTGGAAGTATTTTGAACCATAAGAGAAAGCATTTTATGAGACAAGACAGGTAAGAGACCAAGCAGCTGGGCACTGCACAAAGTAGGAGAATAAAAATGTTACTTGGGCGCTGGGAAATGTTATTAACATTTTCTATTAGAAGAAGCTTGAAAGTGTTTCTTGGAGGACGTGGGTTAATCCCATGTTCTGATACCACTCTCAGGTAGGCATTTGCATTAGAAAAGTGACACATCTTCTTAATGCACCAAAATTTATGGGGAAAGGGGAGGGCAGAGGATAGCAGAGAAAACACAAACCCCAACTCCAGGCAACAAGATTCCAACCATTTAGGAAACTGATTGTAAGAGTAGAAATTCTGAAACTCATTAAGAATACGTGTGTTAAAATACTCCTTATGTCCATTAGTGGCTACAGATTAACTGCTGGTTTGGAGGTTTAGGGTTCTTTCCCACCTAATAAAACATAAAGGATTGATTTGATTAATTTCTAAGTCTCAGTTTTCTGTATTTCACTCGATTTTATCCATGAGGGACAGATCACTTTGTAGTGTTATTGGTTATGTCAATATAGCCCTGAGAAACCATTATCCATTTACCACCAATTAGCAGGGACAGATCATCCAATCCCAGAGTGGTTTGGGCTGGAAAGGACCTTAAAGCTCATCCCATTCCAACCCCTACCACGGGCAGGGACACCTTCCACTATCCCAGGTTGCTCCAAGCCCTGTCTATCCTGGCCTTGGACACTTCCAAGCATGGGGCAGCCACAGCTTCTCTGGGCAACCCTGTGCCAGGGCCTCACCACCCTCACAGGGAACAATTCCTTCCTAAAATCTAACCTAAATCTGCCCTCTTTCATCCGAGATGGATTAGTCAGACCTCTAAACTGCTCCTGCCGGTAACAGGCATCAATTAACAAACAGCAATGACTTCACAGAAACGGGATTTCAATTTGCACTTCAAAACTGGCCCTGCAAGTGCTGTAATAACATCAATTTACCTGATGGGCCAGCGCTCGAGGCTTCCTACGCCCAGGCAGCCTGGGGATCGATGAGCTGCAAGCCACGGAGCTGCACATGCTTCTGTCTTTATCCTTCCTAAACAAACCCCAAAACCTCAAACTGGCTTTGCACCTCTTCTCAGGCAGCATCCACCACCACGATTTGCATGTGACGAGCAGCCGGCTGCGCTGCAGGAGCCAAACTCAACCACGACAAGCCCCAGTAAACAGCACTTTCAAGTGTCTCCGAGAGGAAAACTCTGCTTTTGAGTATATGTCTAAATTGCAGCCCCACAACTGCAGCTCATACCCGTGCTAGCTTTAGCCCAGCAAGCACAGCCTGTGTCAGGACGGGTTGTAGGAGACAACTGGCGGTCCCAGCTGCGTCCCCCAAATCCCATGGGAATGCTTTCCCCACTGCCAAGCCACACAGCAGCAGAGATACTTTTTTGTCTTTTCAGTACAGAGTGGCGTATCTAAACGTGCCTACGAGTTACACTTGCCTTTTTCACACGAAAACAAACAAAAAACCCCAGTATTTTGCTTGTTGGGTGGTTAAGACATAGGAATCACGCTCTGGGCTTCACTTGTTAGGAGTAACACCAAATATTCCACCCTGAGCTAAAATCCCAGTGTTAGGAGCTGCTTCAAAATGTTCACAGTCTGCTCCGTCTCAAAAAATAAAGGTATGTAGCACAGATCACAGGAAAAATCTCTGGTGATGAGACAGGAGCCAATGACCATGAGGTCCCTTCCAGTTCACTGTTTCTGTGGGGTTTCCAAAGCAGAAAAAGTGTCTCTGGACCAGGAACCAATTCACAAAGGGCTGCCATGATCTTGGCATCAAACAGGTAACATCTGTGGTTAGCTGCAATTCCCAGCCTGGTGAAAACATTACTGTGGGCAGCAGGAAGAATGCCCTGGGAAAACAGGCAAGGCAACTGGGAGAGGTGATGGGAGTCAGAGAGCGAGGAGAAAAAAAAAAAATCAGGCAACAGAGACTGGAAGGAAAAAAGAACAAATACAAAATATACACAGCCAGAAGGAGAGGGACAAACTCTAAAAACTTAAGCTGAAGGTGTCATGGCATTTCAGTCACGGGAAGCAAGCTCAAGAAGGGCTCTGGCTCCCCATAAACAAACAAAACTTGGGAATGCATCAACAAGATCCAACCCATCAGCTAAACAGTCCCAGAGGTCCACAAATGTTCAGGGGAAGATGATGATGATGATCTCTCCCAGCCCATCTGAACAGCACACAAACAACCCTCCAATTTCGCTGTGTATCGTTGAGACACAGCCTAAGTGAAAGCAATTCAACAATCATGTTTTACTTGTTCCCTGCATTTGCTGCTTTTGCTCTGACTTGACAACTGCCAAAATCCATCGTCACGTGTAAACAAACATGAGAGCTAACAGTCCCCACTCGAAAAATCAGAGAATTCCAGAAAACTGCTTTGGACGTCCCTTCTGCAACATGACATCAAGAAGTTCAAGAACTGTCTGTACCACAGCTGAGCTGCCGGAAAAATTTGCTCAATCAAGGCAGTCAATTACCCCCGCTCCAGAATCCCTGAACACTGAGCTGAAGCCACGCAAACTCCCATTTCTGGAACGAGAAATGGAAAAGCAGAGGCATCCCAAAGCCCTGAGTGGGTACAGATAACACTGCATGTAACAACTGGGCTCTCAGATGGTACATGAAGTTAAGGGATTTGTCAGGGGAAGGCGAACCTCTCTCCCCATCATCACATAATCAGACTGTGGTTCATTTCTGATGCTATTTCTGCATAGAAACGAGTTTAAGATTACTCAGTACTTGATAAAACCCGACAACCCACGTTCCAAGATGTTACTATCTTGGATATCATAGATTTCTCCATGAGAACAGAAATATCTAAGATAATCACCTGCATGTGACACTCCTCTCAGGAAACAAAGTTACTTAATCTTCTTCACACACATGTGAGACGTGCAGCACAAGAAACCCAGGCGCTTTAAAGACAAGTTATCATATCATGGTATCAACACGTGATCTATCAGACTCACGCAAAAGCAACAAGAGGTCAGAAACCGGTCAATGTTTGGATTTTAACACACATGCAGCAACAGAGCAGCGTATCTAAAGTGCTTCTCAGCATCTCTGTGAATCCTTAATACCACTTGAACCATTTCCAGCCCCTTCAGGCTCCCAATTGTTTGGGTTTGGACCAGTGTAACAGGGCATTAGCCTGTCGGCAGTAAGTTATTATTGCCACACTGGTAAAATTTTTGGTAAAGACCTCGATGTTTTCTGAGCAAGAAGAGACCTCATGTGGGGAAAACAGCTGGGAAAAAGAGAATAACACAAACCTCAACTTCAGCAAATAACTCACAGGAGTGCAGTACCAGCCACGCTAAGAAGCCCAGAGCGAGGGCAGCCTCGTCCTTGCTGTCCTCACCACTTCACAAGGCAGAACCCCAGCAAGAACCCCAGGGACCACGAGTCAGGCACTGCCTCGGAGTGGGAGAAATGGGGTTGCACTGGCCAGGGGTGCCGTGACGGCCCCTGAAACGCTGGGGATCCACAGGCGGGACACGGGGGTCTCAGGATCCTTGGTGGATGCAGGAGGGAGGACAGGCAGGAAGGCTGGAGCCTGTCAGCAGCACCTGGGCACCACCTGCCATCACAGCCCTCCCGCCACGAAGGTCCCCAGCCTTGTGGAGACCCCCCACAACACCCCTCATGCTGTGACGGACTCTCTCACAGCACCCCCAGCCCTCAGAAACTCCCCCAGCCTTCTGGGGGTCCCCCCTTGCAGTATGACATCCCCACAATGCCTCTCACGCTGTGAGGTGAGGGACCCCCTTCACAGCCTCACCAGCCCTGAAGGAGCCCCCAGCCTTGAGGGAGCCCCCGCACCGTGCCCCCAGCCCTGAGCGACGCCCTCACAAACCCCCAGCCCTGAGGGATCCCCCTCACAGACTCCTGAGCCCTCAGGAACCTCTCCACACCGTGCCCCGAGCCCTAAGGGACCGCCGCTCACAGCTCTCCCCAGCCCTGAGGGACTCCCCTCAGATCCACC
>VZTE01004176.1:462835-482550 GCA_013397775.1 Eulacestoma nigropectus
TTTTCCCTGCTAATACCCCATTTTTCCCATCTCTGGTCTTCGATGGCACTGGGCTGCATCTCCTCATCACTCCTGCACACACACAGTGCCCATCCTGCATCGCTGGGGCTGCACAGGCTCCTCCAGCAGGGAAAAAGGTTTTGCTCAAGGTTTCTCTGGGACCATTTATAGTCTCATATTAATGATATGAAACAGCACCTCCAGCCCTGAAATCCCCTGAGCCCTCAGCTCCTGCTTTGGACAGGCACATTCCCGTGATCACTGGGACACAGCTGGGCTCCAGCTCCCAGACCTGGCCAGATCTGCAGCAGTGGGGACGGGCAGAGAAACATCTCGGCACCTTTTGCTTTCACCGGGGATAAAAGTGACGGCGTTTTCCCTCCTTTGCAGCATCCTTTCCCTCCCGAGCTGAGCGGCGCTGGCCGCGGAGCCGGCACGCATCCCTGGGCAGAGCGCTCGGCTCCGGCTGACGCACAGCCCTGCCAGGTCAGCCATGCTCACACTTTCCACGTCTGCAGCATCTCAGCCTGGTGCTGAGCTGGAGCAGAAACCCTGCAAAGCCCCTTCCTGCAGCAACCGAGGGGAGAAACACACAGATAAAAGCCCGGGGGAGGCAGAGCACAGAGCAGCCTCCGCATGGAGCGAGGTGTGCACGAAGGAGCAGAAGTTTCTTTGCTCGACCACTGAGACACGTTTGAAGGTGAAGGTTGGACGGGGAAACATCTGTGGCTGTAGGGAGCCCAGACTGCCCAGAGCAGAGTGGAACACAAAGAAACCCAGCCCCAGCATGATGAAACACAAGTTCATTTGCTTTAGCTCGGGTCCAACTTCCCTCCCTGGCTCACGAAAAAATTTCTTTAATGCTGCTCTGGCTGGGGGCTTTTGTGCAAACCAGGTTTTTAACCAACTCAAAACACAATTCGAGAGAGGTGGTGAGTCCTGAGCACACCCAGATCCAGGACACCAAGGGGGACCTGAGCAAGGAACCGAGACCAGAGCATCCTGACTTCTCCAAGTCCTTTTGCTCTGCCCACACTCTCCTGGTTCACACCCCAGACACGGAGTTAACGCAGCCGTAGCTGAACGATGAGAGGTACCACTACACCGGGGCTGCCGAGATGCCTCTCTAAGGGAAGCCAAAACCATTCCTCTGCTCTCGGGGGCCGCTCGCCTCCTCTCTGACCATTCCCGGCTCTCCCTCCCTGCAGGGATTTCTCCTTGTGGCACAGAAGCCCTTCCAAAGCCTCCAATTTTCCTTGCATTCCCCATGGCCCAAATTGCCAAACTCGAACGCAACTTTCACCGGGGGCAGAGGAGCCCCCGCCCGCTGTTTCAACGCAGCCGTCACATTAAACCTAATTTATGTTGCACCATCCCGGCGCAGCGAGAGAGGAGCCGCTGCCGCCCCAGGGCCACCGGCACGAGTTTCCCCCAACTTAGGGGACCTGGGTGAAAACCCACAACCCCCCTCCAAAAAGGCAGCTGCCAGCTCAGCCAGGGTTCATCCCACTGGAAGAAACCCCAGCCTCCAAACACTCCAGCCCCAGGGACATGCCCGGCCCCAAGGATTTCTCCAGCCCGGGATAGGGAGGGGAAAGGAGGAGGAGGATGGGTCCCCTCCAAGCGGGATCCATCCCGGGAGGGGCTGGTGCTGCTCCCCGGCTGAGTCCGGTGCGCCCCTCCCGTGCGGCGGGGAGTGATTATAAAGTAGAATAAAAAAAATAAATTATTAAAATAATTGGGGAAAAAAAACCCTAAAAGCTAAACCAATAAACTAAATATTAAAAAATAACATAAAATAAATCCAACAAAATAACATAACATGAAATGAAATGAAATGAAATGAAATGAAATGAAATGAAATGAAATGAAATGAAATGAAATAATATCCTGCCCCCCAAAGTGTCCCGGGGAGCGCAGCGCTTACCTGGCGGAGGGGCTGCGCTGCCCCGCGGAGCTCCGCGCTGTCCCTGCGGCCGCAGCCCGGCGTGCGGAGCCCGCGGAGCCCCCGGCCCCACTCGCTGCATTCTGGGAAGCGGCGCCCAAAAATGGGGGCGCGGTGCCCTCTGGTGGCATCTCCTGCGTGTGGGGTCCCCTCGGGTGGGAAGGGGCGGGGGGGACCCTGAGACCCGCAGGGTGGTTTGGGGTTCTGATAGGGTGTGTGTATAAATGTATATCTCTATATGTCTATGCATGTATATGTGTTTTTTTAATATATAGATGTATGTATTTATATATATATGTATGTAATTTTATGTGTATCTGGTATGCATGTATTTTAAGTGTGTGTATATATATATATGTGTGTGTGTGTGTGTTTGTGTAAAAGCACAGAATCCCAGAATTGTTTGCTTTGGAAGGGATCTTAAATATCACATTATTCTACCCCCCTGCCATGGGCAGGGACACCTTCCACTAGCCCAGGCTGCTCCAAGCCCCGTCCAACCTGGCCTTGGACACTTCCAGGGATCCAGGGGCAGCCACAGCTTCTCTGGGCACCCTGTGCCAGGGCCTCACCACCCTCACAGGGAGGAATTCCTTCCCAGTCTCCCATCCATCCCTGCCCTCTGGCAATGGGAAACCCTGTCCCTCCACATCCCTTGTCCCAAAGCCCTCTCCAGCTGTCTTGGAGCCCCTTTAGGCACTGGAAGAGGCTCTAAGATCTCTCCAGAGTCTTCTCTTCTCTGTGCCTATTCCCAAGCAGAACCCAAAAAAGGTGTCTTTAAAACACCTCTAGAAAATAAGTGGGAAGCACTGGTTTGGAGAGGAAGGGACAGATGTTGGGGCACATCAGCTCTTGGGGTAAAACTCGTGGCTGGAGGTGAGAGGTTCAGAGTATTCTTGTGAGAACTTGTTAGGCACACATATAGAGTGGTCTAGAGTTACAGAAATGTATAGATTGATGGATTGGAAATGTATAGATTGATGGATTATACATACTTGTGGGTGTTGAAGGAGAATGCGAGGCCAGAGTGGGTCTGGGAACTCTGAGTCACAGCCCCAGACCCAGCCCTGACACTTTCTGCCCTGCTTTTCCCCACAGACCTCTCCTCTGTGCCCAGCCTGCTTGGACAGGTAATTAATGCATCTCGGGTTGTTAATTAATTCATCTCAGGTGGGTAATTAATGCAGCTCCATAGCAGAATCACCTAAATATTAACGAGACTTTGTGGCTTGACCTCCCTGGGTCACCACTGCAGGACTGAGCCCAGCACTGAGATCCTGCTCGAAGGCCAACCAACAACTCAGCAAAACCCTGAGGAAAAGTGATCTCAGTGGGATGATCCTATGCCCAGCCATGGTGGGATCACCCCAAAAATGGGATTAAAGCCCAAATACTGCTCTGAAAGCAAGACCTCACAAGCCTTGATCCACATTCCCAGTTTGCACCACACTCCACTAATGGAATTGCTGGGCTTTTTTCTGGCGGGAGAAGCAACTGCAGATCATGGACAAGACCTAGGAAAGAGCCGCCTGTGACAAGAGAGGAGAATTGCTGAAGGACTCTGAGGAAAAGCAGAGGCACAGCAATCAGGTGGGTGCACAGCTGGAGCTCCAACTTGTCTCTCCTTTTCCACGGCAAGAGAAGCCTCACAGGAAGGACTTGGCTTTTTGGTGCCACCTTGTGTCTGCTGCAGACGTGACGTGACATTTCAGACCCTGCCAGTAGCTCATTCTGACTCAAAAAGCCTCTTTTTCAACCAAATTCCCCATTCTGCAGCCTCTGTTCCCATGATGTCTTTCTACATGCTCCTGTTGCTTCTCAGGAGCAGGGATGTGACTCCGCTCAGATCAGGGTCCCTGTCCCAATCAACATTTGGCCAAATTCTGGGGAGGGCTGCAGATATTTCTCAAATCCCAGGAAATCCTGTGTTTTCCTGGTGTGTTTGTCAAGTCTCACATCCAGAGCAGCAACGTCTGTTTAGAACAACTTAAATAAAGTAAAACATTGTGGATGTCCCCAGAGAGTGACCAAGGATGGGGACAGGGGGTCCCTTATGGGAAATTTTGCCTCTAACTGATTTTCCTGGCACCGTTTCCTCCAGCTCCAGGTGGCAGCTTGCACACAGATAATCCGACAACTTCAAAGGGGCCGGTGCTGCCGGGACCTCCTGGTGGGGCACAGGGATGGGATTTGTGGAGATTACGGAGGCTGGAAACATTTCTGTGGAGCATCCAGGTCTGGTCAGACGGACAGGGAAGAGCAAAGCCAGCAAGGAGCATCTCCCCTCCATCTCCTGCAGCCAGGACAGCCCCTGGGGTACCTGGAGGGGGTGAATTTAATCTTTTCCATTCGTTTTTAATCAGCTCATCAGTGACAGGCACTGACAGTGCACCAGCTAAGAGGCTTATGTCTGTTATTCCCTAAGGATCAGCCTTTGGGATCCAAGAGAGGGAAGTGGCTGCACCTGCAGCTCTCTGAGGGTGTGGATCACACCAGAGATTCCCTGCAAAACTGTCTCCCCAATGCCCTGCTGCCTCCCTGTTATTTATTTACACAGCCCAGGGACCATTTATTTCCTTCCTTCCTTCCTTCCTTCCTTCCTTCCTTCCTTCCTTCCTTCCTTCCTTCCTTCCATCCCCTATGGACCCTATAGGATGGGGGATGTCTTCCCAGCAGCCTTGGTGGGCCCACATGGGGTGTGTGGATTTGCATGTGTGCCCTTAAGTGTGTGCGCACTTTTGGGGGAACTAAGATAGCAAAGCCTGACCCTAAAAATGTCCCAAAAGCTTCTTATCCCCATTTGACACCCTGAAACAGTCTGGGGTACGTGGGCATGGAGGAAGTTTGGACGTGATGGGGGTTTGAAATCTCCTGTGGCGAGAAATTGTGGGGAGCTGAAACCAGGGACAGGGCTCTGCTCCATCCTCCTGGGTGCTCGTTTCACAGGAGCTGAGCTGCACCTTGAGGCACCCTCGGGTCCCTGGGGTGTCAGGGTGACACCCACTGGGGTGTTTCTGGTCTCTGGGGTGCTGAGGAGACATTCATTGGGGTGTTTCTGGTCTCTGGGGTGGTGGGGACATACTCGTCACCCACACACAAAATAATTGCTTCCCCCCAGCCCTCCTGGAGGCCACAAGTTGTGACAACCAAATTATCCCAGATATCCCACGTGGGGTTTCTCCCAGGTAGTGCTGGTCCCGTCACGGGGCTCAGAGAAAAGGACATGGGACTCCTTTTGCAGGATCACTGTTGGGATATTGCCATGTCTGTCCCCCCACATCTCCCTCCAGGGCAGGACATGGAGCAGAGGAGGGGACTGTGTTGTCCAGGCACTGCATGGCACCAGAAAAGATGGGCAAAAGCAAAAACCAGCGCAAATCTCCCGTTTGCAGCTCCAGAAAGCACCGACTTTGATGTGATTTCTGCACATTCCATGATTCTCCAGCTGTCGTGGAGTCCCTGCAAACCACAGACATTTTTGGCCTCTGAAGGATCCCAGCTGCAGTGGGATCGAGTGATTCCCATGGGAATGCCACCCTTTCCCTGCCGCGGCCGTGTCCTTGGGCGTATCCCCACCCCTGGGTGTTGATCCCCAGTGCCGCCACCCCCAGCTTGCTGCCTGCATCCATCCGTGTCACTCGGGCCACTGGTGTCACTGGGAGCCCGGGGCTCGCGCGGTGCGCAGGGTGGCACTATTGCCTTAAAAATCCCGGCTGGCCTCTGGGGACGCCGCTTTTCGGGGCTGATTCTCCGCAGCCGTCCTGGCCCCAAGGAGGGAGCCTCCCTGGGCTCCCCAAATCCAGCGGCGAGGCCGGGCAGTGTCCCAGCCTCGTGCTCAGACAGGCGAGGATGAGCCCTCACATTTCCCCAGGGATTTTCCTCTTCCAGGGTAGCGCAGAGGTTTCTGCCCGCGGTTTGGGTGGAAAAGTTGTGGATCCTGCCCGGAACAGCAGCTCCCGAGGGCAGATGTGGGGCATTGCCGGCACTCAGGACCTGGCACAGGATCAACATCGTGGCTTCTCTTCTAAAATCCTCCCAAACCTTCCAGCTCGAACCTTTCAGGGATTCTGCGAGCATCCCAAACACCAATTCCTCCCCACAAGCATGTCTCCTCAAGAGCATCCCTCCATCCCCGCATAGCAAAACATCCTCCCTGCACCCAATGCCGCTCCAAGCTCTCTTTTAAAAGGACCCCACTGTCCCAGGAGGGAGGAAACGCATTTGAGGATGGCTTATCCTTGGGAAAACAGGATACGGGGGAAACAAATGTTGTACAACGAGCTCTGATTACAGGGGGAGCAGAGGGGAGGAGAACGGGCTCACCAGGAGCCGCGTTGAGCCCAGTATTGGGCACAGGAGCTTGTGGGATGGTGCAGCTTTTTCTGCTTCTGCACCACCCCTGATCCGACTACTCTGACCGACGGAAAGCCCCGGCGGGTCTGGGGCAGGAGCAGCATCGGGAATTCGATTTACTGCTGCTCCGGGGAGGAACGGAGATGTCCCTGTGACATCCACTGTCACCGCCGGGGCCGCAGGGCTCCTCCCTCCTGGGCTGAAACTGAAACGTTGCGCTCCCGCCAGTCCCAGCTTTTCCAAAGGCAGCTGCTCCGGACGGGATGAAAATCCCTCCCCAGCAGCTGGAGGGAGCAGTGCCCCGCGGACGGGTCGGGAGGGTCACCGGCAGCGAGCGACAGGGGTCAGGGTTTTGGGTCAGGGTTTTGGGGCGGCCGGGGGTGACCCGGCACCTGTTAAGGGCCGCGAAGCTCGGCACCTCCTCATTGTGCCGCCGCTAATTTCTCACAGCTCCGGAGGCCGTCACTCCAATTAGCGCCGTGGCCCTTCACCCGGCTCACGGACTAACGAGCTCTGGCAGGATTCGGGGATTTTGCTCGCAGTTAAAGGCACCCACAGACAGGGTTAACCCTTCACCTGCCCAAGCAGCGCTGCGGGCTCACGTTTCCCTGGGCTGCTGCCGAGGTCGGGTCACTCAGGGGAGCGCCAGGAGCTTTTGCGGAACAAGCAGGTTGTTCGGGATTGCTTTTAGGGAGAAACATTTCAAGTGGAGTAAAGGAGTTTAAAACTAAAGATGGTTTCTGGTTTTCACAGAATGATTTAGGTTGGAAAAGACCTCTGAGATGATCAAGTCCAAGCTTTGATCACCACCTTGCACTGAGTGCCATCACCAGTCATTCCTTGGACACCTCCAGGGATGGGGACTCCAAACCTCCCTGGGCAGCCCCTTCCAATGTTTTCTGTGAGGAAATTCCTCCTGATGTCCAACCTGAACCTCCCCTGGAGCAGCCTGAGGCCGTTTCCTCTCATCTTGTCACTAGAAATCGGAATTCTTTCAATGGGGTCCAAACTCTTGGTTAGCCCCAGATTTTATTGCTCTTCCACAAACCAGGACATGGATGGCCCTGCTCCCTCTGTGCATCGGTGCCATCGTCCCCAAGGGCACCTCATCCTCAGAGTTTGGGGACCATGAAAGCTCCAAACCTGCCCTGCAAAGGAGAACTTGGGAGCTGGTTGCCTCCCAAAAATTAAAACTGAGGAACAAGGTTAACTTTTACCTCATCCCACTTTCTGCAGCCAAGCAGATGTTCCGTGTCTTTTGGCAGGGGCTGAGCCTTATCTGATGGTGTCGTTTCCACGGCAGAGATCAGAGGGCTTTGAAGGCATCGGCGGGGGAATGTCAGGGCTCGTCCCTTCTGACGGATTCCAGGTGGGATTTGTAGCTGGATTATGTTGCAACTCAGGGCCTTAAGGGATTTTTGCAGCACGTTCTCCCAAAGGCAGGAACCCTCTGCACCAGCACTGAAGGGGAAGCAGCAGAGGATATGTCTACACCAAACAGGAATATTCATATATTTATATTTAAAATATTGCATTACAGCAGCTTGGGAAGAGCCTGGCAACCACTTGGCACTGCAGATCCATCCTTCTTCAGCTTTCCCACCATTTCAGGTATCAGGATACCTCCAATTTTCTGAGCACTCATGCAGCACTCCTTTGGGAGACCCTGGAAATTTTTCAGGCCAGCTCCTGGGCTGCAGAGGCTTTGAAATGCATCAAAGTGCTGCAGGGGGAGGGTGTGTGGAGGCAATAAATGGGGGCAGGAAGCAAAGGGGAAGGTGGGATCTCATAAAACCCAAAATCAAAGAGATGGGTGAGGAGAAAGCAGCTTTCCCCGCTTGGGATCCCATGGGATGGAGGGGGAGCAGGGGATGCCAGTGGGGTAACAGCAGCAGGATGTGGGTGCTGGGAAGGGGTGGCAAAAAGGTGCAGACACTGAAACGGGAGACTGGATATCAATCAAAGGTGCCTGGAGTGTTATCATAAGAACCAGTCGGACCAGTAGCCAAGGGCGTTGGAAACACGGATCCCGGACGGTCACGCTCCAGGGCCGGTGGTTTTATCCCACTGGGCCGGAGCTCTGAGCTGGAAATAACTCCTAAAGAAAATTATTTTTTATAAAAAAATTTCTTCTATTTCCACCTCTTTTCTTTCAGCCTTTTGTTACCAAGGATTTCTCGGAGTAGGTTCAGATCAGATATTAGGAAAAAATCCTTCCCTGTGAGGGTGGTGAGGCCCTGGCAGAGGGTGTCCAGAGAAGCTGTGGCTGCCCCTGGATCCCTGCAAGTGTCCAAGGCCAGGTTGGACGGGGCTCGGAGCAACCTGGGCTAGTGGAAGGTGTCCCTGCCCATGGCAGGGGGAGAACTACAAGATAAATGTAAGGTCCCTTCCAACCCAAACCATTCCATGATTCTATGATTTTATTGTCTTTACAATTAGTGCACAGCCAGATGCTCTTCTCCCTTCAAACTGGAGAAGACATCATGAACTGGCACGAACTGGCAGGGCTGAGAGACAAAGCTGGCCCCAAAACAGCAACCAGGGTGTTCAGGTGCATCAGGAATGTGATAGACTAAAATATACCCACCCCTAATCCCAGCCTGGGGGTCTGAACTGACCTCGGCCTCTGCTCCAACCACATCCCCCTCTTCCAGCTCCTCTTTTTCCATGCTCCTCCCACCTTCCTCACCTGCAGGTCGTTAAACCACCTTGGAGACAGCTAAACAAGCTCCAGGTGACTCCATCTCCTCCCCAGCCCTGCATTAACCCCTCTGGGACCTGGCAGTACAGCACAGAGGGGAGATAAATGCTGTGAGCTCCCATTCCTCATCCCTGACGGGTTTAGCTGCAGCGGGAACCCTCCTCGGCTGCAAGAGATCACAGCTTTGGCTGCTTGACTTCAGAGCTGGTCACTCACAACCCATGACAGTTTAAATTCAAGGAAGATGGAGGAGACCAGCAGCTCCTAAAGTTTCATCCCTGAACTATTTACCTAACGAGACCTAAACCAGCACCAGTAATTAGTGAAAGGAGTTATTTTATCACCAGCCATGCGAGACTCAGCGTACAACCACGTATCCGCCCAAATGCCAGACAGCTCCTTCAAATTAATCAGTCATCCTGTCCTCAGGTTGGATTTGGCAATAAAAAACCCCAAACATCCCTGGCATTGCTGCTCCCAAACCTGTTTGCTCTTCGCTCCTCTCTGCCTGTGAAATGCCGGTGGTTTGAGTGGTCTGTTCTCGTAAAAGGGCGGAACAACCCAGAGCCCGAAATCTGCAGAGAGCTTTGTGTTTGCTGGAAGGGTGCCCGGCATCCACGAGTGCAGACATTGGGGGCAGATTAAGTCCAGAAAGTCTTTATTCAAATTCAGAGAGCCGCTGGCCAGAGTCAAATCTGATATTTAATCATTTAACCTTTAAATCTGAACTGGATTTTTAAGGGTGGGTGTGATTACACCCATCAGAGAGGAACTGAAAACCAGTCGACAGAGAGACAAGGGTTTTTCATCATTTTATTAAAAACTTCCAAAGGTCTAAAATGAAAATGTACACCAACTACAAGGGAACCAGTTTGTACACTCACAGTTAAAGTGCTAAAAATTAAACGTTACAAAACCGACACTGGACTACTGTAAACAAAGTCTACCAAGAGCCGAGTGCAAGTGGGGTCAGCCACGGGCAGGGACTGCCCCACACATTCTGCTGTGCAGAGGTCTCACGGGCATGGGAGCTCCTTCCCCTCTCCTGAGGAGCGGGATGTTGTCACAGCACGGACACCGGAGCGCCGAGGGAAGGGCTGGAAGAGGCGGCAGCGCGTTACATGCACCGAGTTCCCCATGCACGGACCCGACAGGCAAAAACTGGGAGAACGCCCCGCCTCGGGGGAAAATCAATCCCGACCCCGTTAGAAAAGAAGCACAAGGGGACAGGGGGAAAGTTTCACATTCAACTGGACATTCTGCTGCTCAAGGTGGACCTGGGGATGTCTCCTGTGCAGGGGCTGCTCTGCTGCGCTCTGGTTTCACCACACATGGAGCTGCCGGCTCCCTGCTGCTGTTTGGGTAGAGCTGCGCCCCGGAGCTGGGCTGGAGAATCGGCTCCCCTGGAAGGGTGGGCACTGCTCTAAGGCTGGCCTGGCTCTTCTCCTGGTGCCCCTTCTAAGGGATTTTCCCTTCCCTCCTTGCTGGAACAACCTGGGAGCGGTGCTGGATTTGGCTGTGGCCAGATTTCAGCCGGAGCCTCCCAGTGCCACCCCCTGTTCACCACTGACCCCCCCTAGAGCTGGTGTCTTAAAGCTTCCAGCACAAAATTTGGGTCTAAGCTGGAAGAAAAGGGAGAACACAAACACATTTACACCTAAATGTGGCTTTTTGCTGCTGTTGGTTTGTTTATGCTTTAAAAAAGAGGAGCGGCCTCTTCCATGCAACGCGACCGCAGCTCCGATCCGGGTTATTTCAATGAACCACGGGAGCTACGAAGGGATTAAGAAAGAAGGAACAGCACAAGCTCGGGGGGATCTGTTGTCAGCGCAGTGGGGTTGGTAAAAGAGGAGCTGGAGATCCCTGGGAATACTGGGAATGAGAAGCCGTGCTTTTTACGGGAAGCTTTGACAGAGCAATTTCAGAGAGCAGAGTTCTGGGGCTGCAGCCATCGTGTGCGCAGGAGGGAGAGGCAATGAGCTTGGGATGAGCTGGAGGAGCCAGGCAGTGTCCAGCTTCCCTGGCTGTTTCCTGGGACAGAGGATCCGGCTTTTGGTGGCTGCTGGGGAGGGACAAAGCGCTGCAGGGACTCCACGAGGAACGTGTGCTCAGCTGCAGGGACATCCAGGGAGCCCGGAGCACACAGGGCACTGCAGTGACTGCAGAAATGCCCTCCTGGCCGGGGGTTTCAGTGCGGGGGAATTTAAAGCTTGGCACCGATCCCACAAACCAGGCACGCGGGCTGGAGCTCTCACCAGGTAGGAAAGCACCCCAAAAACACTCCCGGTGCCCCTGCCAGAGATGGTGGCGGGGCCACCTTCAAACTGGGATGCACTCCAGAGCCCTTGGGCACGATGATTTGGGAGCTGAAGCCCTGTGAGCCCCAGCTGGGGAACTGCACCAGAGCTGGGGCATTCCTCCACGGGTGAGGAATGCTCTTCCTGGGAGGAATGCTCTGCCAAGACAGCACAGCGTGCTGGCTCAGGTGTTGAAGGTAGAAGGGAGGGGGCAGGGAGGCAAAAAACCCAGCCAGAACTCCAGTTTTAGGTTTAATCACCTCTCTGGAGTGACAGGAGCCTGTCCCTTTAGGATCCATGAGCAAGGAATGACTCAGATATTCCCATCTGGAAGCAATATGGGGACTGAGCCTCACAAATTGACAACATTTCCAGCAGGATCTTTCTTCGAGCTCCATCAGCGTTCCTCTCCCTGTCTCTAAACAAGTCAACGCACTGCTACAACTTACTAAAAAAAAAATACTGGAAATTGAGCCAAGAAGATCAATGTGAACCCTTGAGCTTATTTAGTTCAGTTCCAGTGTTTAGGAAAACTCAGCTTCCCGGCTCCTTCCGCAGATCCAGATTTCTCCCAGATCACCCCTCCGAAGCAGCACGTTACGTAGGAGGAGCTGAGTTTGAAAACAACAAAGGTTCCACCCTTGGGGCTTCCAGGGAGCTGTAGCTTCTCCAGTTTTAAGTTGCTCAAAAGGATTTTCCATGGCCGTGTGCTTTGGATCTGGACAGTTATCCCTGGGACAGGGCTATCCCTGGGATCCTGTGGATGGCCCCCAGGGCTGTTTGCTGAGCAAACAGGCAAAGCAGAGCCTGCTCTGCCCCAGGGCCCGGGGTGCAGCACCTCCCTCCCGGGGCTGACAACGAAGAGCTTTGTTATTCCACGCTGGGCTCCGTTTGTCTTCTCCTTCGGAGCAAGAAGCCCGGTGGAAGCAAGAAAAACAATTTGGGATAAATCCGTATCGGAGCCGCGGTGACTCCCGGGGCAGCCTTTGATTCCACAGCACGCAGGTTATGAGCTTTGCTGTTGTGTCATTAGCTGCAATTAAAATGAGTTAATTGTGGAGCAGCTCCGTCCCCGCTGCCGGGACGGCCCCGCGAGCTCCTGCCCCGGCCCTGCCCTCGAGCTTGGTGCACAAAGGCTTCTCAACATGCCTCCGGCAGGTCAGCAAGGGAATTGTGTAAGGACAATGCAAAAATAAGGATTCGTTTCCCAGCAGTGATCCGCAGTAATTACTGAGGTAGGTTTGCATGCCAGCAGTGTGTCCTCATGCTGAATGAATCTCGGCAGCAGATGCTCCAGCAGATCTACAGCGCCGTCCTCGACTGGCCTCGACTTCTGCCTCCAGTGTATCCCAACACATCCTTTCCACACAAAAAAGCCCAAACTGAGAATTCTCTGCCATGAATCTGCAGTAGGGAATGAAAAACAACCTACAGCAGAGCTGGACCCGTAACCAAGACCCCCGGCTGGGAAGGAGCCACCAATTTACTGCGGATCCTGTCTCCTCCTCGAGGAATGCCGTGGGCTTCCAGCTGCCACATCCTGCTTTTTCCCCATCTGGGGGCAGCTCCTGCCTCGATTTCTCCCACCCACCTCTAAATTCTTGCTCAGCAAGGAGAATGCTCCCCAAACCAGCCATGACACTGCCGGGAAGGTGAGGCATCCTTGAATAAACTCCTCTGGTCCTTCCGGCCTCGGCCTTCTTCACCTGGGTGCTGGGGCTTGTAAACAGGCTCTGCTCTGGCTGTAAGGAACGGGCTGGGCTGTACATTCCTGCTTGGGTGACAAATTCAGCTTTCCTATGATAATTTTCTTTTTAAATAGATCAGGAACAGGCAATCTCAGCTTTTTTGTACATGACTCTAAAAAATAAATGGCTGGATATTATCTAGATAACTGGTTTTAAAACCCATCTCTTCCTACAGAAATTGTAAACGAGTAGAAAATTTAAATAGTCTTTTGTAAAAAAGCAAGGACAATACAAGTTATAAAAAAATCGCTCTTCCTTGCCTCTCTCTTCCCCCCACCCTCCTGACACCCTCCAGACAGCTCTGGGAAGAGCTGGTGATCCTCAGAAGAGTTTCCTTCTGCAAAATGCTCATTCCTGTGGCGTTTCCAGTGTGACCGAACGCTGCCAGCTCGCACAGACGTCCCTCAGGCAGCGCTGCGTGCGTCCCCTCGTCGGGTGCCTCGAGGGAGGTGCACGGAGGGATTCCTTCAACCATCAAGAGTTCCCTTAAGTCTCATCAGAACAACTCCCAGCATGAACCCCGACACCGAGTTTTGGGGGGTGGCACCTCCCGACACACAGAGCCCACGGAAGGAGGGATAGAGGGAGGGAGAGAGAAGGGGGAGATTGTTTTCCACAGAGAGTAAGAAATTCAGCAGTTGTGTCTGATGAGGAACAGTTATCAAATAAATAATTACCTACAGAGAGGTTCAGAGGAGACAACCAGCTTTTTACTCAGTAACTCAAGACAGCTGAACCCTCCAGCTCCGAGGCAAGTCCCACAGCGTGGCTTCCACACGGAGAAGCCAACCCCGGCTTCCTGATGCCCAAACTCAGCACCTGACGAGAGGATGAGGATAATACTGAGGTGTCACCTCGCTGAGGGAGGCACCACGAGCCCTGCGAGCACTCCAAGCCCTCCCTCCCGGTCAGGCACTGGTGCCATCCTCCTCGATGACGCGGTTCATGCTGGTGCCGTGCGTGATGTGTGTCATTGGGTTGCTGCTGAGGTCCCTGATGCTGCTGTGTCGTGACTGCTCGTTCAGCCGGTGGGAGCTGCTGTGCCTGGAGTGATCAGTCAGTCGCGACATGCTGCCGTGAGGTAGTCGTTCCTCCACGCCTCTGTAGCTGCAGGGAGTGTACCTAATTTGGGAAAACACAGGGCAATTATTGCCGTCGTTACCGCCTCGCTGCTGAAAGAATGTAAATAGATCCCGGCGCTCTTGTGAGGAACGGCATTCCCTGCTCAGCTCAGTCACTCAGCTCGTACAGCCCCGGGCAAAGCGTTTCAGCTCCTCACACAATGGGTCTCGCTCGGTTCTCACTCCAGCACTATGCCTGGTATTGATAATTAAGGGAGTGAAACACTTGATGATAAATTACGCTGTAAAACTTAGCTCCACCTCAACTCAGAGGGGGGAACTTGTGCCCTTGTTTACTTCGGCAGGGCCGGGATATTTACAGACACAAAATCTACTGACACACGGACAAAAGCCGCCAGGAAAGTACCGAGCTGACACTGGGGCAGGTCTGTTTTCCCACACGGTGTAACACAGATCGCTCCCGTGCAGGAAAACCAGCGCTGAACACAGGCCGGCTGTGTAATTAATTCACAAAAAGCAGCACAGACTCTGCAAATATCATGGTATTTTTTGTCTTTCCAGTCCAGACACTAACAGGGAGAGGAGATGCACTAGAACATCCAGTTTTAGCACCATTATGGCCACACATCTGGCTGGAAGGGACCTGTCCAATCTTCTATACAAGATTTCCCCAGAGAGGTTGTGGACTCCCCACATCTGGAATTATTTGAGGACAGGTTGGACGGGGCTTGGAGCAACCCGGGATAGCGGAAGGTCTCCCAGGGAGGTGGAATGAGATGATCTTTCAGGTCCCTTCCCACCCAAACCATCCACGATTCCATGATTTTTGGAGGACACTCGTACCGTCCGTCCCGCGAGCGGTGCAGGCTGCCGTGGTAGCTGCTCACTTTGCTGTGGACACTGCCGGCCTTGCTCCTCTGGTCGTCCATCATGGCCAGCTGGGTGGACGAGGCGTGGGTGGAGGTGCCCTGGGTGGAAGTGCCCCTGGACTTTCGGATGATGGGGGTGTTGGGGTCCCTCAGGAGGGACTGAGCGAAGTCCGGCTCTTGCAGCACTTGGCGGCTCTCGTTGACAACTCTGAGCAAGACAAGCAGTTGGAGCAATTAACGTTAATTGCTGCGGTAGAAAAGTGATCACAGCACTGTGACTGTTCTACAAACAGAGCAAGCAGCACGGCTTGGCAAATAAGACCATTATTTACATTATAGTGTCCCTATCTGCCTGATTTTGAAGCACCTCTTGGCTATTTTAGCCGAGTTGAATCCTTCAGGGATGGACCAAAAGTCATGGAGGAGTCACCGAAAGGCTTCTGTCTTTGTGGATCTGTTTTAAAACATCTTAAAAGACAGTATTTATTATAAAAGTATCTACCCGTGGCTACCACAAAATCACACAAATGGTCTCTAAATTGATGCCAACCTTAATCTAAATTAATTCCAACCTTACAGAAGCGCCAAGAAATTCTTACTGCCACTTTATCCAACTGCTCTGCAGCACTAATGCATAAGGAAGATTAAAAGCAGAGGCAAATGCTTCCAACTGCAACCACGGTGAGAAGAACCTGCTTTTAATTTCAATTTAAAGGTCTGATTCAGTTGGCTAGATGCACATTTATAAATGAAAAGTTTCAATTCCACCTCTCTCAGTAAGAGGCAGAGTGGTTGCAGTGTTCACTTGACAATTCCTGTCAAAAATATTTCGAAGACAGACAAATGTAGATTTGATTCTGGGACCAAAGAATAATTAGGGAGAAATAAGCAATTTTTGAGCTGTTGCATGTCTTGTCCTTCCTTGCTCCATTCTGGTGACTTTTCCATCCATTCCTGCCTTTGCCTCCATGAAAAACCAACCCAAACACCCTTCCAGGACTGCAAGGGAAGTTAATCCGCAACGTATCCCTACGCACTCTTTTTTCCTGCGCCCGTGGAAGAAGCTGGCCCACTCAAAACAGGTCTTCTTGCTTCCAACCCAGAACACCGAGGGGATCCCAACGACCAAGGCCATGAGATACTTCATGAGGAACAGAATCAGATCCGGACGGCTCATCTGAGTGACCTGGGGAGGGAGAAGGAGAGAAAAGGAAGATTCCACGACCCATCCTGGCTCACCACTCATTTATGAACACATTTAAATCATCCCTCCCTGCCTCGAGCCAAAGCAAACATTGTCAGGATTCCTTTGTTCCCTGGCTCCTCGGAGCATGACCGAGAGCGCTGCAGAGCCCAGTGCTGGCTCAGACAAAAGGCTCAACTGCTGTGAGGTCCTGGCCTTTATTTGTATTTCTGCGCTTTTGTCCGTGCCCTGAATAATCGTGAAATATTTTCTAGTCTGCAAATCATAAAGAGTCGTTTCCTTGATGGGATTAACCTAGACAGGACCAGGTGCTGCGGCTGCTCCTGGGAAAAATGCCAGAGAAACGCTTCATGGATGGTCAACGCTGATCCTTTTTGCCTTGCAGGGTTCCCTGTCTCCCTCCCTCGGGAATTCAAGGCACTGGTCAGGTACAACTGCCTGGTTCTTATCAACCCAGCAAAACCTTCTCTCTTCAGGGACATCAGCTGAACCTGAAAACACTCACAAGGTCTACTTTTCCAAACATTATTATACACGAAGGGTTTGTTTGGAAAAGACGAGAAGGCAAAGATGTTCTTTCCAGGAAGGTCTGTAGGGTAGCTGCAAAACCAACAGACATCCAGGGGCGTTCTGGAATTGATAACCCAGCTCAAAAACTGACCCTTCAAGGACAGAGAACTCCAGAGCGAGCCTGAAAGATGCCACCAAGCTGTGGAGGGAAGGAACAAACTCGTGGCGGTGTGAAGTCCTCTGTAAGCATTTGTGTGACACCGGCACTTGCACTGTGACTGTGGAATTCCAACAATTCCAGCAACTGAGAGAACTGGGAGTGCTCAGTCTGGAAAAGAGAAGGTTTGGGGTGACCTAACTGTGGCCTTCCAGGACCTGAAGGGAGCCCACACGAAAGATGGAGAGAGACCATTTACAAGGGCCTGGAATGACGGGACAAGGGGGAATGGGTTCCCACCGCCAGAGGGCAGGGATCGATGGGATATTGGGAAGGAATTCTTGGCTGTGAGGGTGGGGAGGCCCTGGCACAGAATTCCCAGAGAAGCTGTGGCTGCCCCTGGATCCCTGGCAGTGTCCACGGCCAGGTTGGAGCAACCTGGGATAGTGGAAGGTGTCAGGGTTGGAATGGGATGAGTTTTGCTCCCTTCCCACCCAAACCATTCCGTGATTCCATGATCTAAAACACCCACTGGCCACTAAATGACCTGGCCTATGGCAAGAGGTTCCCTGCTTTTCATCACAGCTGAGGGAGATTTCCAAACACCTTGAAATTTTCTAACACCTTGAAAATTTTTACTATTCCAGGGGACGAGGGCTGTGAACAAGAGGGAACATGGATGACAAGCAGCAGATTTATCCTGATCCCAAGAGAAATAAAGCTGGTGCACAATGGGATAAGAAAGACCCACAGATGGCTCAAGGATCGGCGTGGCAGGAAGGCCTGGGGCTGTTTAATTGTGGGGAGATGCCCATGAAATCCTTCCAGTCTTTTCACTGCAGCAGGGGCTTTGGGACAGGTGGTGACACAGCTGGAAAAACCACCGCACCTGAGGAAGTGACTGAGCAGCCCGCTCGGAGCACAAGGAAACGTCCAAGAAGCTGTTTGAGACAGGGCCTGGTGCTCCATGAGACTGGAATCCTCTGGGAATTCACAGGGATGTCGAGCAGGGCTGGCAGGAGGACAGGGAACGACCAGCCCCCCTTGCAAGAAGCTCCTCTGGCCCAGAGAGACTCGAAGGTGTGAGAAAAGGAGTGGCTGAACACCGAAATGTGGGGAAAAACCACTTAGAGGTGTTTGATCTAAGCAACAGGAAAGAAATACGGCTGCACCAGCCATGAGGAAATTCCATCCTTAGGAGAGCAGGATTTTGGAGTAGCTTCAGACACGAGTTGTGGAGATGGACACGTTTTGAGTGTCACCAGTTTATGACAGAGGCTGACAGTGACAGTCAGAGCTCCCCTCTGATCCTATGAGCCTGTAATAATGAAGGAACACAGATACAACCTCCTAAAACAACATCCAGAACCAGTTTTCCCCCCAAACTGAAAATTCAAAGTTGCAGCATGCCCTGTGTCAAGGATTTGCCAGAAATAGGCTCCCACCCCGTGATATTCCAGCCATATTCCAATTTATGGTGAGGGGCAGCACAGCTTCCACTGGGCCAGTGCAAATCCAGCAATCCACGGTTTAATACTTTGTATTATTGCACATTTTTTAGTACTGTCACCACTGGAGATGGAAAATAAAAGTGCAGAAATGTAATGAGCATAATTGAGAGATGTTCCTTAAGAGTTCCCCATCCACCTCTGCCCCAGGAAATCCTGAAGAGGTTTTGGACACCACTGTGGGCCTTCCCACACCATTTAACAGAACAGGTCCGAGGTGGTTTTGTAGCCAACTGGGAGATTTCCACCCAGGATGCAAAAATATGAACAATTACCCAATAAAAAATTACCCAACAAAACGAAGCTCTCAAAAATCCACCTTATTATTCCATCGTGAGCTCATTTGGCTTTAAGTGGAGCAAGTGGTGACATTCATCATTTCTTAATAAAGGTGACATTCAGGTGCGTTTTTATATTTAATTATTTATATTTACATTTAATGTCTGTCCACGGGGCCAAGTCTCCCCTGGCAGAACTTCTGGCCTGAAGGGAATTTAATTTCGAATTTTTCCATCAAGAATAAACCACCAGTTCTAGTGCTACAGCTCTCAGCTGCTCACTGTGTTACTTCCACCAAGACATTACAGTAAATCACTCAACAGCAAAAACTTCTGGCTCAACACATTCGTGCTGAGTGCTATAAATAATTCCAGGCAAAAAAAAAAAAAAATTGAAATAAATACATTCAACAAATCTTTCAGGTGAAAGGAAGCACATCCTGCTCTTTGGCACAGCGAGTTATTAAACATCATTACACACTTTTCTCCAAATTAGGCCTCTTTGCACCAAGCAGCCAATTCAGGGAGCAACACCCATTAAACTCACATTAATACTGAGTGACTGCACCTGTTTGAAATGATATTCATCTGCAGATACGAGGTATTTATAATAACTAACAACATTTATAATAATTAACACCAGAAAAATGAAACTGGAAATTACTTTTCCAGGCTAATATTGAACCAAAAACCAGGTGTTTGAGCCCAAAGGCTCCAGCCCCTTCCCCAGAGCACTGGGGAACCTCCAACCCCAAAACACTGGGACAGAGACCAGGTTGGACAGTTTTAAAAACAGCAAAATTAGGCAAAAACTCACTCATGTTCACCATCAGAACTTAGACTTTTTTACTGCCCAGCTATTTAGGGAAAGTCAAAAATACAACTTAAACCAGCAAAGTAGTGCAGACTTGGACGGGGTTAGATTTATTCACAACACACGAAATTATGAATTCAGTGGGAATATCCAAACTCCACACACGACCTCAACCAAAATGCAAAATATTTTCCAAAACTACCTGTGAACGTGATCTGCTTTTATTTATAGTACCCCCCCCCCCCCCGC
>VZTE01004176.1:482589-520541 GCA_013397775.1 Eulacestoma nigropectus
GTAACATTGAACGGTTCCAGCAGCACTTTTGCTATTTTAACCCCATTTTTATGCCTCCTCAGCTTCTAAAGCTCAGCCTTCCCATCCCTGTTTGTGTCTGCTGGGAAAATCCAGGTACCCAGGGCTGCTGAGGGAAGCGTGGAGCAGCTGAAACGACGATGGCAACAATTCCGTCACCTGCTCTCCCTTTTCCCAATAAATTCATTGTGCAGAATCCAATCTTTTCCAGAAGGATCCAGTTTCAACACGAGACCTCAGTAATTTTCTGGGGGAGTCCTCAGACAAAGCTCTGCTGCTGTGACATTGACCACACTATAAATAATCAGCTTCTTAATGTCTTCAGCTTGGTGCGGTTGAAGGACTAAAAGAGGAGACACAAAAGCTTCATGAAATTCCAGATTCCTGTGGGAACCACTTTTGAAAATGACAGTGAAAACTGGACAGGATCCCTGGTTTCAATTTATCTTCTTGGAGAGAGGAGATGATGCAGGGAATAATCAATAAATGAGACGCTCTGAGATGCCCAAGTTCATGGAACAAAGCCACTTGATGCACTTTCCATCTGTGCTTTTAAAAATTCAGGTTATAAGGAAATACCTTTGGGTTTAAAAGCAAATTTCTTCGAGCACAACCTGGATGGTTTCTATTTCGCCCCCTGGATACCTGAATAAACTACTGAAGTTTATTTAAGAAACCTCCCTGAAAGCTGAGCTACTGCAAGGAGGGAAAGGGACTGAAATGCAGTTCAGGAGGACTTAAAATGTACTTTCATCTCTCACTTTTCTACAAAACCCTTCAGAGCTGCTGACTTGTGCTGAGCTCCACACAATGCCACGTAACAGATACTGTAATAACGAGGAGCAGAAATCGTAGAATCTACAGCACTCACAGAATGGTTTGGGTTGGAAGGGCCCTTAAAGCTCATCTCATTCCAACCCCCTGCCACGGGAGGGAAAAATCACTGATTTTCCTCTTCTTTTATAGGAACACAATGCAGGCAAAGCACTGCCGGCAGTTTTCATGTCGGAATCCACTCAGGAGAAACGACTCCAATACAAAAAGCACCTTCTCAGCAGCCCACACAGTCTAAGCTATCCCTGGAATGAGATGATCCTTCAAGTCCCTTCCAACCCAAACCATTTTATTAAGAAATTCAGTCTGTTCTTGCTTGTGCTGATAAACACGTGGTACTGAGGCTGCAATTAAAGATTTAAGGGTATTTTTGCGAGGTGTGCTGAAGGCATTGCTGCATTTTTGGGTTGCAGCACTTTACTGAAGTACTACAATTAATTTTTATTAGGGAAAATGCCTCATCCCTCTGTTATCCTGTAGAAATGTGGGACTTCCTCATCCCCTCTCCAATGATTTACTCACCAACGGAGTTTTAGATATTCCGCTTTCAGAGGAGGGGTCTGAGGGGGGACTTGATCCTAAAATACCCTCCAGCAACCTCAGCAGCCCAGTTTGGGACTGCAGCATTAACCACAGATCCCACACGACAGCAATTCCCCTGAAATCAGCCCTGCAGGAGCACTGACTTCACCTTTCAGTTCTGTTCCGCAAGAACTCCGAGTTGTGAAACACCAACAAAATTCCCAACGTGCATCTAAAAATAGAGGCTGAGCAGCGTTTCAGCTATGAAATAACAATTATCACTTTTTTTTGTCAGAGATGGAGCTGTGGGAATGCCATCAGAAGGGTGATCCCTCCGTATCAGAGAGTGAATTTCACTCCTGATGCAGCCAGTGAGGGAAAAAACCCCTCCTAAAACCAATTCTGGAGTCTACATTCCTGTTACCAGCTGAAAGAATAACTGGGAACATCTACTAAGGAATTTAATTGTGTCATTTCTTCTGTTTCCCACTTGGCACCGTGGCCAGACCCTTCTTAATGCCTGTGAACCTCAGTGTTACCCTCATCATCCTGTACCAAAGGCTTTCAAAATTCCCTCTTCACACTGGAAAGCTCAAATCCAGAGACACATCTCCTCTGGGTGTTAAAAATGGGATAAAGTCTTTCTTTCTAGATAAAAACCCTGTTCTGAACACCAGGAGCTGCTTTTCCATGAGGGCAAAGTGTCAGGGACACAGGGAGGGGAAGGCCCTGGGGTTGTGTCCTTAGAGAGGAGAACCTTTCCCAGAGGGAAGAGAATTCTCATGGTGATTCTCCATTTTCCTTCAGACCTGATGGCTTTCCTGGGGATGCAAGAGGGGTTTGTGCACTCCAGGAACACGAGAACTTGGCAATTTCATGGAGTCTCAGAATGGTTTGGGTTGAAGAGCACCTGAAAGCTCATCCAGTTCCAACCCTGACCCCTCCCATGATCCCAGGCTGCTCCAACCTGGCCTTGGACACTTCCAGGGATGGGGCAGCCACAGCTTCTCTGGGAATTCCATCCCAGCCCCTCCCCACCCTCACAGGGAAGGATTTCCCTGTGGATCAGGCTCTCAGAGCTGACAAGGAAAAGAGGCAGGGAGATGCAGGATTTGGGCTGTGGGCTCTGCGCCGCACTCGGAGCTGCTCAGACACATCCCACGAGCACCGAGGCCTCACCCAGCGAGTTCTGTCAGACACAAAGATCACAGAGGTAACAGAGGCATTTCTGTAGCCCATTTTTCCCCTCCCATCTGCTGGGCTGCTGCAGAGCATCCAACAAAAATGTTTTTCCCTCAGCGAATCCAAGAACCCTCAGCGAACGCACCGGTTTGGAGGCATCGCTTCCCTCCCGAAACACGCGGTGGGCAGGTGCTCAGAAAGGAGGTTAAAAACATCAATTTCCACATTCCTCCAGGGAACACCAACGCTGCTCTGTAGGCACACTGCTCATTTAAACGCTTATATAACTAATTCCTGAATATTTTCCCCTCCTGCCCCCGAATGATCAATCACAGCTGCTTTTTCCTGACAGAGACCAGTGGCCTCTTCCCACTAAAACGTGTGAAACCACAAATTAATGAGCTCGCCGTGCGTGTGGGGGGAAAGCCCAAACACAACACCTGTCCCCCTCCTCTGGGGCAAGGCCGCCGATCATTTGATATTTCCCTGAGGATAAAAAGCAATGAAATTCAAATTAACCCATCCTTTTGTTGAAAATGGGAAAAGTGGGGGGAAAGACCAAAGGGAATCTGATCTAACAGCCTTGCTTTCATGAGCATTTCCATCACTGTCATTGCTCTGAGACTCAGGATTACACTCACAATTTGTTTTCCAGTCATATGTAGTAGGATTTGTCACTGTAAAGTAAATTATTATTAAAACCTTGCTTGTTTTGCTTTTATCAAACCGTGACACCATTCTGGCTACTCTGCAAGACTTGGGCCAGTAACAGCTTCAAAGCTAGCCCAAGCTAAAAATAAATAAATAAGACACTGCAATAAAAGCTTATAAAATCACTATCTTCATGGGGAACAGCTGTTCTGCGGGAAACTTATCCACCCCAGAAGTTAACTGATAGCCCAGATCCACCTCACCACACCAAACTCATCCAAAATCCATTTCCCCCAATAATTTTATCTGTGTAAGTGCCTAAAAAACACATCCCTAAACAAACCGCCTCTCCAGAACAATTCAAAGGCATGGAATTCTGGTTTAGGAGGATTTCTCTTGAGTTTCTCCGGCCTGTTAAGGGAAAGGAGTTTATGGGGGTGAAATTAATTCAGGGAAGACCCGCACTGGTTTCACCAGGGGTTATCCCATGTCCATGCTCAGGGGAACATGCTGGAATCTAAAAGTCCTCTGGAAAAACAGCCTGGATAACCAAGACAGCAGAGTGGCCTCTCACAAGGCAAACCTGATTTCTGTCCACCCTGCTGCTCGAAAAACACTCGGATTAAAATCTTTGCAGCCTCAAGACCTGTTTGGCAGCAAATATTCTTCCCTGAATCGGTTCAGCTCTTACAGGACAGAATTTAGGGAGCTCACTGTGAATGTGTCCCCAAAAAGGAGCTCCCACTCCCTGGATGGAGACGCTTGGCAATAAAAAAATGTGAAATCCCTGGAGATAAAGCCATGAGAAAATCATCAGGGTGGTTTGGTAACGATGCAAATAACGGCCAAGCCACTGCTCAAAGCACAGTGCAGAATTCAGGGGGGGGAAAAAAGGTGTTTTAGCAAACATAATATTTACAATATAGTTTTCATTCTCCATAGACAGAAATTCTTCATTAGGCTATGTTCATTAGGCTACAACCCTTTGTTTTCTAGTTATAGTGTGAGTGGAGTAATATTAATTATAATAATAATTTGTATTAATTGATTTTTTAAAAAATCAGTTCAACTGAGTCTTCGAAAAATAATTTGGTGTCAGGGTTATTCCATCAACTGAGAAAATTTTATTTTATTATTTTATTTTTATTTATTTTGTAATACTATGCTGATACATATTCAAATATAATAACAAGAGTTATTAATGACTTAAAACTCCTCTCAGTTCCCTCTGAAGAACTGCTTCAGGAGGAGAGATCGAAGTATTTTCCTACATTAAAGTCGGGTTGTTAAACCTATAAAATAATGCAAAATAAGACATTTCCCAAAATTCAAACACAAGGGGGAACATAAGTTGGCCAAAGCATAACCCTGATTTGGACACAGCTCATCAGGTTTGATATTTCGTATCAGTTTTGGTATTTCTTATCAGTTTTGATACTCATCAGTTTTTGATATTTATCAGTTCCATGTTCATACTGGTGAAAATGAGAAATAGACCCCGGTCTCATTCGTTTTTGAGCATAACAGATATTTTTAAGTAATTCAGATTATATGTAATTACTTCAGAAGGACTGTTAAAAAGGCAAAAATAAATAAACAAACCACAAGTAAAAACACATTTCCAAATGCAAATCCTAAGCAACTTCCTTTAATTTATTAAAATGAAAAGATAAATCTGGTTTGGGGCGATGGATTTCCTGTCACAGGTGCTGCAACGTTCAGTTCCGAGCATAAAGAGCGACTTCACTCAGCTTTTGTTGCTGCTTTAATCACAATTAAGGAGTCAGTGGGAAAAGATCTTCCCTAATAATTAGAATTATTATTGCTGCTCCTTAAAGATAACCTTTTTCCTAAGCATCCAAACCAGGAGAAATTAACTGTACCATTGCCAGGAAGCACTGCAATAGTGTGATCAACAATGTTCTGAGCTATGTTACATTTGGTTTTGAAAGAAACCCAGCTCCTTCTGAATCCTAATTCAGATTTGCTCCATCTCTCCTGATTAATATGGAAAATCTGGATTTATCTCCACCTTTGTTGTTTTTTTTATTTTTCTTTAGGATGGAATTATTCCATCCAACAAGAAGCAGCTCCCTCAGGGCAGATTTAAGCAAATCCATTACCTCTCCTAAGAGGAATTCTAAACAATAACTGATGAAAACAGAAGGGGGAGGAGAAATCCGGATTTACAGACATCCCTAAGTATATTTATTCCCCTTCTGCCCGTGCCACACGCCAACGGTGCCATTTCCTGACAAAGCCTCTTTTCTCCAGCCAGCCCCGAGCGCTCCCCGCGCGTTTCTGCAGCCCCACAGATGGCAAAACAGCTGAGACACACTGGGTTAAAAACCACAACACCCAGGGGTGGCGACACCCCTGAGGAGTGGAGAAAATGTGGGGGAAAAATGGAAAAAACGGGGAAAAAACTTGAATTTTCTCCATAGAAACGGAGAAATTCCATCCTGACTCGAAACTCGGAAATGTTGCCCCTGCCCCTGTTGCGTGGGCAGCTTTTAAAAAGGCAGCAAAGCAAAGCAATTTAGGGGTGTTTGTGAGCCAAAAGAGCCTGAAATGAAGAGATTTTTGTCACGCAGTGTTAATTTTGGGACACAGAATCACAGAATGATTTGGGTGGGAAAGGACTTAAAGCTCATCCCGTTCCCACCCCTGCCACGGGCAGGGCACCTTCCACCATCCCAGGCTGCTCCAAGCCACGGGCAGGGATGCCACATCTAAAAGGATCTTGAAAATGTACAGCAAAATAAAAATTTAACCATTATTGGCTCGAAAAGTGCATTTGTGAAAATGGGAGACAAGAAAACTGCTGAGTTCTTGAGCCAATATCACCAGCAGGTGACAGGATTTGAATCCTATTAGGATTTTAATCCTAATATTAAAACCCCTTTGTCCAATGTTGTCAGATAATGCATTAAAATCATCTCTATTGTGTTAAAATTTCAATGTCAACAGGAATCAATTGGCAAGTGTGTAATTTTATTTCCTTTGTGCCACACCAGATAGAGACGGGAGGGAGTGGGTGAAACTCCAGTAAAAGCCCATTTAACTTCATCCCACAGCAAGGCTGGGGGCTCCACTTGGAATGAAACAGTGGAGAGGAAAAAAAATGGGGAAAAAAATGGGATTGTTTGTTTTTATTGCCGATAAAAATGATAATTCACTGTTACATCATCTTACAGCTCGGGATAATTAAGTTCTTCAAAACACCAAGGCAGTTTTGATTTTTTTTTAAAGTGGAGATCAGAAGGAAAATAGAAAAGATTTAGAGATAAGCACAGGAACTGCCTCAAAGAACTCGGTGAAAATTACTTTTGAAAGAGTTGTGTTGTGCTGCAGAAAACCTCCTCTCTATCAGCAGCAAAGCAGAAGGATCCCTCCATGAGATTCCCAAGTTCCAGGAAATGCCATCTTAGGTGCTTATTTATGTCAATTCTCAAAAAAATGAGTAAAACAAACCTCTTCCCTCATTTTCTTTCTGGAATGATTATAAAGATTCAACCAAGGCTGGATGAACATTCAGGATGTAGAAAATGAGTTTAAAAGGTGTTGAGGATTTTTCTGATTTTTGAAGGGGACTGACTGCAAAAAACAAACAAACAACACTTCTCCTACCCCTTTTCCCCAAAAATGTCCTCAGAATTTTGCAGCAAAAATCCTAAAATAAAAACATCCAGTAAGAGCAAATGGGACCTCTTGAAAGAGACCACGAATTCCGTCAGGCACAATTCATGCCCCACCCATGGAAGTGTTTTCCAGGCCAGGTTGGAGTGGGCTTGGAGCAACCCGGGACAGTGGAAGGTGGCAGGGATGGAATGGGATGGGATTTAAGCTCCCTTCCCTAAAAAACAGGGAAAAGAGAAAACAGGAGCAGCACCTTTGCTCTGAGCACTGAGGCCTCTGAACCCCTGTGTGAGGAAATGCTGAATATCAGATCACAAGCAAAGATAATTAATTCCTACTGCTCAGTTCCTCTTCTCAAGGACTCCCATTACAGCAGCAAATGTCTTTGAAATGGTTTATTTTCCCTCTTTGTTCTCTTTGGGAGCTAAATTTGAAGCCTCTCCCAGCAGCCCAGTGCTGAGTCTGGCCCTGAAGCCTTCGTGGAAACCGTGGAGTCTGCTGAGGTTTGGATTTGAGATAAATTAATCCTAAAACTTCCTTTGCTTTGCAGGAAATCAGATTTTTCTTGACTTTTGAACTCTTGCTTTTCATAAGAGAAATGCACATTGCAACCAGCTTCGGGGACAGACTTCACTGAGTGTCTATTTCACTTCTTAGCCAAACTCATCCCAGTTTTGAGACCCATTTTCCCAGACTGGGGCAGGTCACTGTGGCCCAGTTTTGATTCTCTTTGTAATTCCAAGAGGAATAAAACTCCGACGCTCTCCTTGTAAGGAATAAACCACCGAGCAGGACAAGGATGTGGAACAGCAGCTAAATGAACTTTAACGGGGTTTTTTTCCCCTTTTCCCCTGCTTTTCCCTTTACTCTGGGGTCAGATGGAAAGGAAATCACAGCTTTCATGCCAACAGGAGCTCAAAACAAACCTGACTGGACACGGACCTGGGCTGACCCTGCTTGAGCAGGGGTTGGAGTAGATGTGTCCAGAAGCCATAAAATCATGGAATATCCAGAGCTGGACCCATCAGGATCATCAAATCCAACTCCCGGCCCTGCACAGACACCCCAGCAATCCCACCCTGTGCATCCCTGGCAGCGCTGTCCAAACGCTCCTGGAGCTCTGGCAGCCTTGGGAATGTCACCATTCCTTGGGGAGCTGCTCCAGTGCCCCAAAACCCTCTGGAGGAAGAACCTTTTCCTAAAATTCAACCTGACCCTCCCCTTCAACCTGAGCCATTCCGTGCTTCTGCAGAGTGACTGACCAAAACTTTATCCCAGTGCACCTGCACTTGATCTAATTCCCACAGGATGACACGTTCCATCAAAATCTGGGAAGAAACTGCAAAGAAAAGAGGAAAGAGATGAACTTGAGAGCTGATTAACAAACCAAGCCAACACCAATTTATGAATTTATGAATTTATGAATTTATCCAGAATGGTGGAATTGTTGTCCTGTGAATTGCTGTCCTGAGGCTCTGCCCTGCAAACGAGGAGGTGACATTGGGTTAACTCCTTTTTTTAAGGCAATGATTGAAAAGAAGGATTCCAACATAAAATTCAGCTCCTTGTTTGAATATTCCTATGCTGAAAGCAGATTCCAAAGGCACCGTTTCGCCCTCCAGAGAAAGAAAAACGTTCCAACCTCGGTAAAAAGAGAGGTGGATGGGTCAGGACAGTTTTAGGCCAGTGTGAGCAGAGATTTCACAGGGAACTTGCACTGACTGGAAAGATCAGATCCTTGCAGTCACTGCAGAGCCCTGGCAGCAGAAACAGTAATTATTTGTGGTGACACTTTAATCAGTTTGCCCTTTTTCCCATTGAAAGGCCAGGCTGGACAGGGCTTGGGATAGTGGAAGTTGTCCCTGCCCATGGCACTGGGTGGGACCGGCTGAGCTTTAAGGTCCCTTCCCACCCAAACCATTCCTTGATTTTATCATTAAAGCCACTTCCTGACTCCCAGAAAACTGAGGAGTGGGATGTGCCCATGGGGAGAAAGCTGCTGCCAGCTCCTACAAACCCTTTCCCTCTTCCCTGTTCTCTCCCAGACCTCGGAGCACGGAGGACACCAAGGGCAGGACACGAACTCCTGTCCCTGCACTTACTCCACGAGGAGCAGGAATATTGGGACATTGATTCCCTGTCCTTGTGGCAAAGAAGTTTTTATTTCACAAGGAAAGCAACGGATGCCTCCCAGATTTGCCAAATAACCAGGAGAATCCACATACAGGTCAAGCCAGGAAACATCCAGGTAGCCAGAAATCCCAGTGGGAGCACAAAAACATCTTGTGGCCTCCTCCACTTGGGAGTATTTCTAATTTTGGGAATATTTCTCATTTTAGGCAGCCAAAGAAACACAGTTTCTGGTTTTTATCTGAGCCCCAGCCTGGTTCTGGAGCAGGCAGGAGAATCCACGGCTCAGCACTGACCCCGCGGTCCCTCCCGAAGGAGCAGCTGCACATTCCCACCCCCCTCACCAGGAATTTTCCAGAAGGAGTTTCCGTGGCACCATCTCCGATGGCAAAGATGATGTCACGCTCCGATGGACTCAGGGATTTTTAACCTCGGATTTGCTGGTGCTGGGAAAAAGCTCCCAAAATCCACAACCCTGGGGAAGCTTCACTCATAAAACCTTTTATCCACCGTGGGATCGACTCCAGCTCTCCATTTAGAGCTCCCAGAAACATTTGAAGTTAATGAAATAACATTAAAGCTTCATAAAAATATGCTCTTATTTCGCCACTGAGGGATATTCTCCACAAAACTCCACATTTCCCCCTAATTTAAGGATGTATTTCACTAGCATGAGCTAAGGATAAAATCATTTTCCCCACAGCTTTGGGAATCTGTTTCAACTATAAATCTGGGTTGTTTAATAAGGGGAGCATGTTTAGTTTGAGGGGAAAAAAAATATAAATGCACGGGTTAAAAAAAAAAAAAAAAAAAACCCTTCTAATACTCCCTGGGGTCTGCAGGTCCTTCAACCCAATTTGATGTGAATGAAACCATTATTGTTCTTTTGACTCCCGCTGGGCCATTATGGCAACGGTTTGCCAGGGATTTCAGGAGCATTTTCCTACATGTTTTCATTCTTCCAGCCCTCAGTTTCGAGGTTTAAAACAAGTTTCTGCTCAATATTGCCAGGAAGCAAAATCCTCTTGGTTTTATAGATCCGAACAAAATTCAGATTGGCACACGGTGGGTGTTGGAAATTAATCAAGAGAAAGCCACATGTCCCTGGGTTGTTTTGGTTTTTTTCTCCCCTTTGTTTTTAAGCATCAGCCAGTTTGAACAGATTAAAACCTGCAGCAGTGAAGACTCAATCAAGCCAGTGGAACTGCACACACCCACTGCCAGAGATTTCCTGCCATAAAAATGCTCCCACATTGGATGGGAGGGAAGAGTCCCGCCCTCATAAAATCTAACAGAGAAAAACACCAGAAAGGGTTAAAAGGTAATAAAAGGATTATTATCAAGCCTAAGCCAAACCTTTAAGTGATATTTTATTGCATTAAAATGTGAGCTTTGATTATTCAGCTGGTGTTTTAACTGCTTCAGAGCCAAAATGCTAATTTTTAAATATCCCTCTGCGTGCAGGTGTATAATAAACGTTTGCTGTAAAACCTCCTGGAAATAAAGTTCCTTTAAAATAAGTTGCAGAAAATATCTAAGGAATGTCATTCCAAAAACAATCTGCCCTTTTGGCTCAAAAGTAGGCAATTAATCCCTAAAATACTTTCTTTTCAACTGCATCTGAATAAACCAGTGGAGAGTTTGATCTTAGGGCTCTTAGAGGCTTCTGTTCCTGTGATAACTCAATTAAACCGAGCAGGTAAGTCTCGATTTCTTGAAAAAAACCCAAAGCTGATGAGCTGCAAGCTCTGGTTTTCTTCAGAAGACACTTCAAGAAGGATCTAATACAGATATTCCTGGCACAAAATGAGCACAAAACCTCCAGGCCATCCAAGTCCCAAAACTGCTACAGACGAACGACGAGAACTAGAAAAAGCAGCCTGATGACAACTCAGTTTAAATGCCAGCATTCCTCACCAGCAGAACTTCCAGTGACCAAAAATAAACTCGTCAAGACCTGGTCTCGAGGTCGGTTTAAAATAACATCTTTACATCCCATGGAAGTGCCACACTGCCCAGAAATTCCACAAAAAACCACCAAGCAGCTGATGGGAGCCTCTGATTTCCCAACAACACCCGGCCCAGTGCATTATCCCGATAATTTGAGTACGGCAAGAACGTTTTTTATAGGAATGAAAAAATTCCTATAAAAACACTCTGAGTCAGGGACGACGAGTAACTCTTCCCACACGCCCTCCCACGGGGTTCCTCACCTGGTAGGGACAGGGGATGTGATACTCCCGGCAGCGCTCCTGGATCCACGTGGTCTCCCACACGCCCCGATACGCCTGCTCGTAGAAATAGCAGCCGATCACCACCAGCAGGGGCACGAGGTACAGCACGCTGAACACGCCGATGCGGATCATGAACTTCACCAGCTTGTCCTGGTTCTCCTTCTCCAGCGGGATCTCGATGCGAACCCGGTTGAGGGAGATAATCCCGGCCAGGAGGAGGGAGACTCCCACCACCACGTAGAGGCAGAGAGGGGCCAGCACGAAGTATCTCAGCGCGTCCACGTCGTAGAGGCCGACGAAGCACACGCCGCTGATGTTGTCGCCTTCGATTTTGTTCATGGCCAAGAGGATGATGGTGAGGGTGCCCGGGATGCCCCAGGCGCTGGCGTGGAACAGCAGGGCCTTCTTCTCGATGGCCTCGCTGCCCCACTTGGGCACGGCCGCCAGGAACCAGGTGATGGTGAGGATGACCCACCAGACGCTGCCGGCCATGGTGAAGAAGTAGAGCACCATGAAGAGCATGGTGCAGGCCTTGTTGTGGGAGCCCTGCGTCACCGTGGAGGCCTTGTACTGGGAGGGGCTGGAGGCGTTGCAGGCCACCCGGTCCTCCAGCAGGAAGCCAATGAAGAAGATCAGGGACACCATCATGTAGCAGACGGCGTAGAAGATGATCGGCCTCTCCGGGTAGCGGAACCTGGTGACATCGATGAGGAAGGTCAGGAAGGTGAACAAGGTGGCCGAGAGGCAGACGATGGAGATGACGCCGATGAAGTAGCGGGCGAAGGACAGCTCCTCCCGACGGAAGTACATGTTGGGGCAAGGAGGGGAGCAGTCCCGGACCCTCAGGAAGGAGTAACCCAGGTCCGGGTCGATTTTCAGCTCCCGAGGACACCAAAAGCCGTAATCCCTCTGGACGGCCATCGGGGCCTCCTCCGTGGGCTCGCCGGCCAAGTTGAGGTCAACCAGGCGAGGATAGGGCTCGTCACAATCTGGGAACCTAAAAAGAGGCATTTCCAAGAAATATACTCACACTTTACAAGGGCTGGGAACCTCATCTCTAGGTGTGACTTCAGGCAAACCAACTGGAGCAAAACCAGGCAATCCAAAAAACAGGGAATCCATGAAATTCTGCACTATTTAGACACAAACTCACAGTCCCACAGTGCAATGTTGAAACTATAAAATAAGTTTAAAAATAAAACAGACAAGGAGCCCACTGGGGCTTTAGGAATGAAGGTGAGGATGCAAAATCCATCCCAGGAAGTCTGTGAACTTAAGCCCATGGCAGCAGGATTTTACAGAACATTTTAAAGCCTTTCCTAATCAACTGCACTCACCGCCGTCAGACAGGGCAATGAGGTGGTGACACCAAAATTCCAACTAGCACTGCCACCAGCGTTAATAAATGGAATTTTGATGGGGATATTTGTGTAGTTAAAGCTCTGACTCAAGGCAAGGACTGCTGGAGTTTTGAAGGAGAGACTGGAGGAATCCCAGTAACCTAGAAACAGCCTCTTATTTTATCCTCTTATGACTTATTTAACGAAAATAATTTTAATTGTTTTCCATTCTCTCCAATCCAACTGTAAACTGTTTCTTCCTGTTTGTGCTCCTCAATTTCATTAGCTGTTGGAGTCACTTATAAAAAACAACAACGCATGAAGATATTGGTTTTAATTTCATGCATATTCTGCCTCAAACAGCTTGGAACACCATCGGGTCGTTTTTCCATGAAGTTATTGGAGCAATGTAAAGCTGAACACAGCTGTTTGCAGCTCAGCAAGGGGTAGATGCTCTGCAAACAGCTTTGAGATCTCATCCTCATCAAACCCAGCCAATTTTCAGCTGATCTCTTGGGAAGAAATAGGAACTCACTTCCCACCTCAGGAAACAGGCTGCTGGAAAATGGGAAGGAAAACACGGCCACTTCTGATGGAAAACATTCGAAACACCTGTTTTTTATGAACCACAAAACATCCTGGATCGGAATAAAACTTTATCCTGAGGGAAAAAGGGATTTTCTCACCTGGTGCACTCCATGTCCTCCGGCCAGGAGACCCCGAACATCTCCATGAGCTTGGAGCACTCGCTGTGGGCTCGCTGGCACAGGCGGCGGCAGGGCAGCGTCACCCGCCCGTACTCCATGCACACCGGGGCGTACAGGGCGCACAGGAAGGGCCGGAAATCCCGGGAGCATTCCAAGTTCACCATGGGGTGGAAGGGCTGGCAAAGAGAAAGGAGAATTCAACAGCTACAAGCAGCACTTTCGTGGAATATTTCACTTTGTCTCATCGCAGCCATGACCGCGACCTTTTCCTGCCTGTTGGGAGAAACGATCATCAGGACAGAACTTGGGTGTTTTAAACAGGCAGGTGACCATGGGCACAATGAAAAGATTCCCAAGGGATATTTATGTACTCAATCTGCACTAAAATCAGTGGGAATTCGACAGCTAAATGCCCCTGGGGGGGATTTTAGTTCTCTCATGAAGGGGTAACCTTGGAAGGAAAACATTCCCAGCCCTCACGTTATCCCGGTTATATAAATTCCCACACAGCCACAGAACTTCCCAGCTCCCAGAACAGGGCTGTAACCACAGTGAAGGCACAGCCAAGATGTCATTTCTTGCCCAACCATCAGAAAGCACCGTGAAATCAAAGCCTGAAAAAAACAAAAGTCAAAATAAATAACCAGCGTCTTGTGCTCCCGTGGTGCTTTGTAACAGGTCTGGGTATCGGTGAGAGCAACACTGCTCGGAAGCTCTGAGAGAAAATCTACCAGAGTTAGGCAAATACAGCTGGTCTGGAGTATTCCTGAAGGATAAAGAAGGAAAAATAAAGAGGACAGGGATTTATGTCTCAATGAAAGCTGGTGCATGTTGATAATCCACGTTATATTCCTACTGTCCAGTGTGGGTTCGTTCTGCTCTTGCTTGTTGGGGTTTGTCCCTAAAACTCTCCAGGAATGAATCAGTGTCTCACTCCAAGTTTCTGTGGCACCTACCAGCATCCAAAGCCTCGCCATCTCTTTGGATATCAATGTAAGATCAATGATATTCCCGTGAGAGTGGAATTAGAGAATACTGGAATACATTCGGACTTCCAACTCTGGAATGAAACAAACCCCAGACTGGAAAAACACCTCCATGAGCCCCTTCTTCTCCTGATTTATATTTCAAATCACAGCTCAAAGGTAAAAGGTGACAGTGGCTTCATCAATGGCACTGCTCTGTTCTACACAGATTTTTAGAAAAAGCCCATTATTTGGATACCAGAATTTTCGCCACAGCCCAGCAGGATTAAGGAATCCCAATCTTTGGAATTTGCAGTGCAATAGCTGGAGCACAAATGAACCTGCTATATATAAATACATACAAATCCTAAATCTTACTAGAAGTGCAGCTGAAGAGGAGTTGCAGAAAGATTACATTCTCAAGCAGCAATTTCCTGAGAAGTGTTTTAAACCAATTCAGCATTTTCTTTTTCCAAACGATAGAGCAGAACTGATCTAACAGGGAAAAAATAGGGCATCTTCTGTGGTCATAGAAATGGCAAATATTGGGAATTATAAGGAAAAGTTTCACTTCTCCCTTCTCACCTCTTTACTCTTCCAATCCTTCCCAGAAATCTCCTTCCCTCTGCAAAAGGTGAATTTTTGGAATACAAGACAAAACCATGCCATGATTTCAATGTGGTTTTTTTAAACATCATTATTATTTACCAAGCTGAACAAATCCCCTCCACTTCTCAAACATCCCACGAGCAGGAGAGCCATGAAATTCAGCAATAACTTGCAGGAAGAGCAGGATGAGCTTCCAGAACTCTCAACCAGGAAAAAGGCAGCAGCAGTAGGGAGATATTTACATTTACATGCTCACGTTACTCAAGGAACTCTTTCTCTTTGGCTGGATATGTACTTCAGATTCATTTTTATTTATATATTTATTTGTGAGTGTTTATTGTCTACAGCAGAGGTAAAGCCATTGTTTGGCCACGTGGATCCAAGAAATCGATTCCAGGGAGTTGCAACAGCTGCCTGGAAAAGCTGAAGGTAAAAGTCTTTACTTGGTGGAAAGGGAAAATAAAACAGGAACTCCACTTTTATTCTGGTAAGAGTTTAACTTCCCTTCTTTTCAGAAAACCTTGAAAATGAGAAAATTAAGTTATGACTTTACGAAAAAGAGCTCCTGGTTTCATGCCTGCCCCAATCCCTGCGTTTTGCCTCCTGCCACTGCGGCTTTGCACGAACCCACATCTGAATTTCAAGTTCTCCTGACAATTCCTCCCCTACTTTCCTCTGATACGCCTCCCACTGAGAAAAGATGTTCCCAAAATTCCTCTTTCCCTGCTATTTTGCCTTTCTTAAAAGATCTGTTTGGATTTGTGGAGTTGCAGAGGCTGAACTGTGAGAGACCTCAGAGGATCTCAAGGTGTGCAAACACAGATTCCAGGTGAAGGGAAGGACAAGAGGAAGGAAACAGCCTCAAGCTGTGCCAGGAGAGGTTCGGGCTGGACATCAGAGGGAATTTCTTCATGGAAAAGCTGTTAAACATCGGAAGGGGCTGCCCAGGGAGGTTTGGAGTTCCCATCCCTGGAGGTGTCCAAGGAAGGCCTGGACGTGGCACTCAGTGCTCTGGGCTGGGGACAAGGTGGGGATCGGGTACAGCTTGGCCTTGATGATCCCAAAGATCTTTCCCAACCTCAGTGATCCTGGGATTCTGCGAACTTTAAAATCATGAAGAGGCTGAGCTGGAGAACAGGAGAAGAAAAATCCCTGCAACAACTCCTGATAACACAGACGAAGAGCCTCGCTTGCTCTGAGCCAGCAAGAGCAGCATTTGTGCCTGTGGGCAGTTCCCTCTGAAAGCGCCCCAAAAATTATCTCCAAATTGTCCTCCCCCCTCGCAGCTCCGAAGATGAAAAGTCACCTCCACCTACTGATTATGTTGTTCCCTATTAAAAATAAGCCCGGGAAGATTAAAAGACTCTTTTTATGCTCTTGCCCAAGGACACAGCGCAAGTTACGACTCCGCCGGTGCCGAACAAAAGGCTCTCTGTTAAATGGGATGAGCTTTTGAAAAATGCCTGGTGAACAACTCCAGGAGGAAAAAGGAAGAGGACGAGGGCAAGAGGAGGAGTGGCGGCCAAACTGATTTCAGTAATTCAGGCCAAGTCCTGGGAAATCCAAGAAAGGAAGAGATAAATGTTTAGGAAGAGATAAACTCTTGTTGTCCTTCGCTTTGCCACCCAGGTGTTGTGTCCCAGCCCCGTGTCCCTGCTTCCCTCAGAGCAGCACAACCTCACCCAGCTCCTTTTTCCCCTCTTCCCCAGCTCCTTCCTTCCCCACCATTCCCATCTGCTGGGAAAAAAGCTTTGCTGGCCATGCTTTAGCAGGAGATTAGAAATTTCCTGCCGGCCTCGGGTTTGTTTTCAGGAGGGGGTCGTGGAAACACAGAATGGTTTGGGTTGGAAGGGACCTTAAAGATCATCTCCTTCCAACCCACAACTTTCATTCCCCAAGGGATGAAAGCCAAAGGAGAGATGGAATGTGTCGATTTCCCTCCACTCCAAGTAATTTTTCTAACAAATCCTCACCTTTGGTTACAAACAAGAGCAGTAACTCAAGTTATAAACACACCATGGAATCGAGTTCCAATTTCAGAACTCATAATACTGAGAGATAATAAACCCAATTATTTTATTTAACACAAACATTTGGCTGTTATTTGGGAAGTGACTTTGCACGATTTAAACCAAATTACCTCGCTGATCTTTTCCCATTCTGTTTGTTTATGTATCTCATTCTTTGAACAGAGAGAACTAAACAGGAAGCATCCTCATAAACTCAGAGAGGGAAGGAGGGAACTTTTCTCCCCTCAGGCTCCTGGGAAGAGAGTGATGCTATGACTCTCAATTGCTGCTGCAATTCCCGGGTGGAAGCAGCTGCCTCGGGGCACATCCTGGCTCGGAGCAGCCACATGAGCTGCTCTTTGTCCTGCATCTCCCGGTCTTTGATGGAAAAAATCGGGAATTGTATCTCAAAGGGCACGGGCACTAATGCCTTCCAGACTGCCTTCCCTGGAGAATTGGAGCTGCTTTGGATTTAGCTCTGCAGACAGCTCCTGCTTCCACCGAGCACGTTCAGCCCCCTGCTTTTGATGGCTCTCACAAGCACAATTGGTTTCCTTGAGACTGTGAAAATTTTATTTTCCAGCGCCCCTGACTCCCGTGAACCTCTCTGGATTCACTGGATCCTGCAGCCCACACTCCTGGTGCTCACACTCCACCTGGAAATGTTTGTTCCAGGTTAACACCTGAGCTGGGATGAAACCGGGTCCTGCCTCAACCTGGCTGCTGCTTCCTAAAGAAAATCAGGGAACACTCACACCGGCACAGCAGAGCAAAAAGCAGGGATTTGGAGCACAAACTTGGCAGAAAACCAGAGCCATTTCTACCTTTTCCCACCCAATTTGGCTCGAGCTGGATCGTGCCATGAAATTAAAGGTGGCAGAGAGGGCCATGAGCACAGCCAGGTGTGCAAGAGCGAGGTTGTTTCTTCTGGAATCAACCCAATTTACCCAACGTGATGTGACTCTGGTTGCTGCAGACCCTTTATTCTGTTTTCTGAAGGCAAAAGGTGACTTTGCCCCAGCCTGCTCTGAGTGCACGGTGCCAAGACAAGCTCAGTGAGAATTCCTGGCATAAAGCACATCCCAGCTCACCTCACCATCAAGAAACTGAGGTGTACTTTTATTTTTGGAATTATTTCTGGTTTTTCACAGTGCTACATGTATGAAAAGCCAAGCGGGGCACGGCTCTGGCTGTCTGTTGAGCTTTTCCCCCTCAGCATGGAATAAAGCTATTCCCAATTATCCGTATGAACCCCGTAACCCACAGCCTTTCAACATCCCACACCTCATAATTTGATGGCAGCTGGAAAAATCCTGGTTGCAGTGAGGATTAGACTGACACTGCACTGCTTTAGTGGCTGGGAAGGGGAAAAAAAAAAAATCAGATTTTTTTAATCTTTGCACTAAAAATAAATGCCTGCATTTAAATAGTTATTTAAGTAACTCCAACAATAAAAAAGGACAAGTAATTACTGTGGGTTTAAATGATATTTTTTCCATGCCATAGGTTGAACGAGGCACTCACCCTGTTACTCACTTTAAAACCCAAGGCCAATTATTTCACCTGCCTTACTCTGAGAGGGCAGCAATCATGAAAAACCATCCCAAGCTTTCTGTCTGCAAACAGACAGCCAAGGTTAATTCCTGCAGGAAAAAAAAAAGGGAGGATAAAGATGGAAGTAGTTAAAAGACAGAATGACATTAATCTCTGCCTACAGGACTGAAAAGCAAAGCCATCTGCTCTTGTTCTTTAGAGATGTCTCCTGCTGCATTTTAAATTCCAAAGTTCCTCTGGAAGACGGCATCCATCTGTCAATCTGCACTTTTCCCGGATGTGGGATTCGTGTTTTGGGAACGGGGGGATGCAGATGGGTGGTCCTGGTAACCATTGCCATTTGCAGGGAACATTGGGTTGGTGGCAGCTGAGAGGGTTTGGGCTTCCTCCTTCCTCTCCATATGCCTGCTGTGATGGGCTTGGGAGAATTCCAGAGGGATATGATCAGGGAAATAAATACACAAATAAATCCACCATCCTCTAGACTGTATTTTTGATATTATTAAATAAAGACACTTTGCCTGGGCAAGGAAGAGACTCTGGGGCAGGAGCTGTAAATCTCGTCAAAATCCTATTTTTCATGGAAATGACACATTTCCATCTCCTGCAAAGATGACATTCCAAGTGGGAGTGTGATCACTGCTTCCAGGCCTGCTGGGAAACGCTCCAGTGCTGCTGTCAGCGTGGGAAGGGGAAGGAGACTCGTGGTGAGAAGGGGAGCAACAACAACCTTCTCCTTTTCCTTTTCCATCTCCTTCTCCTTCCCTGATCCACATGGCAGGATCACACAATTCCTGCCAGCTCCAGGGAGGTCTCCTTGGAAAATAACAGGAGAGAGGAGCGTGACAATCCACTGCTCAAAAGTTCCTCTTGCTGAGCAAAGGAGAGAAAGCGTTTGCTGGGGTTTGTTAGAGGACTGGACGCTGGCCGGAGAGCACACGATGGAATTCGCAGCCAGATCGGGTTCTTCAGCGCTCAAAAAAAAAAGGGGGGGATTTCTATAAATCACAAATAGGATGGAAAGTAGAGATAAGGACACAGCCAAAATTCAAAGTCACCATTTGGATTTGCCTCCCCTTTTGATTTTTAGAGCTGTAAATACACAGGATGGCAGCGCCTGCCGTGGAATACACGACATTAAAACTCTGCAGAGTAAAACCAGACAAGCTGGATTTCCAAACATAAGAAATGCTGAACCCTCCCACTGGAGAGAATTTACTTTTACTTCTCAAAGGCTCCATGACTTCTACTGCTTCACGCGTGACTTCGCTGTGGTTTTTCACCCAGCTGATGCAGCAGGATATCCCAGAGAGTTTAACACTACAAGCCAGTGCTGACTATGGAATCTCCATGTTTTCCACTGGGGTGAGGATGGCAGGAGGCTTCTGTTTCCTGAATTTTGGCATGCAAGCCCAAGTGCTTCTTGGCAGACCAAGCAGGGGGACCTGCAGTGTTCTGCCTGCCTTAAATGTCAGCTTTGTTGTCATCAAATGGTCACAAAATGAGGACAAATCCCAGCTGTCACCTAAGGCACTTCAGGAGGCACTTTCACAAGGGGCAGAAGTTTCTTTATCCTCCTCCTCTGCCACCCTGACTTGGGTTTAAGGTAAATAAAGTGGCTTTTAAGCCCCACAGCACAGCAGACAAACCCTTCTTGCCACGGCAGAGAAGAGGCACGAGGCTGTAAGAGCAGAACTTTCGGCAGCCAGGAGGGGCAGGAGGCTGTGAGATCCAGGAGCAGAACTTCTGGCAGCCAGAAAGGCTGCAGGAGACAATCCATCCACGCTGAATGAATTCAGGAAGCTTTGTCTGCTGCTCCCCTGGCAGCAGTCTGCCGTCGGAATTCTCTCTCAGGATTCTCCCACCAGCCAGAGCACCTGGTCCCATCCACGGGAAAACAGCAGCAGTCGGTCGGAATAAATCCCCTCGTGCCTGAGCTGGGAATGCTGGAGATGTTCTCCAAGAAGGAAACACCATCCAACAGCTCTCCTGTCTTCCCTGGCTACAATCAGGACCAGCATCTCCTTGGGAAGAGGTTGAATGATTTAATTTTGCTCCTATGAAAACAAATCTCACCTAAATCCTTCAAGGAATGATCCTGCAAATGCCCACAAAGTCTCTGCCCCACAGTTGCTGCCCAAATTAAACCCTAAAACTACTCAGGGGATACAGTGATGCATCTCCACGGAAAAGTCGGGGTTTTTGGTCTCGGGAAGGAGCAGAGCTCAACACTGATCCACCACAATCATATACATAAATAACATGATGCAAACTGAAGTAAGAACATAATCTGCTGGATTAAAGTTGCAAAAATTGTTCTGGATAGCAAACAAAATGTGTCTGACACATGAATGCTGATATTTTAACAGCTGTGTCTTCATCTAACATTGCAGACCATCTGTTAAATCTACATCCCAGCAAAACCACACACACACGTTGTCTGCAGTTGGATGGGAAAGAAAATTTACATCTTTGGGCCTCAAAATTAAGGATATTTCATGGAGCAATCATTAAAATGTATTGTTTAGAATAATTGTAATAAACATATTATATTCTTTTTCTCTCATGTTTGCTTTCCAGGCAGGCTGCACTGTCAGTCCAGGACACTGAGGTGTCTTTTGGTGGAAGTAATTCAAAAATCAGCAGGTTGTGTTCCATGGGCATAAATAATGCAGGATGGATTTCCTGGTCTGTTCTCTGCAAACTCCGCAGCCCTGCTGCCCCCTAAGTTATGGAATCCCAGAATCATGGAATGGTTTGGGTGGGAAGGGACCTTAAAGCTCATCCAGTTCCAACCACGACACCTTCCACTATCCCAGGTTGCTCCCAGCCCCGTCCAACCCAGCCTTGGACACTTCCAGGGGCAGCCACAAATTCTCTGGGAATTCCATCCCAGCCCCTTCCTCATATCTCTGCATTTACTGGAGCAGGATCCACCCAAACCAAGCCGCACCACCTCCAAATCTCAGCTCAGCAGCACCTCCCATTTAATTCCAAATTTATTCCACCACAGCTGTTACCGTTTCTCTTCTCTCTCATTCCCCAAGAACAGGCATTTTACAGTTTTTAACTCCAGACTATTTTGTTTGTAAGGATTCTCAGGGTTTGGAGATATTTTAGCCAATTTCCAACAGAAGAAAAATAAAGCTGCAGCACTTAGCACTCTTCACATGCATGAATTGGGAAGATGTGGCCACATTATGACATAATCCAGATTTTCCTCAGGAAGACCCGTACATTTACCTGAAAGTCTGGGTGAGAAACCAAGAGTGTTTCCCTCAGTGTTCCCTGGGGCTCCACACAAAATCATCCTGCGCTGTGAGCAAGCCAACAAAGCCACTACAAAAATACAGGGTGAGCTTTAGCCGAATCCCAGGAAAAACTTCCCATATTTTGGCATTAGCCATGGAATTCTTGCAGTGTGCCACCTGCACGGCCGGACACAAACAGTGAGGAAATGGGGGAAAACTTCAGTCTTTGGAAAGAGATTTTCCTTTCTTTGATCAATGGTAGGTAGAGTCTGTGGGTTCTGAACAAACACTGACTGAATTTATTGGGAATTTTTTTTTTTTTTAATTTTTCAAAGAAATTGTCCATCTCAATATAAATTTCTTTTACCCAGTTAAGGAATTACAAGAGGGCAACCCGACAGGCCTCTCTATTCATCAGACATTAATACAGAACAGAAAAGTTAAGACTGAGAATACCTCAATTTACTCCAACGGATTAAATGAAAATTAATTTACGCTTCTAAACAGAGAAATTAAGATAATAAGCGGGCAACTTCAATTTTTAACCATTTTTAAACCACTAACTGTTTCCAAAGAACATGTGTGAACGCAGCAGCTGTAAATTAAAATTTCAGATTCATCAGGCAATACTCTCCCTTCCATTCAGTGCCAAGTTAATGAGGTCACAGCTGAACGCTACAGGGGGAAAGAATTAAAAATAATTGCAATTGTATCCCACTTTTCCACTGGCCAGACAGCTGTTATCCACCTCCGAACGACCAATCCTGACATCCTCACCCAAACCATCAAACTGCGGACAAACCCGAGCCCCTGACTTGGTTTTTTCCAGTTAATAATTCACCAGATAAATATTTGACAGGAATTCCCACAGTGCCTCCACTTATTTGTTTCTGCGGCACCCTAAAAGGGTTCTTGCTGCTCTCAGAATAGATTAAAGAATATTTTGCCCTCAAAAGTCTGGGAGTTTCTCCCTGTCAAGGCCAGGAGTTTGTTCCCAGCTCTCTTCTGTACCACAGACAGAGTTTTTTGGGGAAAATTGCTCCCACATCTCTGGAACACTTACAAGTAGGACAAGGGCAAACAATAATGGGATTAATTAATAAGAGAGAGGGGACATGGGTGAGGGGAACAGGGGAAGACAAAAAGATGATGCAACTACTCCACGAGGCCCCTGCCCAGCATGGTAATTCCAAATTCTTTCCCAGTTAAATGGAATAAAGAGAAGCAAGTATCTGTGGATGCTGTGGAAGAACCCCTTCAAAACGTTCTGGAACAGTAAATGAGGCTCCTATTAATGTCAGGATGGGGATGGAATATCCTGCAGGGGAGTTTGGAACTGACACAGAATGGAATCAGCGGGCTCAGACCATGAAAGGAGACTGCATTGAATCCCTTGAGGGGGCTGCAAGAGGCAAGAGGGGTGAGAGTGTTTTCCCTCTGAGCAACTGCCCAACGCTGCAAAAATCCCTTTTATGTGTCCATAAAAGTGTCCAAAAGGCCGGAAAATGCAGCTGAGGGAAGAGCAGGAGTGGGGCTGTGGGGTAGGGAAGGCAGAAAGAGCTGGAAGCAGCAGGATGGGGCCGGCAGAAGTGGGAAGGAGTGTCCGTGCTTTTGCTAACGAGCTCAGCTCTGCCCTCACTCCTGGCTCCCACTGCTTCCCAACTCGGGGATGAGCACTGACAGCCAGAGATCAAAAACTTGTCCTTTAATCCATGCCACCGGCTCCTTTCTGATGGATACAGCGGGATCAGGACATCCACAGGCCACAGATCCCTCCCAGTCCTGGCTCCGACTCTCCCGAGCCCCCTCCGTGACCCTGGATTCTTCAAGGCAGCCACTGCAAAGTGGGAGGGGAAGCAAAGGCTAAATTCTAAAAGCCTGGAAGTTTGCAATTCCCAGACAAAAGCAACCGCCTCCCGTGGTGCCAGGGAAAAAAGGAGCCGATGGATCTGCAGAATTACGCTGCCTTTTTTGTGATACCACTTAATGAAGGTTATTGTGAGCAACAGGGATGATTTGCAAAGGAAGGGGAAAGAAAATGTCTGAGGGCTCAGCAGGGTCGGTGTTTTAGCCACGAGATTTGGAGGACAGATTCCCAAATAACTCCTTTTGAACGGTATTTCTTGGACGTGAGGTAAAGACCTTTTCTGGAAGAACTGGACAATCTGTCATTCGAAAAGCCACAGAGGAAAAACTGGAGGCAGAGTAACTTCCCTGTCCTTTAACAAATTCCTATCAAACTCTATAATTTAACACATTCGTAAAATATAAAACCTCGCCATCCCACGATATTTTTGTTTCCTTGCCTTTGTTGTTTTTTTTTTTTTCTTCATTACTGACAACAAGCAGCAACCCTGAAATCCAAGGTCAAACCTTATAACCACGTTATCCTCTGCAGTTACATTTCCGTGCTGCGCCTGCCCCGTGAGGGTTAAAATGCACAATAAGGAGGGAAGAGGAATTCTCAGGAGCAGGGATTCAGCACAGGCTCTGCTGATCCTCAAGGACACATCATTCACCCACTCCCCCGCAAAGACGGGATGCAGGGATGTCGGATAATTGACAATATGATTGAGTCCTCATGAAGATATGTAGTACATGTGAGTTTTCGGGGAGAAATGTTAAAAACATGAGCGATGCTTTCGGAGCTGTGAGGGGGGGAGAAGAAAACGAGTGGCTGCCCAGAGCTGTCTCCCTGAATTTATAAAGAAAGATGTTTCTCCTCGCTCAGCGCCACGGACATGACAACTTTTGTCCCATAAATCAAGAAACAGGGAATATAAACAAGTCTACAAATTGAAAGCAACTTTCAGAAGATAAATTTCGGGTTTCCACGCCACACAAAGATGAACTACGAGGAGCCTTCCTCCCTCGTTCAAATTCAAATTAAGCAGCCCTTTGTGCTTCTCTTTTCAAATTTCCTTCCCTGTTTCCATGGGAACCCCCCGGCTGACAAGCCTTGGATGGAGCAAGAGGCCAAGCTTAGCGAGGGGTGTGAAAAGGGGAGGGAGTCAAAGGGCAGAATTTGGCTCGGGAGGACCAAGATGCCAACCTTTGTCCCCCCACAAAGGGGGGGTAACCATAGGAACAACTCCGGGACACGGGAGGAGCCGGGGGGATCCCGGCCAAAACCGCGAGATGGGAAGAAAATGGGAAAGGTGTCGCTAAAAACACAACGCCAGGACCTCCAGTAGGTCCTGAAAAGTAGGTCCAGAGAGTCTTAAAAATGAGACAAAATGAAATAAACCTTGAAGGACTGAGCACCCAACTTCGTGCTGGTTCTGCATCCAGTTAATTCCATCAAACTGATTTACAGGAGATCACAGAGAAACCGGGAAGAAGCGATTCCCAAGCCCAGCAGGAGAATTTAATGTTCTCCGGAAAAATCCCCTCGACTGAAGGGCTCTGTTCTACTGTTTTATGCAGAAATGGGAACAGCAGAGGGTCAGGAGGACGGAGCTGCAGCTCCCAAACACCCGGACGGTTCCGCGGGATACGGAAGGGTCTGGCTGTCACTGTCACCACAGGAGTGATGTGACAGAGCAGAGTCTCCCAGCACCGCATCACATCCAGCTACTCCATAAAAACAGAAGCAGCTACTCCATAAAAATATAAATATGGCACGTTCTGATGATTGCAGCTTGTAAAAGAGACAGCAGGAGGACGAGCCCTATAAAATCACTAATGATACAGAGAGGAAAACTTGCTTGCTGCATCTTCAGCACAAAGAGCAGGGCATGAAAAACCAGCAGGTGGTTTATTGAAGATAAAAAAAAACAAGCTCAAAACAAACTGAAGAAACAACAGCAAATTCTTCACACCACACTTATGGAACTGCCAGGGATTCGTGTGGATGTGCTTTTGAACGCGAGGAGTTCAGGGAGAAAACGGATAAATTTGAAGAATATCACAAATGTAACCCTGTACTGAGCATGGTGCTGGTGCTCCCAGTGTAAGGAGGACATGGAACTGTTGGAGCAAATCCAGAGGAGGCCACGGAGATGTTCCGAGGGCTGGAGCCAGGCTGGGAGAGCTGGGGGTGCTCACCTCGAGAAGAGAAGGATCCAGGGAGACCTCAGAGCCCATTCCAGAGCCTAAAGGGGCTCCAGGAGAGCTGGAGAGGGACTTGGGACAAGGGGTGGAGGGACAGGAACAGGGAATGGCTTCCCACTGCCAGAGGGCAGCGTTAGATGGGATATTGGGAAGGAATTCCTGGCTGTGAGGATGGGGAGGGGCTGGGCTGGAATTCCCAGAGAAGCTGTGGCTGCCCCTGGATCCCTGGCAGTGTCCAAGGCCAGGCTGGACGAGGCTTGGAACAACCTGGGACAGTGGAAGGTGTCTCAAATCCATAAAAGCCACCTGAACTTCCTCTAAACTCACCAATGCCTCCCAAAACAAAGAAGGAAACTGCAGCCACGCCAGCAAGACAAATATTTCTGACAACTGCTCCTTGGTGCTGAAGTTATTCCAGAGTTATTCCTCATCTTCTCACTCTTGTGTGGTTTTCTCTCTGGATCCATCTACCCTACAACTGGAACCACCATCCCACACCAGAAAAAGCAGGGAAAAGCCAATTTCCAAGCGCCAGCAAAACAAAAAGCACAGTCCAGCCAAGCCACCCTGCTTTTAGGCAGCCAAATGTTATTTACATCGCTGCCCATTTTTCACACAAAACCCATACAAAGATGGGCAGGAAGATCTGTGACCTCGCGGTGGGCGAGGGAGTGGCAGAAGGTAAAACAAATATTCCCAAAATGCTCCAGCAGCACAACATTCCCTGGCATCTAAATCTACATTTGCAGAGCTGCAACTGAGTGCGCAGTGCTCTGTATTTAACTGTTCCAAATAAATCCGTGTGTGTTCCACCTTCCCTAATAATTCCTCCTTAAGGCTCCACCAGCTGCTGCAGAACGAGGCACGCTGCAGAGCCATCTGCCTCCCTGACCCCGAAAACATCCCCCTGTGAATACATCTTGATTAAGATGTGCAGCATTTACTTTCAGCTGAATCTTTACATAGAAGTAATTTTTTTTTCCCCCTCTGTGTTTGCACTGAGCCATTAAAGGCTAAACTTCATCTCCCTATTTCCACTCGAATCGTTGTTCAGAATTAATCTTTGATTCAAGCAAATATGAACACGGTGGCAGAGTTCATCTCCAGGGTGCAAGCACTGGTTTATCAATTTAACAAAACCCCCGAACCTTTATTCTCTTCATTTTTCCTCTCACTGCCATAAGTCAGCATTTTAAAAATACTCACGTGGCACCTTGCTCTCATTAACAAACATCAAAGACTAAAAATCAATATTTCTTAAATGATTCTCCGGGGAAGATGTGTCAGGCAGAGAAAAAATTCAGGTTTCTCACACCTGTGATTTCACTTTAATATTTGGGCACTGATGGTCTCCAGGCAGGAGTTTGAACCCTCGTGTGCTCTGTATTCATTTCAGAAGGAAAAATCTCTTTTTAGTGCTGGTTCTTTCGGGCTGCTCTGCAAAGCTCAGCCCTGGGGTGCCTTTCTCTGGTTTCTTGGAGTGCAGGGATAGGAAGGAACAACTCAGAGACTGCTCCACGGGATTTGGAACAATTAAGGAAGGATCCATCCTGCCTGGAAATGCCAGACACGGGCAGGGACACCTCCCACCATCCCAGGCTGCTCCAAGCCCCGTCCAGCCTGGCCTTGGACACTTCCAGGGATGGGGCAGCCACAGTTTCTCTGGGAATTCCATCCCAGGGCCCGACCACCCTCACAGGGAGGAATTCCTTCCCAATATCCCATCCAACCCTGCCCTCTGGCAGTGGGAAGCCATTCCCTGTGTCCTGTCAACTTTGAGAATTACCCCATCCCCCAAACACAAATCACTGCACAGAGCAGCGGCCGAAAATTCCATCTTTTCTGCACCTACTCCTGGACGTTATTTTGTCTGGATTAACTGCTTCCCAAGATTCCCAGCCAAAGACAAGGCTCCTTCCCTTTCTTCTTTAAGCCTCCACCAACCTCAGAGCAGGCCCATAAAAGACAGAGCGCCGTGTTTTATCTGAGTACAAATCACCACCTCCCGTGGCTGCTCTTCCTCGTCCAAACCATCAAAACCATTCACTGTTCATGGAATTTGCCATGTTCCCTCCCATTACCTCGGAGTCCGCTGGATTTCCCTGTGAAAAGGATCCAGTGGATAGCTCCAACACGAGCCCAGCCAAGGCTGTGCTCAAGGAACTGCTGCCTCAGAAACCTCATTTCACAAAACTGTCAGATCACGCTCGTTTTTGTACGAAACCCGCTCGGGGATGTAGCAGCCCTGGTTCTTCCCAGATTGTTCTTTCCCACCAAGGATTTCACCTTTGCATAACACCGGTGCCCTTCGCAGATCAAGCCTGAACCAGAGGCTGCTGCATTTCAAACAGACAAGCCCCAGGTACTCCTAGAGCAGGAATTCCCAAGGACATCATGAGGAATTCCTTGGCTCTGCCCGCACGCCGCGGAATCATCTCTGCAAGCCCAGCTTCGCTCTGACAATAAAACAAATTTAAAAGCTTTACGTGGCTGATTCAAAGGTAAAAATTCCAGCTGGGGACAAGAGAATATAAAATTAATGAAAGAGAAGGCTTTAATCAGCTGGAGCACCGCTCGCATCCCTGTGATCCCGCACGGCTCCATTGTTCTGCAGGGATCATAATCGCACGCGCTAACGAGAAAATTAATCCTTGCTGCAAATTAGTGCCTAAGATCAGGCTGCTTACACAACAGCAGCTGATTAAAACCCACTTTTCAATCAGCTTTATGTGCCTGTGCTTCCAGGAGTTTGGGAGGCAGAACTGAGGAATCTGGAAAGCCAAGGAGAAGTGTGAAATTTGGGATACAGTGAACAGGGAAGGCAGAAGGAGAAAAGGAATAAAGGCAGAGTTAAGGGGGTAAGAAGTTGAGGATTTTCCACTCCACATTCTCCCCATCCTTGGTGATTATTAGGAAAGAAACACCACTAAATGAGCCACTTAACACCTGACCCACCTCTGCTGGAAAAATTCCTCTTATCCCAGACGTTGAGATTGGGCCGGGAATAAATACAGCTATGCCTTCTGTTGGTGCCATTTTAAGCACACTCTGGTTCTTTTCCACTTCAAAAACAGACGAAAAAAATGAACCAAGACTCCAAAGGTGACAAAAACAGGGCTGGCAAGGGCACACAGACCTTGCAGCGTGCCAGGTCCGTGGAACTGTCCTCTGTGAGCACCAAAACAGGCAAGAAACCACTAAATTTGAAATGGGGTATGAAAAACCAGGTGTCCTCACATCTGGGGTTGGATGTGCTGTGGCAAATTAACTGGCTCTGCTTTTAAATATTCCAGAAATCCATGACTGGGGGGGTTTGTTTAGATCAGTGCCCTGATTCCCCGGCGACCCCTGGGATGCTGATGGAGCAGGAGCACACGAGGGGACATCGCTCCTCGGCTCTTCCAGCTTCTTCCCTCACGCTGCCAACCCCAAATCAACTGCAGGACGACACAATTTCTCCATTTCCCCCTCTTCCATCTCCTGGCCAACCCAGCTGCATCCCTCAGTCCCTGCTGCTGCTCTTTTTGGGTAGGGAAAATGAGAATGGAGTGCAAAGGAAGAGCACCTTATCTCCCCGGCCATAGGGTGACTGCATCATCTCCTTTTTAGGGTCTTTGACCTCCACTATAATCCCAAAAGACACCTCAGAGGGACCCATTCAGCCCCCAGCCATGCCTGGCTCCTGTCCTTTAAAGCCTCTTTGATCCCCACCCTCATTTGTGGGGTGCCATAAAAATCAGGGCGAGGGAAAAGAAGTGCTGGCAGCTTATTTAATTCCAAAAGCCTGGCAATCATCAAATTAAACTGCTTCTCTTCAGCAGTGACAAAAGCTGTCATAGAGTGGCCACAGGCTCCAACAGGCCCCAAACTGCCACGTTTTCTGATCAAAATATTTGCCTACAAAACCTGAATTAAGGCAGATAAACCCCACTGCTTGCTGCGCTCACACGTCAGCAAATCCTCCAAGGCCGGAGGAATATTAAGTGGAAAAGGGACAGAAGATAACTCTTCGGAGCAATAATAATCCAAAGAGATGGGTAAACAAGGTCAGGTCCCCAGGGGGGAGAGGGGAAATTTGACTTCTCCATCAGCCCAGGATTTATGGGTTTATGGAACACACGGAGCCGTGGGAGCAGCGCCATCCCGATGCTGCAGCATCCTCGGGAAGGTTTGGGAGGGAACTTTCACCGGCACTGCTGAAACCAGCGGTTCCTGATGGATATCGCCAAAAACCAGCCCGTCAGCAGGTTACAGGAAAACCTCACAGCACGCTGGACGTGACAGCTCCGCAGGGAAGGAGTGACCCTCCGGAGCCGGGAAGCCAGAATCCCTGGACAGCTCCTGGCTCTGCTCCAGCCTGGACAGCTCATCCCGGCCACAGGAGCTGGGAAATTCCTGCCCTGGACACCAGCACCTCGTGGCTCCGTGCTCTGCCACCACTGGGGTGTCACCACCCCCTTATTGCTGCTTTTAGAACAGCAGAGGCAACGTTTTCTGCAGCAGAGGCAAAATAATTCTCATTTCAGCCTCCGCCAGAGCCGGGGTGGATTGGTGCTCGTCCTCTGCCAAAAGGACTCAGATCCTTTAGGGATATTTGGGAATAAAATAATGCTCCAGGCCCCTGGATGTAGCAGCCTTCCCTCCAATGTTCCCGGATTAAAGCAGCCTCATGGCTGCAGCACAGCACAAAGCTTAAGGAATTATCTCTCCCAGGAGTAAATCAAGGACTGGGAGCTGATTCCAGCAGGGACCTCGATGGAATATTCTATTTGCCTTCGTTTAATCAAGGCTGGAAGAAGGGAGATTTGGATGGGATTTTGTGGGAAAATCCTTCCCTGTGAAGGTGGTGAGGCCCTGGAAGAGAATTCCCAGAGAATTTGAGGCTGCCCATGCATCCCTGGGAGTGTCCAAGGCCACTCTGGACGGGGCTTGGAGCAACCTGGGACAGTGGAAGGTGTCCAGGTTGGAACTGGATGAGTTTTAATGTCTCTTTTATCCCAAACCATTCTGGGATTCCCTGATTGTACTGATTCTCTAACCTGATGATGTGACTTTATCACAATTATGAAGGAATTACAGCAGCTTAAAGTCTCAAAAAGGCAACTTGACTGATTTTTTCCAAGCTTTCAAAATAATAAATAAGTTTTTAAGCAACCAGTAATGCGGGAAGAGAAGTAAACTGAATTTATTGATGGCAAGACAACAGCTACAATAATTCTCACTTTTGCTTCACCTCCACTCTTTGTTGTACTGTGCTCTTCCAGTACAAAAAAAAAGCTGGATTTTTCTTGTTTTTTTATCAGGAACTGCTGTGAAAAACCGGAAAACCGTGAGAATGCCAAGGCCTTCCCTGCAGTACACAAAATGAATCACCCTGATTCTGCTGCCACGTTATTTCGTGTTCACAGCAACCAGGGAGGGGGCTCAGAGACCAGAGATGTTCCCAGAAAACGCCACAATGCAACATCCAACAGACCTCAATCGGCCCAGCCTCTGAGTGCTCCTCAACTGAGCCATTAAACAATGCACAAAAAGCCAGACAATAAAAACTTCCCTCCTCCTAAGGCGTACATTAAAGTGCAATCTAAGTTAACGCAAGGAATGGGAACCTATCCATGAAAAGCTGTGGATTTTCAGTCTTTTTTCTTTTTGTCACTCAAAACTCTGCAGTGGGAGAATTTTAAGCCTGCTGAAGCCTCGTTTCCCTCGCAGCGTTCACCCTTTCTCAGAAGCGGCCCGTAATCCATCCCCAGACTGCAACTGCTGCCTCAAATGCTGATTTTATTGGCAAAAAGGGAGTGTTAAACACACCCACGCCACCCACGCACCCCGTGCTAAGCCTCAGGATGGCTTTGCTGTGAACTGCAGCGTTTCACGCCAGGTAATTCCTGCTTTCAACTCGTGTTTCGCACCTCGGAGGGCGGAGAAGCAACGCTCAGCCCTCCTCACGTCCCCTCTCCGAGGCAGAAAGCTGTTTCAAAATACTGGGATAACTGCACCAGCTGTTCTGGCCCATGGAATTCCAGCAGCGGCCAGAAATGGGTTTGAGGTAGAAATTGCGTTTCTGACAGTTCTCTGAAAGCAGAGGGCTTAACGTGCAACAAAAAGCCTGAGAAACGAGCATAATCTTGGCCATTATCAGCGAAAAGCGGGATTTTTAATCATAAACGGTGTCCACGCCCCGGGTGATGTGCCATGGACAAGGACAAGGCTAGGAAACAAAAAAGGGACAGGGGAAGGGAATTCCAGTTATCCCAGGAATGAAGCAGCAAAAATGCAGGAAGGAAGGCCAGCGCTTGGAGAAGGACACTGCAGGGAGAGAGCTGGAACGCTTCCACTCGGAGAGGAAAAGCCCGGGGGATAAAAATGAGGCTTCCAAGATCTCCAGAGGGTTTAACTGCAGCACAATCCAAAAGGGGATGGAAGGAAACCAGCAGGAAACTGGTGTAAAATAGGTTAGAGATCAAATAAATAAATAAATAAATAAAGTCATTAAATCCCGGGATGGTTTGGGCGGGAAGGGATCCTAAAGCTCATCCCATTCCAACCCCGACACCTCCCACGATCCCAGGTTGCTCCAACCTGGCCTTGGACAATCCCAGGGATCCAGGGGCAGCCACAGCTTCTCTGGGAATTCTGTGCCAGGGCCTCAGAATTTGCCAGAACCAATTCTACAACCAAATTCACTCCTTTTGCTCTGTATTCAGGATAATGGGAATCTCCAGACTCATCCAAAGGAGCCACTGCAATCCAAGTCCACGGTTCCTTCAAACAGCAAATTTAAGGGAAAGAAGCTCAATTTTCAAAAATCCACCACAACTAATTCCAAACTCTTCCACGGAAAGGCCACACAAAACCAAGGCTTTCTGTTATTTAACTAGAACAACTAAATTCAGTTTCTGTGCTGTCAGGAAGAGCATTCCAAGATGGGAACACAGGATTATTCTCTCATTTCTCAGCCTACAGCACCACAGATCTCCCCACAAAGGGTTCCCAAGTACTTTAAAAAATACAAATAAACCAAATCTGCACAAATCCCTCGTGGAATTTTGAACAGGTTGAGAGCGAGACTTGATCAATATTCCAAATTTCCACTCATTTTAGTCATATCACAGAATTCCAAGTAAGGAAACTCCTTGGGTAGGATGGAAAACTGACTGAAAAAGTCTCGTACAAACCAGACTTTAGGTATTTAAAATAAGCACACCCAGAGTATTTCCCACTCAGTGACACTCCATTAGGCAGAATCTGCAGTCATGCAATATTTTGACTATTTAGAATACAGCATTTGGGGTTGTATTTGAATTATTCGTTCTTTTTCTTGGATTCTCTTATCAATTATTGTGAAATAAAGACCAAAATTATTTTTTTATATATATATATATGAAAAAACCCAGGTTTACCTCCATTGCCAGAGCTGCTGTTTGCTGGTCATAGTGGTTCAGGAGGTTGGGCATGAAGGTGGTGTTGTAAGGCAGATCCTGGCACATCCTCAGGATGATGGGCTCGCAGGAGAACAGGCTGTGCCCTGCCATGGGGGCCACCCAGACATCCAAAATCCACAGGGAACACAGCATCCAGCCCAAAGCCATCCTTCCGCACCGGGAATGGGGCCAGGGGTGCAGCCCGGGCAGGAAGATCTTCCAGCTCCTCATGGATCCGCAGTTCTCACTTGGATATTTCCAGGCCTTGCTTGAGGCTCCTCCCAGCTGGAAGAGTTTTTGTATTCAACATCCTCAGCTCAGTCCAGGAGATGTATTTTGAGACAGACGTGCAAGAAATTTCCCCTTTTTTTTTTTGCCTCTCAGCCCTCTGTGGCATGAATTAAACATCAAAATTTCAACCACATTCCCACACCACGGACCCCATGGTGACAGAGCAGCGCTCCAGGGGCTTCCTGCTTTTCCTGGATAACCTGGAACACACAACAGACAGAACTCACTAAAACCCCTTTTAATCCATGAAAATATTTTACCTCTCGATTCCTAAGGATTGCTGCTGGCAGACAAACTGCTTCAAGTTCTCCTGTGCAAAACCAGAAGGTCCTTCTGCAAGTTTTAATCCTGTTTGGTTTTGTTTTTGTTTTTTTTTTTTAATTCCTGGAGGAAACGAACGGAAGAATTGAATGGAAGAATTTGATGGAAGAACTGAATGGAAGAAAAGCAGAAAGACTCCACCCAAAAATGGTGAAAATAGGGGGATCACGTTGATTACGACAGAATATTTTTAGAAAACCCCACGCTTTCAACTTGGCCACACTGAAACCAGGCTGGCTGTGACTCAGCAGCCCCACTCGCAGCGATTGCATCTCATTCTCTGCACGGCCTCGGAACTCCTGAGGAATAATTATAAAACAAAAACAAAACCAGTCACCAGCACCAACCCCACAAGTCCCAGCTCGCCACTGGCCTGCCCAAGGAGGTTTGGCTACCTGGGCTCAAATGTGGCATTTTAATCTGCTTTTTTTTGTTGTCCCAAACCCATTTTAATTGCACACATCCATCCTCCCCTCCAGAAACCACCCCAGCAGCTGAGCATCAGCCAGAAGATGCTCTCTGACCACCCCTTTTCTCCTCACGCTCCCAGAGAGGGGAATTTTGGGGTTGCTCTGCCAGTTCCACTCTCCCCGTGGAGCCAATTTAAACAGGAATCACTCCCTGGGGCTGGATCTGGGTTTTCCCAGCAGAATGGGGACTCAGCAGATTGCGCTCGTCCACAGGAGAAGCTCTGAAACTGGAGGTGGGAAGGAGCCCTCAGAGTACAAAGAAGCCCCTCTTTAATAACAATTTTGTCTTACAAAGGTAAAATTTCCAAAATCCAGTCTCTAATCAGCTGCTTTAAAGTGAATTATCGTTTAAAAAGTAACAGAAATTTAGAAAACCCCAAACACTCCATCAGTATTCCCAAAAGCAGGCAACCACAAATCTGAACACATTCCCAATCTTGAGAGAACGGAATTTTTTCCTTGGAAAGAATTTTTCCTTCCCGCCTAATGCAAACACAGCGAGAGAGAGGAAGGATTTAATTACCAGACATGTGCTGTGATGCACATTTTTATTTACACAGGCCCATCTTACGGCCAGAAAAATTAAGGTTTTAAACCCTTGGTGCAGTTTGTGGGTTGGACTGGAAAATCTCGAGAGGTTCCTTCCAACCTAAACAATTCTGGGCTTCTCTGCAGCATCAAGAGAGGGGAAAGGGTTTGGCTGGAGCTTTTTGAAGACAGGCTGGTTAAAAACAAACATGCAAAGAGGGGGGAAACAAAAAAAAGACCAAGCTGCTAAAGATAAGCATGTTAAATTCAGCTCATTGACAACTCGCTTTCACAGGCTGCTCCTCTCTCTCACAGAGACTGGCAAGGAAGCCGTGGCTGAGGCAGCACCGAAAGAGGGAAAAAATAGAAATGGGAAAAGCCCCAAACCCAGGAAAAACAAAACATGAGCAAAAAAAGGCAGAAAAGAGAAGTCCCTACACACCTTGAGTGGTAGAACCAACACAGCTCAAATCTCAGCTCGTGTTCTGAAGTAAATGTTGGTCTGAAGAGTCAACGTGCTGAGTTTAAAAAGATCCAAATGAGCCACAACATTTAACACATGTCCCATGTAACCACACCTGATTTAAGGCCAATTTCAAGCTGACATGAGCTTGAAAAGTTGAGTCCTTCTGATTTAAGAGATGCCATTTCTCAGACTGACTTCTGGACAATTTGGCAGCTCTGGAAAGAAACAAGGAGCTGAACTGTCCCATCTGCCAGGCAGCACCAGCCAGCCCTGGAGCCTTTCTGCACATTCCCAGCTCCTGACCAGGAGATCACCAGTTACAGACAGATAAAACCAGTTCCTGCTTAGTTCTGTACAGCTGCCTGGCAGAAAGATTGGAAATAAATGGTCCCTTCCAACCCAAACCAGTCTGTGATCCCATGTCGGACAAGGTGCTTCATCCCATTGGAATCCACTCCCTTGGGTTTAACATTTTAATAACAGAAAATTCAAATTCCTCAAATTCAGGGGGGGAAAAAAAAAACCAAAAAGTCTTTTGAGTTTGTTGGCATCTCCAGAACTCCAGATTCACAATTTTGTTGTTGTTGTTGTTTCTCCTAAACCAACTCCGAAGGATTTTAATTCCCAGTTTGAGTGAGGTCACCTTGCAGTGTGGATGAGCAAGGGACATTTTTTTGCTCGCTGTAACTGAGGTGTAATTGCAGTGATCCGTAGAAAACCCTTCACAAAAAAGGTTCAGAAGCAACCTAAGATGAGCTGTGCTCACACCAGGTAAAGTCTGCACCACAAAAATGGGGCAAATCCAGGTCAGGATCTGGAGTCTCGGGAAGACCTCCAAGAATGCTCCATAGAAATCGTATTAATGACACACAAAGCAGCAGGATCCAAACACATCCACCCATCCTCTGCCTTCCCCACAACCTCAAGCTGAAGAAAACATGCAAAAACAAAGACTCGATAAGCCACAAAATTTAAAAAAAAAAAAAATAAAGTTTTAACTATGCGAAAAGCAGAAAAAAAATTCAGCGTGTCCTTTCAGGACTTTCCCATTTTACGTTCAAGATATTAATTACAGTACCATAAATAAAATTAAGAACGTATTTACAAGAGACAGGAAAGCACGTCAAAATACATAGCCTGGCCCATCCAGCGCCCCTTCATGGGAAAAATGAAAGAATTCCAGGTGAAATGAAGCAAAAAGAGAAGGATCCCATTGCGAAAGGAGCCCCAGGTTTTGCAAACGAGCCTATGGATGAGCTATTAATTGGTGCAGACAGATGGGTGCTGTAATAAGCAATCCTCAGTGTCAGGAGAGCTCCTTACCACAGATCCAGTTCGTACACTCTTTGTTAGGCCTCTGCATATGAGATTCTGTGGTTAATTTTATATGTATAGAAAAACAAAACACTTGCGATGACACCAGGGATAAAAGAGGAGGGGAGGCCTCCCCTTCCACCACAAGCACTGCAAATAAAACGCAGGCAGCAGGAGCAGTTTGTTAGTGTGGTTATGGATTTTTACATTATTTTTCAGCAGAAGAAGCCCATCCAACTCTTGCTGCAAAGGATTAATTAAGACATGCACAGACAATTACTATAAAACAGTGAAAATCACGAGGAGAAAGGGTTGATTCCCACAAGGAATTTTTTTTTCGAAGAATAAATTTCAAAGTTCCTAAGGGAGCAATGAGCAAAAAAAAAAAAAACCAACAAAACTCATCAGACTTTAGAAAGAAAGGATGCAGGGGGATTAATTCACACTGATCTGTCCCGGAGAAATGGGGAGATAAAACAACAAACCAGACTCCTCCCGGAGGAGAGGAAAATGTCACCTCAGCCATTCCCCACCCGATCCTGACCCTGGAGAAAGGAGAGGAGCTCGTTCACTGCGTTTCCCCAGCCCACTCCCACCCACACGAAGGCACAGAAGGAGAATACATCATTCTCCCAACTCCATTTTAATTACTCAGTGGGAAAGAAACTCCAGCGCTGCGCTCCCCCGTTCCACTTCTGCTCCGTCTTTAGGGACAGCCACACCGCAATCCCTCACATCCTCTATTTCAATTAGGACCAAAGAGGGAGGGTGGAAAGGCAGAAACCATCCTGGCGAGATTTTCCACGATTACCACGGAATCATGGAATGGTTTGGGTCGGAGGGGACTTTAAAGCACATCTAATTCCAAGCCCCCCCCCACCACGGGCAGGGATGCCGCTCGCCAGATACGGAGGGACAGGTCTAGCACCCCTCTCCCTGAGCTCGTATTCCACGGGAAGGGACCGGAGAGGGAAATCCTCCAGCTCCCGGGATTGGGAAGCAGGCAGGCTGCCGGCTGAACCAGCATCCCTGCTGGATCCTCGCCGCGCCGCAAAGGCAGAAGGAACAAGTGCACAGGCGGGACCAGCATCCTCTCGGATCGCTGCCGCCCGGCCGAGGCGCAGGGAGCAGATCCGCGCCCGGAACGCCCGCGCCGCCTTCCCGGAGGGGCTCGGGGAGCGCAGCGACAGCGCCGGCACCCCCCGAGCCCTCTGCACCAGCATCCCTTCCCCGGGGCCGCCGCCAGCGCACTACGGCACGGGGAGCCCGCGGCCAGCATCCCCGGCCCCGCGGCGAGGGACGGGGCGTGGATCCAGCGCCTTCCCGGCGCTCAGCACCGGCGTCGCCCGCCCTCCGCCCGCCCGCCCGCCGAGCGCAGCACCGGCATCCCCCGTCCCCGGGCTGCGCTCCGCCGCTCCCCCGGCCGCAGGGCGCTGCACG
>VZTE01004176.1:521367-536162 GCA_013397775.1 Eulacestoma nigropectus
GTGCAGAGCGTGGGCACGGGGGCACAGCCGCAGTGTGGCGCGGCGGGGCGGGGGTACAACTGCGTTGGGACACAGCGGGGGGGTGGCACAAGCTCCGTAGGGAATGCGGAGGGGATAACGGATTCGGGATGCGGGGGGGAAGGGGGAAAACGCCGGTGTCGGTGGGAGCTCCGCACAACGGCAGTGCACCGGTGTTCCCAGTGTTTACATCCTCACAGCGCAGGATGGATCCCTACGGACAGCGATGCTCAGGCGGGCAAGAGGCCGATGGCACCTGGGCTGTCCCAGCTCTGGGGTGGCAGCAGGGCCGGGGCAGTGCCCGTCCCCTGTGCTGGGGCACCTCCAGTGCTGGGAGCAGCTCTGGGACCCTCCCAACAAGAGGGACATTGAGGGGCTGGAGCGTGTCCAGGGAAGGGAACGGAGCTGGGGAAGGGTCTGGAGCACCAGGAGTGGCTGAGGGAGCTGGGAAAGGGGCTCAGCCTGGAGAAAAGGAGGCTCCAGAGGGAAATTTCCTCTCTGGAATTCCCTGACAGGAGGGGGCAGCCAGGTGGGATTGGGATTTCTCCCAGGGAACAAGGGGCAGGATGAGAGGGAACAACCTCAAGCTATGCCAGGGGAGGGTCAGGCTGGATATTCAGGTGCTCAGGCATTGGAACAGGCTGCCCAGGAAAGTGGTGGGATCCCCATCCCTGGAACTGTTCAAAAACCGCGAGGAGATGGCACTTTAGGACCTGGATTAGTGCTGGGTTCATGTTTGGGTTTGCTGATCTCAGAGGTCTTTCACCAACCTGAACGATTCCGCGATTCCATGAAGGGCGTCTCCAATAACGGAGGTGGAAGGGGATGGGGAATGAAGGCATCGTGCAAACAACATAAGCTCAGGAAAAGCTTGGAAAACACGTTGGAATCCATGGAAAAGTCCCAGCCTTGCTGGATTATTGATTTCAGCCCCAGGTCCTTCTCCATCCACCCTCCGCCCTGCCTGTACCTGTGCTCGGTGCTGCTGCTTGAAGCCTTTCTCCCACCACTGCACTGTTTATTTTGATATAAAAATTTACAATCAAAATTGTTCTCCTGCCTTAGCTCGAGGTCGATTCAGCTAAATTCTGAAATTCCTAAATTTATTCCCATCTGAACTCCTCTACTGCACCGTTGTTGCCACACGGATTGATGGGATCAGGGAAATACATCCTTAAACCTCTGTGTGCACCAGGCTCTGGGCACCACAAACGCTTTATTTCTTAGAGATGTGGTCAAAAAACCAATAATGAAGTGGTCAAAATCCTTCATAAAGTGGTTCTGTTTCTGCAGGAGTCGTTTCGAGTATGGTTAAGCAGAGATTAGCCCAGGTAAAGGAAATTATTCCAGTGCCCCTGGTTAATGGGATATGACCATTATGGATTGCTGAGCTTTCTTCAGTGGAATCACTTCTTTTTTGAACCATTTTAAAATTCCAGCTCGTACTGGAATGAGTGGAAGCATTTCCAGTGGTTTCCAAGTGACATTTTCCTGCTCTTAGACCGCAGGGTTCCTGTCTCCTGCCCTGTGAAACTTTGTGTCTCCTTCGTACCCAAATCTCTTGGATCCTCCCATCCCACTCCTAGGGACTCTGCCTGTGGCAACCAAGGCAACTTTGCTCTTTTTAACCCTGTACAAACTCACAAAACTTGGGGGTTTTTTCCCCAAATCTCTTTTGGACTGACATTTACTACGCCTGCCACCCGCTCCTACACTTCTGGTTTATTTTTTCTGGAAAGATAATAGACATTTTTTGCCATCATGTGTCAATAGCTTTTCCTCTTTGGGCAGTGAGCCAACATTTTCCTGATGTCCGTTCAAGGCTTGATCCTTGCTAACCTCCCCGGGTGTCTCTTGCTGGTGGAACGTTCTGGGATCACCTGAGCCCGAGGGATTTCATCCCGGGGTACGGGACGAAGGAGCCGGAGCAATCTCTGGAATGTTATTTTGGGCAGCCAGTCCGAAGATAGCGACTCCGGCAGGAGGGAAGTGGGGCCTTGGCTGAGCATCCCGTCAGTCCCAGCTCCGCAGAGCATTCCGGCTGCTTTTCCATGAGGCAACGTCACCTCACGGATTAACTGTGCTCAGAGTCACTGCAGACATTCAGTGGTCGTGGTGTGGCTCTGGCACGGAGGGGTTTGGGTGGGAAGGGACCTTAAAACCCATCCAGCCCCACCCCTGCCATGGGCAGGGACAGCTCCCACTATCCCAGGGTGCCCCAAGCCCTGTCCAGCCTGGCCCCTCTGCTCTGGAGCCAGGCTGGGAAGGCTGGGGGTGTTCACCTGGAGAAGAGAAACTGCAGGGAGACCTCAGAGCCCCTTCCAGGGCCTAAAGGGGCTCCAGGAGAGCTGGAGAGGGACTTGGGACAAGGGATGGAGGGACAGGACACAGGGAATGGCTTCCCACTGCCAGAGGGCAGGGATGGATGGGATATTGGAAAGGAATTGTTCCCTGTGAGGGTGGGGAGGCCCTGGCACAGGGTGCCCAGAGAAGCTGTGGCTGCCCCTGGATCCCTGGGAGTGTCCAAGGCCAGGGTGGACGGGGCTTGGAGCAACCTGGGACAGTGGGAGGTGTCCCTGCCCATGGCAGGGGGGAGAATGGGATGATTTTTAAGGTCCTTTCCCACCCAAACCATTCCACGAACGAACTGCTAAGCACTGAGTCCCAGCACGTGCAGCCTTTGAGGAATGACAGTAAATACTGGAATATCAAGTCCAATCCAGGCAGTTTTAGGGCTTGTGCAGTTTTATGGAATGTGGCTCCTCCATGTGACCCACGAGGATCATCAATCCAACCCCCGGCCCTGCACAGACACCCCAAAATTCCCACCCTGTGCGTCCCTGGGAGCGCTGTCCAAACGCTCCTGGAGCTCTGGCAGCCTTGGGAATGTCACCATTCCCTGGGGAGCTGTTCCAGCGCCCCACCACCCTCTGGGGGAAGAACCTTTTCCTAAAGTCCACCCTAACCCTCCTTTGACGCATCTCCAGCCTTTCCCTTGGATCTCACAGCCGGAGAGAGAAGACACCAACGCCTGCCCCTCCACTTCTCCTCATGAGGAAATTATGGACAGACTCTTTGCAGATCCTGAGCCACATTTATGGCACAGAGGGCTCACGAGGAGCTCCAGCAGTTCGACTCTCTCTGGCAACACCCCAATCCTCGGAGGTGCTTTGGGAATGTGGCTGCTCCAGCCCCAAAACCCACATCTGTGAGGGAAACTGGGACGGGAAGCCAGGGCTGGGAGGTGCTGCGGTGGCAGCTGATGGGGTTTGTGACTAATGGACAAGGCTGTCCCTGAAAAACAGGACACGGGTGCCTGGACCTGTTTTTTTGGCAGCTGAGCTGTTTCTCTACCCGGCGTTTCTGGGCATTGAAGGGAAACAAAACAAAAACGAGGCAGGGAACGATCCCAAACCCACCCAAATCCACCTACTCGGTTGTGCAAGAAGGTTTTGGTGTTGTCCATCTGCAGAATGAGAGGATGTGAAACCTTGGTGAGTCCTGCGGCTTTCAGTGGGAAGTGAAAATTGGACAGATAATGTTTTATTTAAGGATCTTTAGCCCCCCAAAAAATGAGAAAAAAAACTCAGATTTTTCCTGAGCAGGGAGAGGAAAATGCAACAGATTTTTCATTGTTTTTTTCTTCATATTTCTTTGACTCCCTAATAACTTAGGAAAGGAAGGAAGGGAAAACTAAGCAGAAAATTGATGTGCCCAGACAGATCCTGCAGTGGGTTTTGAAGACTGATCCACTGAAATAGAGAGGAATTTTGTCTGGGTCTGAGAGCAGCTACAAAGGTCCTTTTTCTGAGTGGGTTTTGATGTGTTTGGGTTCAGGACAGGCTGGTAACACAATATGGGAGTTAATTCATGGATTTGCCTTTCTTTTGTCCCAAAAATCCCATTATCCATCCTGCCACCGTGAAGCTTTAAAGCCATCGGAGGTGTTTACAGAAATAATTACGTGCAGGGAACGGAGATATTTTTTAATGTGATAAAGAAATTATTTGGTTTTCAGGCTGCTGCAGCTTAAGGCTCCAGTCTGGAAATTGGATAGCTGAGGTGAGGAATGGCATTATCCTGCCGAGTCCAACTGCAGGAGAGGAGATGAAGGGGAAAAAAACTCCCTTTTCCTACGTTTGGGCAAGAATTTATGAAGAAATTGCTTTGTCCGAACAAAGTTCAGACCTTTGGTGTCCCAAAAGGGGAGATTTTGTTGAATGTCTGATTGATTTCATGTGGAAATTCCTGCTGCAAAAATCAAGGAATTGGTTGGAAAAAAGATCATCAAGTCCAACCATCAGCCACCACCACGGTCACCACCAAACCACGTCCTTGAGTGCCACAGCCACGTTTTCTTGGGAAAACTTCCAGGGATGGTGATTCCACCACTGCCCTGGGCAGCCTGTTCAAAGGAATATTCATTAACACTGGTGATGAAGAAGATCTGCTTAATTACTAATTATTTATTATTTATGAGTGCACAGTGGGAAATTATGGAATCCCAGGATGGTTTGGGTCAGAAAAGAACCTAAAGCTCATCCCATCCATGGGCAGGGACACCTTCCCCTATCCCAGGTTGCTCCAAGCTCCGTCCAGCCCGGCCTTGGACACTTCCAGGACTTTAATCTCATGGATCCTGTGGGTACACAAAATAAAAAGCTTCACCCTACCTGAATCCCAAACGATTTCTCCTCGTGTCATTGCCGTGCCATGAAATCATCGGATTCCTCCTTAAAATTATTTTTCTTTCCCATGGAAACGAAGGGATGGCACAGGGATAACGCCCATCTCTGTTCTGTTCTGCAGCCACTGGTGGTGACAGGAGGACCCAGCCTCTCCCGGATCCATGGCGTTTGCACCTCCCAAAAACACGGATGGCTCCAAGCTCCAGCTCAAGCTGAGCACGTGGACGCCCCTGAACCACCAGCTCATGAACGACAAGGCAAGTTCCGAGCAAACGGGTGAAATTCAGGGAATCGCGGAATTGTTGAGCTTGGAAGGGAATCATGGAGATCACCCAGTCCAACCCCCAAGGCAAAGCCAACTTGAGGATTTATTTCCTCAGGATCGTGTCCAGTCGGTTTGGAACAGTCTCAAATCCCGAATCAAATCCTCCAGTTCACAAATTCACAAATAGAAAGATTTAATTCATGTTTTTCCCTGTGGAGGTCATGGGAAATGGAATAAGAACTTGGAGATTTTGTTCCCTGTTAGAAGTATATACAATATATAAAGCTATATAAAATCTAACATGAAATGATGGAAAATTCTGATTTACTTATTTTAAGCAAACAAGTATTTGATTTAAATACTGCTGTTTTGCCAAATCATTTGATTTTAAAAAAAGAAAAAAAGTGGATTTTTTTTTTTTTTGCTGAAAGTCACGAAATCGTGCTTTTTTTATGCACCAGAAGCCTCCGGTTTCACCCCAGAGCGAACTGAGTGTGAGTCAAAGGTTCTGAGTGCTCACCAAAAAAGCCCTCAGCGCTCAGGGATGACGCTGGGTGGATATTTTGGAAGCTGGAGTGATGCACCAGTTTATAAATAATGGGATGCGTTTCCAAACCCTCCCACTCGGATTCCGTATCTGGGAGCTGCCAGCACAGCTCGGGGGCTTTGGGCTCCTGTGTCACCGGGAGCGTTTTCCTCCCTCCCAATCCCGCTCCTGTTTCTGCCGATGATTCACGGGATTCCATCCGGAGAGGGCCGTTAACGTCCGGCTTCCCGGATTTCTTGGGACCACTTGTTCTGCACAGTTCTCCCGGTCTGGAGCTCAGAATTTGGCTAAAATGGGTAAAATCTGGTTAAAATGTGTCTTCCATGGAGGTACCCGGGCTCCCTTTGGGGTTGAGGGGCTGCCATTGCTTACAAAATGAGAATTTCACCACTTCCCTAATAATTTTCTCGTGATTAATCCCTTATCCCATAAAAAGATGAAGCTTTGTCTCCTGTCCGAGTACCTCTGGCATTAAAATTAATTTGATTCTTCCCTTTCTCCCTTATTAAACTCCTCTGCATCCAGCATTTTTTCCCCATGGAAGGACTTTTACCTTGCTTCAAGCCAACACTTGAATTTATTTTATTTTTGATAAACTGAGGAGATTGAGCTCTTTGAAGTCCTTTCAATCTGGCAAATTCTCCAGCCTTTGAATCATTTGAATGTTTCCTGCACCCTTTCAACACTCTTTTTACAGATACGCATCGCTATGCAATAAAGCATGACCTAACCAGAAATAAAAACCACATTTTCCCACCTTTTCCCACCTTTTTTTATTCCTCTGCTCCTCAGGCAGTTGGATGTCGCACTGAGCTGCAGCAAAATTTCTAGGGATTAATATTGGATCGTTGAATTATCAACGCTTGGTGACGTTCCAGGTAGGGAAGAACATACGAGAAGATCCCAGAAAATGCCAGAAATGAATATTCAAAAATGAAAAAATGCCAGGGATGAACTGGAAGTGTTGGGAAGGCACGTAGGGAATGTGGCGGTGCTGGATTAATGGCCGGACTTGATGACCTCAGAGGTCTTTTCCAACCTTGAAGATTCGCTGAAATTCATAATAAAAGATATTTTCTTGTTTCTGATCCAGGTTTTAAAGCACTGACCTCCCCAAAATTCCTTTTTTTTTACATCCTTATGCTGCTCTGCAGTGGGGGGGGGAAAAAAAAATAGCTGCAACAAAATGAGTTCTGACGTTTGAAATCAGGAGATATTCCATGAGGTATTTATAGGGAGCTGGAGAGGGAGAAGGTGCCATTTTCGTACAGTCATGTGTCTGCTCATCTCTGCACTCCTGGGAGGCAGCATGACGGGAGATGGGAATTTATAGATGGAAGGGATGGGAATTTATAGATGGAAGGGACGGGAATTTATAGATGGAAGGTGCAGGAAAAGCAAGGAGGGAAGAGCTGTGTGAGAAATGAACTTGTTGGAACAGGCAATGAGGGGCAGGAGCGGTGGGAATTCAGAGCTGGTCCAAGGCAGAAGCGTCGAAATTCCGTGGTTAGGAGCAGACCCAGGAATTTATGGTGTCGTAAATTTGCTGCCTGTGGAATTTTGGGTAATCCTGCAGATATTCCATAGGTAGTTCCTGTAGATTTCCTTGGATTTTAAAACACTTATCATAGAATTCCAGGATGGTTTGAGTTGGGAGAAACCTTAAATCCCATCCCATTCCACCCCCGCCATGGGCAGGGACGCCTTCTGCTAGCCCAGGTTGCTCCAGCCGGGCCCTGGACACTCCCAGGGATCCAGGGGCAGCCACAGCTTCTCTGGGAATTCTGTTCCAGGGCCTCCCAACCCTCATAGAGAAGAATCCCTTCCTAACATTTGACATCTCCTCTCCTTAGGGAGTTGGAAAGAGATGATCTTTAAGGTCTATTCCATCCCAAACCATTCTGTGATCCCACGCACTCCTGGAACCTCCTGGATTCAAAGCCCCATCCCTGGAAATGTCCAAGGCCGGGTTGGGCAGGGCTTGGAGCCACCTGGGATAGCGGGAGGTGTCCCTGCCCGTGGCAGGGGGTGGAACGGGATGAGTTTTAAGGTCTCTTCCAGCCCAAACCGCTCCATGGTTCCACGATTGCTTTAAAGACAGGGCCACCATCAGGGACAGACCAAAGTCAGGGAAGCAGAGCTGGGAAATCTCAAATTGCTCACGGTCACAAAAGCAGGGATGAGAGCTCAGATACGCCACGGTCGTGCTGCAGTTATGGATGGAGCAAAGGCAGCAGATGGAGCATCCTGCAGGCTCCATCCTGGGAATGCAGGGAAGGACTGGAATTCGGGGGAGGGGATTTGCCTTCTGCTGGGCAGGAACTCAGATGTGAGGCAGAAGAGCCTCCAGTGGCACCTGCAGCAAAGGATGGAGGGGTTTTCCAGCCACTTGAGCATCTTCAAACCCCCTGAAGCCATGGATGGGAGACAGCAAATCCAGGATCACCCCGGGCCTCCGGCTGCATCCAAGGCTCTCTACAGGTGTAGCTCCAAGGCCTCGGAGGAGAGGACATGGGCTTGATTATTATACTAAATTTGGGCCATTCTGTTGCTAATTAATGCTCCCCAGTGCCTGGAGAGGCAGAACTTTGTGGCGGCCTGAGCTCAGATGTGTCTCCAAGAACGCTGAAAGCAAATACGAGTCTGTCTTTGATCAAAGACCATTAACATCGCTCTCGGTTACACAAACAGCTCCCTCCTCCTTTGAGTTCTCCAACCCAAAACTCAGATCTCTGACTATTCATCACTTCCTTGGGGCAAATCCTTTTCCAAGTTCAGCTTGTTAGGTTTGCTGTTTTTTTTTTTTTTTTTTTCCCCCTCAGCTTTACTAACGTCCCCCATGCAAATAAAGCAAATAATAACTGTCAGTGCGCAAATAAAAGAAATGTCATTTTCCAGCCCTCACCAGAGACGCTCCTGCTGGGAGAGACAGAGCTAAAGCTGTCAAGTGCTGCAGCAGACATCAGCACTGATAATGTCCTTCTCTGCAGGAGCCACCTCTGCAGGCTGTCAGAGCAGGAACATGTCTGGAGTTTATAATGATCAAGCGCGTTTTCCTGCTCGCGGTTTAATCGCCGTTTTATGTGCGGTTATAAGCTGGGCTTTTTTCCCCCCTCTTTGATCTGTCTGCTGGAAAAATCATTTCCAGCATTCCCTCACTTCCCAGGTCACCATCCTGAGGATTGAAGGAGGTTTTGTGGTAGTGGGGAAGCCACGTGTTCGTGCTTTGGGGTCCAGCTCCCTACGGATAAAGGTCAACATCAGAAATCCTCCGCTGGATTTTGATACCGATCGTCCTTGGTGGGAGTTGTCGCTGTAAAGTGGCCGGGGAACAAAGGCTGCTCTGGTCATCCCGTTCCTGAAGGCTTTGCTGAGCTGGGATTGGATCCGTGCAGGATTTCAGAGCACCCGGTGCCTCCAAGTCAGGATTAATGGAATTTCTAAAATAAAGAGGTGGGAAGTTCAGCTTCTGGTTACCCCAAAGCACGTGAGGCACCTCCCATCGCTGCGAGGCCGGGAGAGCAGAATTCCCGTGGAGCCAGGCTGGGAGGGCTGGGGATGTTCACCTGGAGAAGAGAAGGATCCAGAGAGAGCTCGGAGCCCCTAAAGGGGCTTCAGAAGGGCTGGAGAGGGGCTTGGGACAAGGGATGGAGGGACAGGACACAGGGAATGGCTTCCCACTGGGAAAGGGGAGATTTAGATGGGATATTGGGAAGGAATTCTTCCCTGTGAGGGTGGGGAGGCCCTGGCACAGGATGCCCAGAGACGTTGTGGCCTCTCAAAATATCCTCATCCCTGGATATTTTGGGTTAAGGAAGGGACCGTAAAGCTCATCCAGCTCCAACCCCGACACCTCCCACTGTCCCAGGTTGCTTCAAGCCCCATCCAGCCTGGCCTTGGACACTTCCAGGGATCCAGGGGCATCGAATCCAGGAGGTTTCAGGAGTGCGGGGATGATAAATTCCCGACAGGATCACCAAGGAACAACCAACGAGGGAGGAGTGTAGGTGGCAGGACGAGGGATGTGGATTCTTTCCCTCTCCACAGGAAAGGTCTGGAATGCTGGGTCCATTTCTGGGCTCCTCAGTACAAGAAGTACATGGATTTCCTGGAATAAATCCAGCACAGGGCCTCAGGAATGATTAAGGAACTGGAGAACCTGATGTTTAGGGAGGTTGTGGAGTCTCCATCAATAAAATACTCAAAACTCATCTGGACATGCCTGAGCTACTCCTTTAGCTGATCATATCAGGGAGTTTGGTCTAAAGCATCTCCATGATTTTTTTCCAAAATCATCCATTCAGTGATTCAGTTGATATTTTGTGGATTGTTTTTCAAGCTGGATTTTTCTCAGCACGTATTGAACCCCCTCAAAATACTCAATTTTCCTTTTGTGTGTGTGTTTTGTAGGTATTTGAAGAAAGAAGAGCCCTGCTTGGGAAATGGGTAAATTTTTCTCTTTAAATCTCTATTTGCTACAGACAGATTTTGGAAGTGGTCAGGAGTTTATCCCATGGGAATGTAAAACTTGTCCTCTTTGGAAAAAGGGATTCACTTCCCTGATGTGGAAGTGAGCTGTGACTGCTCTGCTTTTGAGGAGAGTAAAGGTGCAAATTCCCTCAGTGCCCACATTCCGTAAGTTTTGAAGCCAGGAAATCATACTCTTATCATTGGAATGAGCTGAAATGAGATTAAAAACCCCAGGAAATGTCTGTGAAGTCTTCAAAGGAGGTGTTGGGTGTTCAGATGTTGCCCTGGCCTGCTGGAGGGTCTTTGAAATCTGTAATAAATGACATTTTATCTTCCAAGTGCACACATAGAATGGTTTGGGTTGGAACTGGTGCTTACTCTTTATGCTTAAAAAGTCACTCATGAAATTATTTTTTGCATCTCAACTGGTCTTTACAGGCAAATATTTTGATTTTAAGGATTATTTGTCTTTATAGGAAATAGGCTTTCCATAATCTGTTGTGTTTTGATAATAAGGAATTTCAGGGACACCAAGGAAATGAAATAATTGAGTGATTGTTGTTCAAAAAACAGCTTTTAATGGGGTAGGCAGCAAGTGGAACACACAAAACCCATCTCTTGGAAATTGCCGGATGTATAAAAATGCCAAAATCTGGGAAGAACCTTCCTCCAAACACTCTCACAAGTGCTGAATCATCTCCGAAAGGTCACATTTCCGACCCTTCCCATGACTCTGGAGCAGCAGCTCTCAGAGGGCTCCTTCAGAGCTCTTTCTCCTCATGCTCCTGCCATCCAGCATTCCAAGGAAAGAAAGCACAAAAGCTGCTCTTAACTCCTTTCCAAGCCTGGGGTTGTGGAGAGCCTGGAGCGCTCCGAGTGTGAGGAACCACGCGGAGAAATCTCAGTGCTCCGGGCAGGATTTTCCACATTGGATCCCACGTCCTTCTCCGAGTGCTCTCAGGAAATATGGACTAAATGGAGCTGCTGGAGCCTGGATTTCCCGGCTGGGATCATGTTCAGGGGGGCTGTAAAGGATTTATTCTGAACCTGGAAGGCTGAAGCCTGTCCTAACTCCTGTTCAGCATTTTCAGTAATATCCAGATGATGCAATGGAAAACAAACCCTCATTTAACGGTTGGACTCGATGACCTGAGAGCTTTTCCCAGCCTCAATGATTCCATGATTCCACCTGCAGATCACGCCAGGAATGGAGGGATTTCCTGGACTCTGGGGGTCAGAAATCAGGGTGGAAAGGTCTGCAGTCGGATAAGGACGAGGGAGAAGTGCTGCATGAAGGAGGGACACACAAAAACTTTGTATCTGAGACAAGCCGAGGATGCAGCAGCTCTGAGGGAAAAATTCCTGGGAACGAGGGTGGATCACAAACTGAACGTAAGCTGACAGCGACTTACAATAAAGGGAAATATCCCAAAGGCAGAGCCATTCCCGGTTCTGCTCCCTGCCTTTTGGGAAAGCTGGGAAGGAGTCAGGTGTGAGAGCAGACTCAGGCCCAGAAAACATGGAAACAATCCCTGTGCCTTAGGGAAGATGGAGAAGAGGTGTAAAAATGTCTTCTAACGAAACACAAGACGTTGAAAAGGGGGAAGGGAATGATCTGATCCCTGCGCTCATTTTGGAGAGGGCAGGAAATCCTGGGCTCGAGTTGCAATTATGGAGACACGATTTAGACACGAGCAATACCCAGTGCTGGAGATAATTCCCTGCTGGAATAGCTTGCCTGGGGATTAGGAGTGGAATCTGGAGCCTTTTGAGGTTAGACAAACACTGCCAGGAATGGTTTAGGGAGAGCAGATCCTGCCTTGTGGCAGGAGATGAACCAGATCAGTGTCCCTCAGCTTTTTCCACGGAAGGAGCATCCTGGAAAAGCAGAACAGGAAATGCCTCTTGCGGCCTCGCCACAGCGGTTTTCCTCTATTTGGTTTTCCAAATAAAGATTAGATTAAACTTGGGATGCTCGTTGTTTATTTCATTCTTCCTGATTTTATTTGCGTGCATCCAGGGACTGTGGTTTTACATTTTCATTTTGTTTTTTTTTTCCCACTGGTGCCACAGGACATCTTTGATGTCTCCCAGGGTGTTGAGAAACAAGGAATGAGGTGACCTAAAGGGATTTAATTTCTCTGTTTCTGTGCACGTGACAGGTGGGGGCAGCCAGGTGGGATTTGGGCTTTGCTTCCAGGGAATAAAGGACAGGACAAGAGGAAACGGCCTCAAGCTGAGCCAGGGGAGGGTCAGGTTGGACATCAGGAGGAGTTTCTTCATGGAAAGGGTGCTCAGGCATTGGAAGGGGCTGCCCAGGGAGGTTTGGAGTCCCCACCCCTGGAGGTGTCCAAGGAAGGCCTGGATGTGTCACTCAGAGCTGTGGGTGGGGGACAAGGTGGGGATCGGGCACAGCTCGGACTTGGTGACCTCGGAGGTCTTTTCCAACCTCGTTGATTCTGTGATTCTACGATTTCACCTCTCGTTTTTCCTTCTGTCACCTCTTCACATGGGAACTGAGCCCTCCCAGGTGAGGGACACCCTTCCAGGACGGTGCCCATGGACCACATTTGTGGGGCACAATAACACCGCCCCTAAATCTGCTGATAATAATTGCTCTCCCCGTGGCAGGATTGTCCCTGGCCTGGTTTTCACTTTTACCACCGCATTAAACAAGCAAACCTGGCATCTTACAGGGGAATCACAGAAAAACTTGGGTTGGAAGGGACCTTAAAGCTCCTCTCGTTCCAACCCGTTGCCATGGGCTGGGACACCTTCTGCTATCCCAGGCTGCTCCAAGCCTTGTCCAGCCTGGCCTTTATCCAGGAGCTGACCCCATGGCAGGTGACAGGGCAATGGCTCCTTCTTGTCACCAGGCCACCTTCCCTTCCTCACAGCCATCCCAGGAATCTCCTCTTGGAATGGGATGAGCTTTAAGGTCCTTCCAACCCAGTCTTTCCACGATTCTCCTGTAAAAAGTCAGATTTCTTTGTGTAACTACAGAGGGAAAAGTGAAACCAAACAGATCCTGGGGGGGGAGTTCCTAATCGCTGACAAGGAGCTGCTTGGCAGCAGAGATATTTGGGATTTGGTTGGGTGGATTAAGGTATTTTATGGATATCAGGTGCCTCGTCTGCTTCTCACCTTCTCACCCAGCTCCTGGGCCTCCAAAAAATCCTTTCAGCAGGACTGGGAGAGGATGGCTGGGGAAGGGAGGGGAAAATTGTTTCTCGACTGGAGAATCCATTCCTACTTCTGCCGAGCACAGGGATTCCAGCCTGGGAGCTCAGGTCCACGTGCTGGGCCGGAGGTGAGGGTTGAGTCCCCCTCCAGTCAGAACCAGTAAAACCAGCAGCGTCCTGCAGCAGAGGGGCCTCTCTGGCTCTCCCTCGGCGTCAGGCTTCGTTATTTGTGTGTGTGCACTCATGGATTAATTGTAAACCGACCCAGAGGCAGGGCCCGAGCGCCGTGCCCTGCCAGCACGGCCCGATGTCACACAGTCCCTGCGGAGACTTTGTTTGCCAGGGCTTTGGGGAAAAGCTGAGGGGAGAGAGAGAAGGCGAAGCGAGGGGAATCCAGTCCGACTGGTTGGGCTGCTGTAATCGCATCCAAGGGGAGGATCTGTGGAGGAAGCAGCCAAATGTGGGATGGGGACACGCTTGTTAAGGCTGGAAAAGAGACAAATTGTGCCAGCTTAACTCCTTGGCTGCTGCTGGGTGCAGTGGAGACGGGGCTGGGTGTTCCCAGTGCTCCCGATGGTGTGGCACTGGTTTAAATGGAGCTTAAGCACAGGCTGAGGGTGCTGGAAGGAATTCCCTCACTGGGAAACGCGTGGCAGGGTGGAAAGGGTTAAAAAGGAGCAACTCTTGTGTCTGCTGGAAAGTGAAGCTGGATTTGTTTTGACTAGTTCACTTAATCTCTTGATGTGGAAGAGACTAAGCCAGTTACTGCCTTGTCTCTGGAGCTCACGCGGGAGAAATTTATCTGTGCAAATTGGTGATTGGGGATTGTTTTAACGAGCAGAGGATGTGGCTGGGATCATGAATGGGGAGTGTGGGTAGCAGAAGTTTTCCCCCTTCATGTGACAGGGAAAACCTTTTATTTCAAGCCGAGGGTGAGAATGGGACAGGCAGAACCTCCTCTGTTCCCCACCCCCTCTGGTACATCTTTGTCCGATTTTATTCTCAGGGGACTTTTCTAAGCCCTAAATCCCAAGGTTCTACTCCAGTTTTCCCTTAATACCCTGCTAAGCACTATTAGAAGTGAAAGTTATATGAAAAACAGGGATTGACAAAAAGGGGAATATTCCTTAATTCACTGTGTCTGAAAAGACAGGGACATCCAGGAGCTTTTTCTGTTTGGCTTTTTGGCTCTCCAGGACCTCAGGAATGCCAATTCCACACTTTCTTCATTCTGACCTTCTGGAAGGTCTTGCAGAGGTGTTTCTGAGAAGGAGAAGAGCCATTTGCTTCCTGGAGTTTATTCTCCAGCACTGGAATTCATCCAAGGGAAAATAAATCAATAAAGAAAGAGTTCTTCAAAATGATGAGGAAAGAAAATGCTTCTCAAACACCTTCATCTGCACTGTGCATTTTAAACTATTATCCTGCCACTCCTCCATTTGAGCATGGATTTGGGGTGGGGAGGAAAGAAGAGGAAAAAAAAAATCCTGAATTTTCAGTCCGTTTCATTCTGAAAGGGAAAAGAAGGGACACTGGACATTAAACTATTTATTTAATAGTTAACCCATAATCATAAAAAAATCACTGGAGGAACATTTTTTTCTTACTATTTTAATAGCAATTAT
>VZTE01004176.1:536179-558743 GCA_013397775.1 Eulacestoma nigropectus
TTTATATTTATATTTAATTTTTGGAGGTCACAGTTAACGAAGGACTTAAATGTCCCTGAAGTTAAATGCAGACAACAATGTGCAGAGATCTGACCTGCAGAGAGCGAGTTGGGAGCTGTGGAAAGGTGGCTTCAGGGAACAGGGTGTGCAAACAGAGCGCGTGGTTGGGGATGGCCAACCCTGAAAAGGAAACAAACTGGGAAAAGCAGCATTCCCCAAGGAGGGGAATTCCCCAAACCGTTCAGTTTTCCCTTTGAAAAGAAGGTGAGTTTGGGTCAAGGCTGCTCCTGCTGTGCTGAGGAGGAGTTTCATGGAATTCCAGAGATTGGGTTGGAAGGGATCTTAAAGCTGATCCCGTTCCACCCCCTGCCATGGCAGGGACACCTCCCACTATCCCAGGTTGCTCCAAGCCCCGTCTCCAACCTGGCCTTGGATTTTCCAGGGATCCAGGGGCAGCCACAGCTTCTCTGGGAATTCTATTCCAAGGCCTCACCACCCTCACAGGGAAGGATTTCTCCCTAACATCCCATCTAAATCTCTCCTCTTTTAGTTTAAAACCCTTCCCCTTGTCCTGTCACTGCACCCCCTCGTAGACGGGATGCAGCAAAACCCCCATTCCCCCTCAGGAAATCCCTCTCCAGCCATCCCACCCCGCTGCCTGCCGTTCCCACTGGGAATCCCTGCTGCTCCTGCCTGCAGCCACCACAATCCCGGGGCTTTTCCTCTCTCCTGGCACCCGGGCGGCAGGTTTGGAGCCAGACGGCAGCGACTGCGGGATGAGGTCGGTCTGCTCCCAGGAGATGGCTGCTGACAGGGCCCTTCCCATGCCCTGCTGTCACCACGAGCGAAACCCCGGCCAGCGCCACCGGCACTCACTCCCGCCCTGTTTACTCGGCTCTGCTGCGACGCCGCGGTGGCAAAGCCATCCCTGGCTACCTGAGCGCTCAGTTCCTCCCTCATGGATTCGATCCTCCTCTTTAGGTACCTGCCACGAGCACGGAAAAGCTGCGGGAAACCTTTGTGACTCTGCTGCCGCAGATTTTTCCTCGTGAGCTCGTTCGGTTTCCCTCTGCTCCACTTCCCAAAGTGGGGATTTCTCCCATGCGCAGTGGGACTGTGAGGAGAAATACTTCACAAATTGTGAGGCACTCCGAGATTGAACTGGTGGGGGCCATGGAAGTGTCAGGAGGGAGAAGGAACCAGCAGCGAGCTCATCTTTGGGGCCTGCTCCTGTAAACACCCAGCTGAGTCTCCTCCTTTCCGTGCGGGAAGCCACGTCTCGGAGCTGGTCCCGGAGCGAAAGAGCCTTGCGAGCATGAGTGAGTCCTGGCCTAGGCCATCCTGGATGCTTTGAGGATTAGAAATCATTCTGTGGCTCCAGAGTTTCTTTTCATGTAGCCTCTCCATTTGTTCCCAGTGCTCTGCTCCCTCTGAATGAGTCACCAGAAGCTGCTGCTCGTGCACTTTCCCTCGCCTCGTTTTATTTTAAGAAGCTGAATCTCCGGTTTCTCTGCACCTGAAACTCCTTTTTTNGTCTCCTCTCCACTGTCTTTTTTTTTTTTTTTTTTTTTTTTTCCAGTTTGACAAGTGGACAGATGGCCAGAGGAGGAGGATCCTGGTGGACCTGCTAGAACGCTGCTCCCTGTCCCAGCAGAAATTCTGTGCCAAGCAGCTCCAGGCCCGAGTCCCCACCGAGGCCGTCGATTTCACCACGAGGCTCCCTCGAGTCCTGTCCTTGTACATCTTTTCCTTCCTGGACCCACGGAGCCTCTGCCGATGTGCACAGGTAAAAAAAGCCAACACCTGCCTGGGCTTCAGAAAGCCAGGTCGAAGTAGTTTAAAAAAAAAAAAAAAGGAAAACACTGATTTTTGGTGAAGACAAAAGGTCTTCTGACTTGGCAGCCTGTGCCAAATGCTTGTTCCTCAGATCCTAAATTAAGCCAGATTGGCCAAGATTCACGGAAGTGAAGAGTAATTTCAGATGCTCAGTTCTAAAGTGTTTTAAATGTGGCATTTTCCAGACTGATTATTCCCGGAAAGGAAGCCTGGTACTTCCTGAAAATCACATTCCTCTAAAACATCTTGCACTGTGTGCAGAGCCCTTAACTCTCTGAGAAATATTGGCTTGTGCTTTTGCAAGGAACAACACTTGATCCTTTAAGGAAAACAGATCCTTTAAAATGCCCGAGGGTCAAGCGTTGGACGTGGAGAAGCAGAAAATGACAGATGTGCTTTGGAGCACAGTGGTTAAGACTCCAGAAGTCTGTTCACATGCCATAAAATGCTGTGAGATGCTGCCTGAAGTAGTTTTAAATTAATAAGCTCAGCTATCAGTGACATTATTGCTGCACTAACGTAATATTCCATATAATTTAAGAATACACATAAAAATCTCAGCTTGGCTAAGCCTTGCTTTAGTAACTTTCTCCAGCATTTCATGTGGATGCAACTCAAACTATCCACGCTCAGGCAAGGAGAAAATAGGTTAGAAAATTACTTAGAATCACAGCGTATCCCGAGTTGGAAGGGCCCCACATCATGAAAGCCTTGAAAGGTTTAAATGTTTTAATCAAAGGTTTAAAAGGAGCATTAACAGTGCAGAAGGATTGAATTAGTTTAAGGATATGTGGGAATTACATAGAAACCCCACACAGAAATCCGTGGCCGAAATCTTGGATGCTTTAAACCCCAAGGTTTTCAACTGGCTGGGAATTCACAGGTGAGCTGGCACTGGAAGTTCCTGTCGGAGCTGGATCAGCTGTGGATGCTGAAGTGCCTGCGTTTCGGGTGGTTCATCAACTTCTGCCCGACCCCCTTCGAGCAGGGCGTCTGGAAAAAGCACTACATCGAGATGGTGAGGGAGCTGCGCGTCACCAGACCCAAGGTACAGAGCCGCCACCACCTCCACGGGTGTTCGTGCCCAGTGGGAAATCTGGGGGGGGTCTGGCTCCCAGCCCCTCTGCCTCTTTATCTTTTTGGGATCCTCCTGCCCTGAGCTCAAAGCTCAGCCCTTTAATTTCAAGCAAACTCCCCCACAGACTCTCTGTAGTTGACAGAGAGAAGCTGATGCATCTCAACAGCAGCTCAGCTCATTTGAACACGGATTACAGGACCTGGGTGCTGACAAGCACCGCCAAGGTGCCTCTTTCTGTCCACTCACCACAGTGGAGCCTGCAGAGACCAATTTTGAGTTAATCCCCAATTATCATAACCCTAAATTTAGGCCAATCTCATTTTCATCATAGGCTAAAACTTCTTTTCTTGCTTTAATCTCTCATTAGACTCCTTCCAAGGACGAGTTCATAGTTATCGACGTGCAACCAGTAAAAAGCAACGTCCCAGAGAGGAAACTTTCTGTGGCAGGACGGGGGACGACCAGGGGGAAGAAAGAGCTCCCTCCTTGGCGTTCATCCGACAGGAATCCCACGGACACCATCCGGTACAACTACCTGGACAACTACGACCCCATCGAGCAGGCCAGGCAGGCGTAAGAGCTTCACCTCTTTTCCTTTCCCCGTGGCACAAGATTTTCCGTGTCCTCTGCGGGCTCCCTCTGCCCGTTCAGCTGCCTGGTTGCAAAGCCGCTTTCCCGCTCTTTTGGCTTTGTTTTGGATTGCTTTTGGTCCAGTTGTAGCTGCAGCTGCCACTGCTTTGTGTCCTCTCAGCGCGACTTGTCAGGCCGGAACTCCTGGGGGATGTTACAGAGCTGGAATGGGAGGAATTAGGACAAGGGGTTGCCGGAGAGTTTTTAAATAAAGCTGCCAGGCTGGGAGGAATGTGTGGGTTTTGCACGGCAGAGGAAGAATGAATTAATTGTGATGAAATATAATTCTATCACTCGGAGGATCTCCTGGCTGAGAGGAGATTGGGATGATTGAATTGCAGGGCAGGTGTAAGAGGATGTCGGAGCATTGAAGTGATGAATGGTATTTGTGTCTGCACTGCCTGGATCCATCGCTTCCTGGGCTCCCAGGATTATCCGCTGGCTAAAGAAAGGCATTTCCCTCCCAACGCGGAGTTTTGCACGTGGATCTGTGTCAGAACTGCCCCACATTTTCTTTTGCCACCTCAGGTGCTGGAGATTTTCCCAATCTTAGATCCAGGGTGAATTTTCTGTGCATTGACAAGCACGGGGAGGGTGTGGGAGTGACCTGTGGGAAGAGTTGCCCCTTTTGTTGTACAAATCCCTGGAAATGCCACCTCTGACGCTTCCCAGGGGTCACCTCAGCCCAGCTGATGTGAAAAGGGTGACGCTGCCCTTAATCCAAGCCTGGCAAAGAGGTCGTGGATCCTCTTGACCATTCCCTGGTTCCTGTGGGAATCCACGGGCTCACCAGGCCAAACGTGCTGGGAGCAGGAGATTCCTCTTCACCGTGCCAACAAAAACCTTGGGAACCAACGGAGCCACAAACGAAAGCACCCGGGCTGTGTTTAAGTCAACATCCAGCAGAGCCAAGATTATCCCCGTGCCCGGGAACAATCAGCCCAGGAATTACCCCAGCCAGGGATTGTTTGGCCAAGCGCTCTCGGAGCTCTTTCCCAACGTGATTAACCCTGCCGGACCCACCGCCCCTCCGGGGTGTTCCACGGAGCTCCCAAGTGCCTGGGCAAAAAGCCTTTTATGAATCACGTTTTAATCCGCGTCCCCTGGTCCTTGGATATTGCACTACTTCAAAGAGCTTCCCAGTTTCCACCTCACCCTCTTTCTGTGGGATGTTTTTCCCAACTCTAACACCACTTCTGGGTCGAGTTCTTCGAGGCTTTTCACTGAATATTTTCACCAAATGCCTCCTGCTGCAAACGAACGTCCTGACGTTATTTTCCAGTCGTGCTCAGTGGTTTTGTGTGGCAGCTCTCAGAGGTTTCTGTGAGGTTTAGGATTCTCCTGTGCCATGAAAAAGTGGGACAAGCCTCGTTTGAAGAGTTTAGAATTCCCTTGTCCCAGCGTTTAGCTGTAGATGCGGCTGAGAACCAGGTGAAAACCATTCCCCTGAAATAATGAAACCGTAAATAATAAATACATAATAAAAAAATAAATGAATTCCCCTGTTTGCCTCTCCTGAGGGAGATCCCACCTCTCTCCGTTTGTGGAGAACGTTTTAATGCCGAGCGTTCCAGCAAATCTGCCGTTTATCCGCAATTATAGAGGATTATTGCGAGGAGGGAGAGGAATTCTGTGAGATTTGCTTGTTTATCAAGGATTTGCCTTTAATATCACTTAAGCTGCAGGTAATTGCTGGTGCTCAGGCTCATCTGTGGTGATTATTCAGCAGCGCAGGTGCCACGTTTCAGGTGCTGACCCAGCCTCCCACTCCCACAATGACGTTCTGGTGCTTCTTTTCCACGGACACTTTGCTGTCCCTTCCCAAAAATCCTCCCACTGGGGCTCTGTGTTGTGTTCTCCACCCTTTGCTTCCAGGCAGCTGCCAAGGGATCGGGAATTCAGCTCTTCAGCTGGATCCCTGGAGCAGGGAGACACCACCTGGAGTGTCGCTCAGGTTTTGGTGGGGGTGGCAGGAAAACGTCACCGTGGTCCCGGTGTCCCTCTGGGATGCCAAGCCTTGGTTTGGAGTCTCCCGGGAATGCTGTGCATCATCCACCTCCATGCAGGCAGACCCTGCCTGACCAGGGCTCAGCTCAGAAGGCAGAACAGAAGCCCAAGATAAAAATCTCCAACCCCGCCAGCGCTGTCAGGTGCAGTTCTCCTTCGGACGAGCCGGATTCCTGGAGCTCGAGGGCAAAACAACCGCCCCTCATGTAAAACCGATGTCAGGAGGAGTGAAATCGGTGTAAAACGAGATCCTGGAACAATAGGAGCGATTTCCCAGGGTTTGCCAAAGGGAATCTGGGAAGAGGAAATGGGTTTTGCTGCAGCCTGGGTGCACGTGGGAAGGAAGAGGGACGAGGGTTTCCTTGAGGACACGGACGTGTGGGAGAGGACGTGGCAGAACTCGCAGAAACTCAAAGGGATGGTGGAGAGAAAAGGACTGGAGAGAGCTCTTCAAGCCCAGCACCTCGAGTGGAAATCCCTGAGCCAACAAACCATTTTTTCCCATTTGAGCGCCGAGGAAAAGCGGAGCTGTGGAGAATTCCTCGTGAATAAACAGGATCACATCAAAGGAATACCTGACGCCACCATCAAAGCAACGCGTGAGACGCGTCGCTGGCTGCTACCTTGACTCCAAGTTAATCTGCCTAATTCCAGGTTGAATTTTGCAGAATTTAAGAGGTAATGAAAAAAAAATACGTTTTTCCTAACTCCTGGACCTGTTTAAAATCTCCTCAGAGCTCGACCTCACTCTGCAATTGTTTTCTGGTCCTAAGGGAGGGGAGGACTTTGCTGCTCATCAGATCAGGGTGAAATATTGACATTTAAATGGCAGAGTTCATGGAATTCCAGAATAGTTTGGGTGGAAAGAGACATTAAAGATCATCCAGTTTCAACCCTGACACCTCCCACTATCCCAGGTTGCTCCAAACCTCGTCCAACCTGGCCTTGGACACTGCCAGGGATGGGGTAGCCACAAATTCTCTGGCCAACCTGTGCCAGGGCCTCACCAGCCTCACAGGAAATTATTTCTTACTAATCTCTGATCTAAATCACTCCTTTTTTAGTTTAAAACTGCTCGTGTCAAAAGTCACTTCTTGTCATCTGTGATGATGAAGAGTTTTCATCTGTTTCATCTGTTTTCTTGGTTGGCCTTTTGAGGCATCAGCTGCCTTCTCCCTTCCACAGCAGCACCGAAACAACACTGCTGAGAATTCCTAGCAGAGAACTCATCCTTGTTTAGCCAAAAAAAGGGGGAAACATGGGAAGCAGAAGGAGCTGCAGTCAATTCTCAATTACGCAGTGCAGCGGAGACAAAGGGAGTCCTGTAAGTGGAAATACAAAATACATTCTGCAGGCTGTGAGACCATAATTGGCTCTTTAGCTTTGAAAAACAGATCAATACATTTCCAGACAGCAGCTGGGCGAGGGTTTGGCCTGGCCAGGGCTCACTGAGGAGAACAATGACACTGGGCCACAGCTGAGGAGTGCCCAAAAAATGGGGTTCATTTGCAATCTGGATGATAGTTGAAACCTAATTTTTGTTTCTGCTGGATTTCTTTGTTGCTTGCTCAGAAAGGCAGGAGCTTGTACCCTAAATCTGTGCCCAGGAGCTCAGTGAAAACCCCCCTGCAGCACAAAGGAGGTGGGATAGAGATCCCCCAGTAAGTTCACCGGGAGGTTTTGGGTTTAGTTGGGACAGTGTGGGAAAAGCTTTGCAGTCACTGAGCAGTGAAATTAAGAATAGCAACGATCAGATGTGCAGCCAAGGGAGTGGTGAGGTGATAGAGAAGAGATACAGACAGGGTTGAATTACAAATTGCCTCGAAGGGGTTATCAAAATCCCTCAATAGAATTATAGCTGTGACTATCAGTGTTGTAATTTATCACAGCGATGATTTCTGGTAGGTCTGGTTTATTTTCTGCCTGAATTGTCCAAGCAGCTTTTTGTTACAGACAAAAAAAACCCCCTCCAGAGATCAGCAAGGAGGGATTTGCCTCTCTGGGCACAAAGAAATATTGCAAAGGGGAAGTGAAAGATTTTTATCTAAAGCGTGAAGTCGAGTTAGGAAATTTTCCTGTGGGGCTCTGATCTGCCTACAAAGGCCCGGGAGGGCGTTTCTGTCAGGCCCTGCATGCACAGTTCTGCTGGAAGGCATCTGCTGTTTGTGCAGCTCGTTGCCAATAAATCAAAAGATTTGCCTCCCACTTGATCATGAATAATGAATTCCGATTCCATCCGAGCGCTGGAGCCCCGCCAAGACCGCGGCCTTGTGCCTCAAGACAGGGCCCTGCTACTTCTCACGGCAACAGCTCGGCCAAAACGCAAGTTCTGTCCCCCCTCCCCAGCCTTGGGTAATTTATGGCCGTAGGCTGGCTCTAAAAAACAGTTGCATATTGTCCTGGAGTGTTTACCCAACGAGAAAATAATTACTCGCAGTAATTGTTCTGCCAGCGGCCCAGGCCCCGCTTCTGACAAAGAGGGGCTCGCTCGCGTGAGAAGGACTCGGAGTGGCCCCGTCCTCCCGGATCCCGGCGCTCGTCTCTCCCTTTTCACGCTGCTGAACAGCCAGCCCAGCACTCCCTGCCTGGTGGGCGTGTGGGAATTAAAAAAAAATTCCTTAAGGGAGGAAAACGGGGTGAGAAACACCGAGTTCAGCATTGGGAGTGAGACCTGCCGTCCTCATCCGGGCTCTGATGCCTTTTTCCTCGTCCTCACTCCTTCCGTTTTCCCCACCTGGAGCTGGGGTTGTGGGGGTGAGCTGGCACCACGATTTGGACACCAGAACACAGCAGCAGATATCCTAAATTTGCAATAATATCTTTATTTACATCCACAAAGCCAGGGCTGCCTTCTACCCAAAGGTCACAGCATCATTTAGGATGGAAAACACCTTTAAGATCACTGAGTCCAACCATAACCTGGACACTGCCAGGTCCACCAAAATGACCAAATCATTCCCAACTGGAATATTTCCCATTGAATTTTCTCCCGTGACTGTTTGTGTTTAGAAACAGGTGGCAGTTCTCCTCAATTTCCCATTTGAAATAATGCTGGACTTGACTTTTTGGTCCTGAACTGGGATGAGGGAATACTGGACACGTGCTGGTGTTGTGTGTGTGTTGTGTGGTGCGATCCTGGTTTTTCACAGGATAAAAGTAGCTTTTAGAGTCTATTTCCACCCTTTATATCCATGATTTTTGTATTCCTACCATGCCTTTTTTTACCATGGAGCCCAGAGACACTGGGAGAACCACTCAGAGCTGCTGCTTTAAATTCCCAGATTCCATATCACGGAATTGGAACGTGGAATGAACACCTTCAGATAATGAGCCTGCCTGAGTGCTCAAAAATACTGCCTCAGAGTCTGGATTTTACTCCTGATATTGGAAAAAATGTGGCAACTGGCCATATTCCAGTGCAACTCACTTAATTTTCACACTCTGGAATATTCCTGTTCTGCCAGTTAATTGTGTTGAATTTATTAACAGCTGAATATAATGTCAAAAATTATGCATTTATGTATCTGTACATATATAAAGAAATAAAAAACCATATATATATAATTATTAGGCTATAAAAACATTGAATAAACACCTTGTTGGAGGGGCAGCCCCCAGCCTTTTTTACACTTCAGGTTACGCAGACATCACTGAAAACTCTCAAATTGATTTAGCTCAACTTCTTTTCTGTGAATTTCCCTAAGGTGCTGTAACATCTTAGGTGGACTTAGCTTAAATCACTGAGTCCTGATCTTGCGTTTGAGTGCCAGAATTTATCACAACTTAAAAAAACACCAAGTTCCCACCTTCCCCTGAGCCCTGGTAGCTGATTGTGCTCTTTGGGGCTGCCTCAGGTGCGAGATAAAAATGTGTTATCTCAACCCATGTCTTTTTTTAGGCAGCAATATCCCAAAGGATTTGATTTTTATCAACCCCAGGGAAGCAACTGCACGGCTTTTATCGATATTTTTGTGTTCTGCTCCGCAGGAGGAGGAAGGGAGGAGGGCACACCCCAGACCTGAGCAGGCAGGCGGCTGAGAGGAAGAAGAGAGGGAGTCGTGGATCCAATCAGCTCTGGAAGGTGAAATCCCTGGCAAGTGTCACCAGTTTGTGATTCCGTCACCTGGGGCGGTGTCAGGCACCCCCAGGAATGTTTGAGCCTGGAGTTCTTCCCTCAGGGAAGTGCTGCTGAGAGGACACCTGGGCAGGAGGAGGACACAAAGCCCCCCATGGCTGGCTGCTCCGAGGGAATCTCGCCGCATCCCAGACATCGCTGTGGGTGGGAAAGGGACAGCACTGTCTGTGCAGAGACAGTGACCCTGTTATCCGCTCCTCCCTCTCCTTACCATCCCAAAAATCCCTTCCCATGCTTTTCACAAAGCGCTGGCACAGTTCCCTTACAACACGAAATTTCACATCTTCGGATCGCCGCAGTTCGACGTTCGTTCTTTCCCCGTGCCCCGAGCCCTGGCAAAGCAGCCCCAAACCTTAACACTGAGGGCTCATTGTGCTCGGGGCTGCTAAAAGAGGGCATCCTCCCATGAAAGGAGCCCAGGGAAGTCATTCCAGAAAGTTCCCCGGGTTTTGTGGATACGGCAACAAAGAACTGCCAGGAGAAGGCCGTGCTCACGAGCGTGTCGGGGGTTCTGGGAGCAGACCTGGTGTTCCCTGAGCCGTGGAGGCCAGGGAATGCCTGGGAGTGGAGCTAAAGGAGGCTTACAGAAAAGAGAGGCATTGTCTCCCAGATGGGGAGGCATCCTCCTGACCCAAATACAGCCTGTGGGCAAGGAAATTGATTCTGGCATTGGTAAGGAGCAGAAAATAGCATTATTCAGCCTCTGCCTTGCAGTTTGCACTCGCTTCCTCTGGAGATCGGAGTGTCCTCACATGGGTTCACCCCACCACAACTTCCCCTTCCCAATTTCAAGCTGGTTTATTGCCAGGCCAGAAGGGAAAGAATCTCAGCTCAGAGTAGAAATAGGCAAATTTGATTTTCTTTCCCCGGATTTTAGGGAAGTTATGTGATCTTTGAAGTTAATTAACCTGCAACTCCAGTCAGGAAGCATTTAACTGATATAAAATCAGGGAATCACAGAATTGTTAAGGTTGGAAAAGATCTTTAAGATCATCCAATCCAATTATCCCCAGCACTGCCAAGGCCAACGCTGACCCATGTCCCCAAGTGCCACATCCACATGGATTTTTAATCCCTTCAGGGATGGGGACTCCAGCCCTGCCCTGGGCAGCTGTGCCAGGGCTGGACAGCCCTTTCCAGGCAGGAATTGTTCCCAGTATCCAACCTGAACCTCCCCTGGCACAGCTGGAGGTCATTCCCTCTCATCCCATCCCTCGTTCCCTGGAAGCTGATCCTGATCCCACCTGGCTGCCCCTTCCTGTCAGGGAATTCCAGAGAGGAAAATTCCCTCTGGAGCCTCCTTTCCTCCAGGCTGAGCCCCTTTCCCAGCTCCCTCAGCCTCTCCTGCTGCTCCAGCCCCTTCCCCAGCTCCGTTCCCATCCCTGGACACGCTCCAGCCCCTCAGGGTCTTTCCTAAACTTTTTATGTTGACAACAGTCCTGGATCCCTCCCGATTTTGGAGCTGTCCCCGTGTCAGTAGAAGAGCTGAGTTTTTATCCTCATGTACGAACCTGTTGCTGCTCCAGCCATAAATGAGCACAGCACTAATGACAATAAAGCTGAGGTTGAACTAGGCTGATGCATAGGGAAAAAAAATAAATATAGTTCTCTAGGGATAATCCAAACTTAATTTCCATTTCTTATTAAAGGCAGCATTGGGAAACCTGGTTGAAATGAAGACCTTTGAAAAGGCTCCTATTTAATGAAGCCTAAATAAAGAGGCTTAATGTGCAAATCTTTCAGCAAATCCTTAGAAGAAGAATAGCCCAGGATGAAAGAATAAACGCCCAAGGCGAGCAAACACCGAGTCAAATTAAAATGAAACCCTTAAATAGATCAATGATCCAAGTGCAGACAGTAGGTGAGAATAAAGAATATTCCAGCCAACCATGAGGGTGTAAAAAGGGGTTTTTAGATGCAGCTCCCAGCTCAGGAGGCTCAACCAGAGCACACCAAAATAAGAATAAACACCTAATTAAGGGGACATCCACTGGCTCCACGTTTGCTTGTGGTGAGCGAGTTCTCCTCGAGTAAACCTGGGAGGGTTTGGAGTTTATTACTAATCATGGAGAGCAGAAAATGTGGCCAGGCTCGCTCTTCATTTGGAATAAATTAAAGTCAATTGGGCCAATTACAAGAAATAGTAAATTACAGTGAATGAAGTTAATGAGGTCTGTGAATGAAGGGCCACATTCTGCACGTGGAACCCCCGTGTCCGTGCAAGGGGGAGGGAATTCCTGCCCTCTCTTTATCCAGGGAAATGCTCTCAGGATACTCCAAGGATCCCACTCCGGCTGAGAGCTGTGATTTCTGAGCCCGGGTGTCACTGCTGCCACACCAGTGCCTGCCCCACGAGCCCTTCCCAGCAAATTCCCAGATATTTTATGGGGAAGGTAAAATTGGATTGATCCAATGTCAGCAGTGAGGGGCTGGGTCTGCTTTTGTCTGCTACAGACACTGCCCCACCCTCACAGCTGCTCCCAAATTATTTTTAGCCCTCACTAAATAACATCTTTTTGACAGGATCAGTCGTTCCTGCCTCCCTGCCCACGTCCTAAGGAAAAGAGATTTCAGGATTTGAAGGCAGGAATGCATTTTTTCCATGACATATTGACGGGGAATTGATGTTCTGAGTTAAAAATCCCATTTCCAGGAGGTGGGAATAGCCTACAGGAAAATCCAGGATTCCCAGCACATGGTATATGTACAATGTATATTTATATTCTATAAACCTTATTTTGAATTTTCTTCATTCAACATAATAATGTTTGTTCTCCATCCTTACCAAATAATTTGGATCAGTCCAAAAAAAAAAACTCCGAGCTGTTCTCTTCCAGAACCTGGAGGTTTTTTTAATTTTTGGGAACTTTCTCAAGGAATAAACTGGGTCGTGGAGAGATATTTTTTTTGTGCTTAATTTTTATTCTGGTTATGTTAAAATAAACGTCATCCTTTACACTTTTGAGTCTTCAAACACTGAGCGAGACTGGGATTAGTCCCAGCCACGTGCACAGGGGAGAATTTGGGCATTAACATATTAATTGATGTGGAGAATTAATTAACGTGGGTTTAGTTTTGCTGGCATCAATCTCTAATTGGGTCCTTCTGTCCTTAAGGTAAATTTAGACCACAGCACAGCTCAAATAAGGCAGATTATGGTTGTGGTTTTCAGGAATATCATTTAGGGATATCATTTGGGAATAAAATTTATAGAATGTACAGAATTTCTCAGTGAATTCCAATGTTTTCAGTCCCTCTGAAGCTGTTGGGATGACGATCTCTTCTCTTCTCTTCTCTTCTCTTCTCTTCTCTTCTCTTCTCTTCTCTTCTCTTCTCTTCTCTTCTCTTCTCTTCTCTTTTCTCTTCTCTTCTCTTCTCTTCCCAGTTGTCGCTTTCTGCCAATCTTGAGCCTCTCCCAAAGCCACCAGTTCGTCCCAGCTGGGCCACACCTCAGCAAACTGGGAACCTGCCCCCCAAGGCAGCGGCCAAGGCCCTGGCCCAGAGCTCCCGCTGGAACGCCGGGATCCGCCCGCGACCTGTCCGAGCTCCAAAACCACGGGAGAGACGAACTGGAGATGTCCCAGGGATGGACACCAGGACCCCATGTGAGTGTGATGTCCTGTCCTTGGGGAGGCTGTTCTGGAGACAACATCGAAATCATGGAATCATAAAATCTTGGAATGGTTTGGGTGGGAAGGGACCTTAAATCCCATCTCATTCCACTCTCTGCCATGGGCATGGACACCTCCCATTATCCCAGGTTGCTCCAAGCCCTGTCCAACCTGACCTTGGATGCTTCCAGGGATCCAGGGGCAGCCACAGCTTCCCTGGGAATTTCAGCCCAGCCCCTCCCCACCCTCCCAGCCAGCAATTCCTTCCCAAAATCCCACCCCAATCTCCCCTTTCCCAGTGGGAAGCCATTCCCTGTGCCCAGTCCCTCCATCCTTTGTCCCAAGTCCCTCTCCAGCTCTCTTGGATCCTCTCTCAGGGGGTGGAGGACCAGGCAGTGGCTCTGGATGTTGGGAATCCAGAGGACAGGGATTTGCTGCACCAACAGAGGACACGTGGCCGGAGATGTCACATCCAGCACTTCCCAATCCACCTGTTTGTCACGACTGTCACCGTGGGATCAAACACGTGGGCTGGACTCACCAGCACTCCTCCACAGAGCAAGAGATCCTAGACCAGATGTGAGAGTGGGCTCTGTCCAAAATCCAAGTCCTGGAGAGGATCCAGGAGGAGCTGGAGAGGTTGGGTTGGAAACCAGAGCATCCAGCAAATTCCAGGGCCAAGCAATGAACTCCAGGGAAACAAACAGCTGGGAAATCCAGGAATGCCTCCCAAAAATAAGGAGGCGAAATGACACAACCCCAAACAATTTGATGCCATTTCAGTCTGGGGTTGGCTTTGGAAACTCTTCATGGGACATCCTGAAGCTCCTCGGTGTCAGGAGCCTGCTGGGAAAGCCTTTTTGGGGTCTTGGGGAAGTCCTGGTGGTTCACATCGGGATTGTCACCACGAGGGTTTCAATCTGTGACCCCTGGTGGTTTTTTGTGCAAAAATGGTGAAGAACCTGGAGTGAGCAAAGGAAAAGAGGATTTTGATGGAATACTGTTGGGATTCTAGGAAAGACACAGGGGTAGAGCGGTGGGAGCTCCCACAGGTCAATGATTATCCGGTAATTATTGATGATCCCATCTAGATGGGAGATGATGGAGCACGTGGAGACCTCCAGCATCCCCTTGGAACTCCCAAAACTTGCATTCTTAGCAGACCCGTAAGTTAATCTCCGTGAGGAGGACCCACAGGGCAAACCAGTGATCCCAAATCCTTGTGAGGAAAGAAAGGATCTAATCACGGATGAGGGATGATACATCAGGAAAGCACTGGAATGCTTAGATAGGGTTGGATTAGGGATTGGATTTAAATTGATACTAGGAAAAATTTCTGCCTGGAAAGGGCTGTCCAGCCCTGGCACAGCTGCCCAGGGCACTGGCGGAGCCCCCATTCCTGGAGGGATTGAAAATCCCTGTGGATGTGGCACTTGGCTGTGCTGGGAGATGGTTGGACTGGACGATCTTGGAATGCTTCTCCAACCTTAACAATTCCATGATTCCATGAACGAGGCCTAAGGAAAACACAAGTAGGAAGCAGAACATGAATGCGTCCTGGCCCTAAAAACACCGGGATCAGGCTGGAGGGTCCCATTCCCTCCCGGTGCTGAAGCCATACAAGGTTTCCGTAAAACAGGACCCTGATCCTGGAATCCCACGGCCCGGACAAAGCCGTGGGAATGTTGTAGGCTGGGCCGGGGCCAAGTCATCCAGAATTTAGTGTAGGATCTGGGCCTTGGCTGTGGCTTTGGTCATTCCAGGGAATCCAGGGAATTCTGCTGTGGTGGCCTCCCAGGAATGAGTCCCTCGGCTCCGGAGGCGCTGGGAGTGGGGAGAAGGTGTTTAAGTCTCTGAACTTCTCCATGAGGAGAATTTCAGGGCTGGCAGAGAGGATGTGGGAGAAGAGGGAACTCCTGTAGGGATGTGACCTCCCAGGGACTGTTAATGGGGCCATACTGGTGGGGGATACCGGGACACGGCGGGATGCGCCAAACCCAATCCCAGCTGCATCCAGGAAAGTTAAAAAATGTGGAAGAGGAAGGGGTTAGTGGGGAAAGAACCTACCCACACCACTGCTGTGCACAACACTCCAAGGAAAATTATCCCTGAGGGATTGCACCCGGGTTAGGGGCAATTTTGCAAGGCAAAACTGTGTTTTGGGGTTTTTTTGTATCAGAGAGAGACAAATCCTATCGTAATTCTTTCAGTGACCTCCCCCGGACCTTTGCGAACTCTGCCAGGCTTTTCCCAAGGTAAACATCCCAACTCTGGATCCTGCTCCGGCTGGGCTTTGCCAGGGCGTGTTTGCAGATCATCAGGAAGGGACAGGAAAAGGGAAAATGTCCTGATTGACGATGATTTTCCCTATAATGAGATCACGAGCGGGAATAATCTCACTTAATCCAGATTTGGGAAGGTATTTGAGGTATTAAATGCCACAAAAATCCCGAGGATTGCCTGAGCACTTAAATATGTTTAGAATCTGAATTCTCTAAGTTAATCTGAATTCTCTAAGTTAATCTGATTGTTACTGTTTCTCTCTCATGCAGCATCTCCTCTGTTTGAGGCTCAGCCCTGGCACATCCCTTCATCCAACCAAGGATCTGACACGGAATAAGGGAGGATCCAGAGTATCCTTCATCCAAGCAGAACAGGAATTTATCCACCTGGCACTGGGGAAACAACAGGGATGTTCCTGCTGGGCTTCGGGATCTGAACCTGTTTTTCTGTCACTGGTGCTACATTCCCTTTTCCTTCTGGATTCTGGAAAACGAGGCAGGACTTCCAACCAGGAAGCAGCAGAGAGTGCAAGGGAAAAGCATGGGAGAAAGGAGAGTCAGGGAAAATGCTCCAAGGAAAACCTGGTTAGGGATGTGCTGGAGGCAGAATTCCTTTCTCATGTTAAACAAAGGAATTCCATCTTTTCCATCGTGGCAGTAAGAAGGAAATCAAATCGCACACTCTTGCACATGGATCCATGGGGAGCTGGAATTCGTCATTGAAGAGATAGGGAATCCCGTGCTCTCTCTCTCATTGGTCTTTTTGGCAGTTTGGGGAATTCCCAGGAAATGGAACGAAAAGCAGTTTTTAAGGATAAGGGGATTGAAAGCCCAGCGGCTGTAATTCATCCCAGAGAGCTGGGACAAAACTGAACCTCTCCATTCATGGGGAAAAATCACGGCATGCACACGAATCCTCAGCATTTATGGACAAAAATCACATTTCTGAGGAAATCCCAACCACCAATCACGGAGCCACAGAATTATTAAGGTTGGAAAAGACCTTTTAGATCATCAAATCCAGCGCCACGCCCATATTCCTTAAACCACATCCACAGGTGCCACATCCACAGGTTCTTTGGACACTCCCAGGAACGGTGAGTCCATTCAGTGCTTTCCAACCCTTTCCATGAAGAAATTGTTCCCAATATCCAACCTAATCCTCCCCTGCTGCAACTTGAGGCCGTTTCAACACGGATTAGGAGAAAACCTCTGCTCTGTGAGCAGATTATTCTGTGTCACCGGAGGGTTTCAGGGATTTTGGCAACAGCAGGCACCGGGCACGGCATCCTACGGATGGAGAGCATCCAGGGGGAGACTCTTCCCACTGGGACATGTGAATTCCAGCTCCAAATCACTGGTTTGACAGCTCAGTGCATCTCCCTCTCCCAGACTTCGGGGGTTTTCCTTTTTCTGGTTTTCCCGGGTGCTTGGAAGGACGAGTCCATCCCAACCAACATGAAGGCCTAAGAGCTGAAAATCTGAGCTGTGACCTCCCAAAAAACCAGCCAGGAACTTGCAGTTGGGAATTATCTTCGGATCTGTTGATTATGCAGGAGACCAGACTGATGAATTTTGATTAAGAAAACAAAATTTTGAGTTTTTAAAGTGAGGTGGAGCAAACCCCATCCAAAACATTCATCAGCATCATTCCCTGGAATTGCAAATCTCTCCTCACCAGCCTTTTTTTTTTCCTAGGAAACCAAGGTTTCTCCTAGGAAACCAAGTGAAACCAATTGCTCCATAGGTGCTTCCTTGGCTTCCTAAATCCAAGCTTGTTTTGGTTTCCATCAGGCAGCACTTGAGGGTTAGATCCGTGTTACAAACATGGAAATGGTGCAACCCTGCAGCAATGGTTTCTCTTTTCCCATCAATATTCCCCGGAATCGTACAATTCCCAGGATCTGAGTGGTCTTGGAGGTCAGTCTTGGACAGGCACTGTGCCTTTGCTGCATCAGATCATATTTTAAGTGCTCACTGCACATTTTAAAGCTTAAACCTTCTCTGATTTATAATTTTTTTGTATTTATGATGCCGCAAAATAATAAATACAAATGGCAGGAATGTGTTAAGCCAAGTCAATTATCCCTGGAATACGAGCAGACCTACAGAATGTAACCCTTATTAATCAGAATAAAATCCCATGTACTTATACCATATGTAAACACATTTTACATCATTCCTGACGTCACAAAACAGGTCAGAATTTGAAATGGAGAGGGGAAAAAAAGTCTCCATCAGCTGCCTGTGCCACCCCCTGTGGCAAAACACATCGTCCTGAGCGCCTGGGGCTGCTGATCTGCAGGGGCAGATGGTCCTTGCCCCATTTCAGAGCGAGTTCCCGGATAAGACCGATAAGAAATCGAGTTCCCAGATAAGGCTGATAAGAAATCGAGTTCCCAGATAAGGCTGATAAGAAATGGCCAAACTACAGAGCAGCGAGGATGTTGTGCCTCTGGAGATGCGCATTTCCCTGCCCCGCTCGGCGTTTCCAGGTCCTGCACGACCGGAATCAGCCCCAGCCTCTGATGAAAGGCACCTTTGAAAGCCCGGGGGCCGATGAATCAGCAGCGTCTGAATTCCAGCAGCAGCAGCAGCAGCGAGATGAGAATGCGAGCCCTGGGCCACGGCCCCGCTCAGATGTGGGGAACAAACCCGAACACGCCAGACTCCCTCTGACTCCAGCTCTGCTATCCCAAAACTCCACCTGCACCTCCCTGGTGTTCCTCGGCCCGGGGGAATGGCAGAGTTTGGTACCGGAGTTTGACTTCGGGGCCAAAATGAGGTTTTCCTGATTCTTCCGAGCTAAGGAAGCAGAAACTTGGGAAAAGGAAAATGTGTAACTTCTGTGGATGGGAGCTGCAGGTGGGAGCACAGCTGGAGGATTTTTGGAAATGCCCAACTCGTGTGGGGAGGTGGAAGATGAGGGAACGGGAGCTGCTGCCAGGGAAGTGGGAGCAGGAGGAGAGCCAAGTCTCAGCAGCAGCGTTGGAGGGATAAAGGGTTAATGGATGGTTCTGGAAGAGCGTGGAGACCTTGTGGGAAAGGGAGAGCAGCCAGTGAGAGGAAATAAACGCAAGATAAAAAGTTGCTGTAATCAGTGGATGAAGCTGATAACGAGCAGAGAGCACAGCTCAGCTCCAAGGCTGAGATGAGGGTGTGAGGAATTGTTTTTAGGGAGGAACAGGGATATGGGAATGGGTTTGAAATCCACCACCTTGTCCCTGCTGGAATGTTCAAATCCATCACTTCTGGTGTGCCCAGCACGGGCATCCTCCCTGTGCGGGATGAATTCCGTGTGGAATGTGCACCACCAAATAACTCAGGGGGAGGAACTGCTTTAATTCCCCAGCCAGACACCGGGACCACCCCGCACCTGGAACGCCCCCTGAGGCACTGGAATAGGTTTGGGAGAGGTGAGGGCAGAAGATGCAGGTCTGGGGAGACGTTTCGTAGCCGTGCAGCCCCATATCCTGAGCACAACCACTTCCCAAAGCACGGATAAACTGTTGGTTGGCACAGGACGCTTGGAAGACTCCCGAGGGAGGTAAAACCCCAGGAGGAGAACAGGTCTGGGCATCGCAGGGCACTCCCAGCACATCCTGTAGGAAGGAGACTCGGCTCAGCTCCCCCAAAGGCCCAGAAGGCAGCATTGGGAGCGGATGGTTTCAACCTTATTTCAACCTGTTCCATCCCGGGATCTGATTTCCAAACACCCTCGTGCCATCCTCAGGCACCGGAGCAGGCTCTGGCTGCCTTTTAAATCATCCCACCCAGGGGGAAGAGCTCCTTCCTCGTGCCCTTTTCCCTCCCTGCAAGCCCTGCTGAGCCTTCAGCCCCCAGGCACACCCCAGTCATGAGAGTGGTGCCAAAAATGCTCAGAACAGCCCCTGAATCCGAAGGTTTTCCAAGAAAAACCATCTTTTTTGTGAGATCCTTTCTTTGTGAGATTTTTTTTACCATCCCACAAATCCCCAGAGCAGGTCACGCGGCAATTGCCAGCATCTCCCTTCAGTTTTATCTTATCTTCAGTTTTAAACTTGGTGGTTTTGGACCCACCTGCCTGTTCTCTCCCCCTCCACAGTCCTGTTTTTCCATCCAGGCAGCGTCTCCCCTCTGCTCACAGGTAGGTTTGTGATGCACCAAAATCCAGGGATTGACCAGGATGCCACCAGCAAGGAGATTTGGGAGCAAAGCCCTGGCAAACAGCAGGGCAGTTCCCCAGACAAGGTGTAATCCAGCCATGGAAATCCCTGTCTCCAGAAGCTGAAGCTCATCTGAGTTTTAGAAGTCACTGGATATCCATGGAAGAATCCCGAGCTGATTTTATAGGACCATGGCAGAATTCGGGCTGGAAGGGAACCCAGGAGACCTCTGGTCCAACCTCCTGCTTTAAACAGGGTCAGATTTGGGTTTATTCCAGGTTGCTGCGGGCTTTAGGTGCTGCGAATCCTCCCAAGGAGGAGAGCACACAACTGTGGGGAGGACACTGTGGCACTCAGGGAACCATGGAACATCCCGAGTTGGAAGGGACCCACCAGGATCACCAAATCCAGCTCTTGGCCCTGCAAAGACACCCCAAAATTCCCACCCTGTGCACCCCTGAGAGCGTTGTCCTGGAGCTCTGGCAGCCTTGGGAATGTCACCATTCCCTGGGGATCCTGTTCAGTGCCCGACCCTCTGGGGGAAGAACCTTTTCCCAACATCCAACCTCACCCTTGGCTGTGCTGGGTTTGCTTTCCCCCAGAGCCGCTCCTTCGCCTCAGCCTCTTCCCGCCGCGCCCCTCCAGCACCGCGTTCCCCTTCCCTGCTCCCTCCCACCATCCCCATCTCCCCCCTCCTCGCCCTCCCCGGGAACCCGCGGGTCTCCGGGAGGGATTTTCCGCCTTTTGTCAGGAAAACCCAGCCCGTTTTTCCCTCCTGAAGCCGGTGCTTTGCTACCATCTAGCGCTGAGGGGGCGCAGCACCCTCGGGCCCGTGTGGGGATCCCTCAGGGGGGAATCACAGCACAGGCGGGAAGCGGGGAAAAACCGGATTTTAACAGGGAAACAGGATGATCCCACTGCTGGGAATATCAGTCCGAAATCGCTCTGTAAGAACAGCCATAAGGATGTTCTCACACCCCGGCAGTGCTGTGCCCAGGCCTGGGATGCTCGGGACAAGAGGGACGCGGAGCTCCTGGAGCAGATCCAGCAACGAAGATGAGGAAGGGCCTGGAGCTCTCCCTGCCCAGGACAGGCTGAGGGAGCTGGGGCTGCTCAGCCTTGGGAAGAGACCCCATCCCTGGGTGTCCCTGTGTGCAGGGAGGGCTCAGGGCAGGGCCCGGGCTCTGCTCCGGGGCCCAGCAATGGCACCAGAGGAGCGGGCAGGGACTGAGCACAGGAACTCCCCCCGCAGAGGAGGAAGAACTTTCCTGTGCAGTGACTGAGCGCTGAACAGAGACCAGAGAGGGTGAGGAGCCTCCTCACTGGGATATTTCTCCGCACTGGGATATTCCAGAGCTGTGTGGGCACAGTGCTGTGCCCTGTGCTCTGGGATGGCCCTGCTGGAGCAGGGAGGTGGCACCAGTGACCCACTGTGGTCCCTTCCAGCCCGACCCATCCCGGGATTCTGAGAATCCATAAATCTGGGATTGTGTGGGTCCGTGAGTCCGTGATTCTGTGATTGTGTGAGTCTGTGGCTTCGTGATTTCGTGAGTCCGTGATTCCACGATTCTGTGATAATGTGATTCCGCGATTCCGTGAGTCTGAGAGTCTGTAATGCCATGATTCTCTGATTCCATGATTCTCTGATTCTGTAGTTCCCTGATTTTGTGAGGCTGTGATTCCATGATTCTGTGATTCTGTGCATCCGTGGGTCTGTGACTAATTCTGTAGTTCTGTGATTCCGTGTGTCTGATATTCTGTGATTCCATGACTCTGTGATTCCGTGATTCCAACACTCCGTGATTCTGAGATTCTGTGACTCTCTGACACTCTGATTCTGTAATTCCATGATTCCGTCATTCCGCAGTTCTGGGATTCTGTAAGCGTGTGATTCCATGACTCTGTGATTCCGTGAGTCTGTGACTAATTCTGCAGTTCTGTGATTCCGTGGGTCTGATATTCTGTGGTTCCGTGACTCTGTGATTCCATGATTCCGTGATTGTGATTGATTCTGAGACTCTGTGACTCTGTGATTCTGAGATTCTGAGACTCTCTGACACTCTGATTCCGTGATTCCATCACTCTACAGTTCTGGGATTCTGCGAGTCTGTGATTCTGTGATTTTGTGATTCTGACTCGGTGGCTCTGAGATTCCGTGACCCCGTGATTCCACGCTTCCACCACCCTGCATTTCTGAGATTCCGTGACTCTCTGACACTGCGATTCAGTCATTCTGTGGCTCCCCGATCCCTTCACTCCCTAATTCCATGATTCCCTGACTGATTCCTTGGTCCAGGTGACTCTGGAATCACCCGACACCGCAACCTCGACAAACACCATCCAACCGAGCATCTCAACGGGGGACACCGCACACCGGGCACGGCACGGACACGGGGACCCGGGGACCCCAAACCCCCTCCCCAAAACCCGGAGGGGCCCCCAGAACCCCCCCAAAACCCCGGGGGGGGCCCCCAGAACCCCCCCAAACCCGGGGTCGTTCCCTCCCGGTGCGGTCCCGGCGCCCTCCCGTGGTTGATGGCGGAACTGCACCCGCGGTGTGCCACCCTCCCGGCGCTTTACGGCGCTCTGGCGACGGCGCGGGGCGGTGTCGCTTTACGGCAGAGCGCTGGGACGGGCCGCGGGATCCGCCGGGATGAAGCAGAAAAAGAAAAATGGGAAAGGTAAAAGAGAGCCCTGAGGGGCTGGAGCGTGTCCGGGGGAGGGAATGGAGCTGGGGAAGGAGAGGCTGAGGGAGCTGGGGCGGCTCAGCCTGGAGAAAAGGAGGCTCAGGGGGGACCTTGTGGCTCTGGACAACTCCCTGACAGGAGGGGGCAGCCGGG
>VZTE01004176.1:558831-593778 GCA_013397775.1 Eulacestoma nigropectus
GGGGGGGGGGTCGGGCTCTGCTCCCAGGGAATGAGGGACAGGATGAGACGGAACGGCCTCAAATAGTGCCAGGGGAGGTTTAGGTTGGATATTAAGAGGAATTTCTTCACTTAAAGGGTTTGTCCAGCCCTGGCACAGCTGCCCAGGGCAGGGCTGGAGTGCCCATCCCTGGAGGGATTGAAAATCCCTGTGGATGTGGCACTCGGGGACATGGATCAGCGGTGGCCTTGGCAGTGCTGGGAATGGTTGGACTCGGTGGTCTTGGAGCGCTTTTCCAACCTAAAGGATTCCATTATTTCCTGTGTGTGCAGTGGGAACACGGGGTCAGCCTTGCTCTCCCCTTTCCTGGTTTTTTTTTTTGGGCGGGGGTGAAGAGCCAGCCCCGACCTTCCTGAGGCTTTGGGGTGCTTTTCCCACTGTTTTGCCCTGGAGGGCAGAGCCCTGGGTGCCCAGGTGGTGCTCAGGAGTTTGCCTTGTCCTCACTCCCGGGGGCAGAATGGGGAGTCCTGGCATTGCTGGGCTTTTCCCTTAAATCAGAGTGGGAAGAAAACTGGGAATGGGAGAATTGGGCAGCAGAGACGGGTGCAGCAACCTGGTCTGTCCTGCCAAACCGTGCAGAGAGAGAGAGAGCAGATGGGAATAGCTGAGGAAGCTGTGCCAGGGAGGTTTAGGTTGGATTTTAGGAAAAGGTTCCTCCCCCAGAGGGTGGTGGGGCACTGGAGCAGCTCCCCAGGGAATGGTCACATTCCCAAGGCTGCCAGAGCTCCAGGAGCGTTTGGACAGCGCTGCCAGGGATGCACAGGGTGGGAATTTTGGGGTGTCTGTGCAGGGCCAGGAGCTGGATTTGGTGATCCTGGTGGGTCCCTTCCAAGCCAGGATATCCCATGGTTCTGTGATTTTAGGAAACGCAGGTCCTTGGTGACAGGAAACGTTCCTGCCGCCTTCTGTGTGAGGGGGGGCAGGCCCTGGGATGGAATTCCCAGAGAAGCTGTGGCTGCCCCCGGATCCCTGGAAGTGTCCAAGGCCAGGTTGGACGGGGCTTGGAGCAGCCTGGGATGGTGGAAAGTGCCAGGTTTGGATTGGGATGAGCTTTAAATTCCCTTCCCACCCAAACCACTCCAGGATTCCGTGACAGGAACTGAGGGCAGGTGCCCCTGGGTCGTCACAGGCAGGAAAATCTCCGACTCTTCCCTGCTCTTGCTCTGTTCCCGTTCCAGGGGAGCTCAGCCAGGCCGAGCTGATGGTGATGACCATTGCTGACATCATAAAGCAGCTCCTCGAGGCTCACGAGCAAGGAAAAGATGTGGATCTCAACAAGTGAGTGCCTCAGGGGTGGCTCTGGAGCTGCTCCGTGGGGGACGGGCACCTCCTGGGCTTTCTGTTACACCCAGGTTTCATTTTCGCACCATTCCTCTCACATTTTCTGGTAATGAAACCAGGAAATTCTGCGCCGATTTGCTACTGAGTCCCAAAACGGGTGGGATTGGGATAAAAATGGGATAAAAATCTCCAGGAAACTCTCACTGCCTTTTTTTTTTTTCCCGCCTGCGTCCATCCTTCAGTAGTCCCAAATCCATCAGGGCAAGGAAATGTTAATATAGGAATAATATTAAATCAGATTTTTTTAGGGTTAAACAACACATGAAGTTGTTGTTTTCAGAAATTTCTTCCTCCTTTATTCGCGTGGAGTAATAAAACCTGAATTTGCCCCACTTTCTCCACTTTATTGGCATCACTGTAAACTTTTTGTTGGAAATACCTGCCAGGAATTGCCTGGGAGATGAACTCAGCTACGGGCTGGGCGTGTAGGGGTTCGACCACATGAATTAAACCCCTGGAAATGGACAAGCCAGAGCCTTGGCAGCCTGCACAGAGTCAGGATAAAACCGTATTTAGAAGGAAAATGTGCAGAAAATAAAAATAACTAAAAATCATCAGCGGCCGTGAGTTTGGTTTTGGTATTTTAATGCACAGTGCAGCTGTTTGCTTTTTAATACTTTGTCCAGAGCGCAAAATTGGGAGAACCTGCCTGGATCTCCGTGGAACTGCTGAGGGAGTGAGGACTTATTTTGGTCCTTTGGGGTATTTCTGCTTGCAGGCTGAAGACCAAAACCTCAGCCAAGTACGGGCTGCCGGCGCAGCCCCGGCTCGTCGACATCATCGCCGCCGTCCCGCCCCAGTACCGGAAGGTTCTGCTCCCCAAGCTCAAGGCCAAGCCCATCAGGACGGCCAGTGGGGTGAGCATGGCCACCATCCCTCCTTCCCCCACCATCCTCCCTGCTCCCAGCCCCAAACTGGGTTTGATTCCTGGCCAGAACCCGGGGTGGGGAACGCCCGGTGGCTTTGGCGCGTTCCGGGTTGCCTTTTCCGTGCCCTTGTGCCGCAGGTGATGTGGCTTTGGAAAGATCTGGGGGAAGGTTCCCTCCTTGGAGGTTTCCCTGTGGCTGCTCCGTCCCTGGGAGTGTCCAAGGAGAGGCTGGACGGGGCTTGGAGCAACCTGGGGTGGTGGAAGGTGTTGGGGTTGGAACGGGATGGGATTTAAGGTCCCTTCCAACCCAAACCATCCTGGGATCTTCTGAGGAAAAAGGGGAAGTGTGTCCATGTCACTGTGGATCTTGCAGAGCAGTTAACCCAGTTCAGGGTAAAACACCTCATTCTCCATATTAGACCCCAATTTCTACTGAAACATGAAAACACTAAACAATAAGATTCCTATTCCTTGCTGGTTTTGTTCTCCCCTTCAAGGGTTAACCCACACCTACTTCAGGTGGCAGCCCAAGCAGGGAACATCTTAAAATAACCCCACAGATGCCCCAGCACCCTCCAGCCCTGCAAGAAGCCCTTTGTTTCGGTCGCTTCAGAGGCAAGGACTGGAATTTCTCTGCTCGCTTTGCTCCCCGCAGATCGCTGTGGTGGCTGTGATGTGCAAACCCCACCGGTGTCCCCACATCAACTTCACGGGCAACATCTGTGTGTGAGTATGGCCAGCCCAGCTGTGCCCCTGTGCTGGGGCAGCTCCAGGCCTGGGGACACTCCTGTCCTCCAGGAGGGGCGTGGAGGGGCTGCAGCGTGTCCTGGGAAGGGTTTGGAGCACCAAAAACGGCTGAGGGAGCTGGGGAAGGGGCTCAGCCTGGAGAAAAGGAGGCTCCGGGGGGAATTTCCCTCTGTGGAATTCGCTGGGAGGAGCCAGGTGGGATCTGCTCCCAGGGAACAGGGACAGGATGAGAGGGAACGGCCTCAGGTTGCACCAGGGATGGTTCAGGTTGGATATTGGGAACAATTCCTGCCTGGAAAGGATTTTCCAGCTGCCCAGGGCAGAGCTGGAGTCTCCATCCCTGGAGAGATTGAAAATCCCTGTGGATGTGGCACTTGGGGACATGGATCAGTGCTGGGAATGGTGGGACTGGATGATCTTGGATGCCTTTTCCAGCCTTACTGTGATTCCATGACCCAAAATGACATTTTTTCCAGCATTCCTGGATAAATCCGGTGTTGCAGGAGCAGTGTTTTGGGGCCAGGCTCCCTTTCTGCACAGCTGCCAGGTTGTTGATACCTCACACAGCACCCCAAAATCTGCTTTTTTTCCACCTTTTCCTTTTTTTTCCTTTTCAAGGAGAAAATCTTCCCCTTTCATGACCCAAACCCCCCCATTCCGTATCAGATTCCCACCTTCATGGTTATTGATTTATTATTAATTTCTTAACGATCAGATGGGATTTGTGTCCCTGGTTTGGGCTGTTGCATCCCTGGGCAGAGGAGCAGGTGGGAGATTCCAGATCCTGCAGGAAAAGCAGCGGGATCTGGGAATTCTGAAGGTGGCTGAGCTGAGCCCCACCTGAGGAGAAGCAGGTGTTGCCTGCAGACAATTCCTTGCTCTGCCATTCCAGTGGCTCTGGAATGACAGAGCACGGATGGAGAGGAGGCCTCCAGCTGCCAAAACCTCCTGGAATAGCCAGTACCAGTTTTATTTGAATTAAAGAACACGAGCTTGGCTTACCTCGAAGTCTCCTCCTCAGTTTGACTCCGTGCACCTGAAATCTCATCTCGGCTGTGCTTTTCCCATCACTTATTTCCAAACATTCCCTGTCATTCCCAACACATCCATGAATTTCACTCTGGCTTGGTTTCAGCTCCTCTGTGTGAGCTGTTCCAGGTAATTTCGTGTCCGAAATGGCTTCGGCTGCTCAGCTCTTTGCCAGCAAATTAACGTGGGCACGGTGATTTGCTAATGAATTTTATAATGATGACGGATGACTCCGGCTGAGCTGGCAGCGAGGAAACGAATCAATTATCCCGGGAAGCAAATGGGGCTGGTTTGGTGGAGGTGACGTTGTCCTGGGAGCTGCTCCATCAGGAAAATTCCCTGGATGCTCCCTCAGCTTTCCTGAAGGAGAAGGGGTTGCCCACCCTCCTGTCTGAATTCACCTCTGAGCTCTTGGAATGTTTTGTTCGTCAAATAACACATCCCTAAGCTCGGGGAACAAATGCAGATGAGCTTTCTCACCATCCAAATACTGAAATTCCCGGAATTTCTGGGGAAGCAGGTGGTGGGACAGGATGATATCCCTGTTTTGCATCTTTCCATGCCAAAGAGAAATGGTTCTGCATGGGACGAAGTGATGCTCTTGAGAGAATCATGGAAAATATTCCAACTGTAAAATTATTTTTTAAAATCAGTCAATCAATCTGTGTGTAACTGTTGCTCCAAAACCCTATGGCTGCTCCCTAAAATAATTCCATATCCCAGGAATATTTTCAAGGATTTTGCTTCCAGAAAGTTGTTTTAGGTGGATGTGGGAATTTGACAGGTCTGAAGTGGTTTTGGACATCCCATTCTCATTAAAATTAATTAAAATTCCTGTTTTGCGCTGTACATTTAGTGTTTGCAAACACAGGCAGGCTCAGCTCCTCCCAGCATTCCTGGATTTCATGGGATCACAGGAATTGTTGGAATTGTGAGAGTTTAATTCCTGTTTTCTCTGGTTTTTTGCCCTGCAGGTACTGCCCAGGGGGCCCTGACTCTGATTTTGAATATTCCACCCAGTCCTACACGGGATACGAGGTACTGATTCCCTCTTTTGGGGAATTCCAGCGTTCCATAAGCCCGGCTTTGGGTGAGGCTGGGCTTTATCTCTGCAACTCACTCGTGTCCAAGAATAAAACCAAAACCAATCTTGGGCTTTATCTCTGCAACTCACTCGTGTCCAAGAATAAAACCAAAACCAATCTTGGGCTTTATCTCTGCAACTCACTCATGTCCAAGAATAAAACCAAAACCAATCTTCAGAAACTTCAGGTTTTAAAGCAGCTCAAAGTCTAGGAGTGAAACTCTTAATGAGAGTAAATAATGAGTTAAAATGTAAAAAACTGTGCCCTCGTGTAAGAGGGGTCTTCAAACACTGGAATAGGATGTGGGGAGCTTCCTACAGGATTAAAATGTATAAATTTTGGGAAAAAAAATCCCATTTTTAAGCTATTAATGCCTCTGAAATGACATTCATTCACTTTTATTTGCGGTGATACCTCCCTGAATTTTTGTATTTCCCAATTAATTTCTCCCTGTTGTCTGGAGAAAATTTAACAGCAGTTTGTGACTGAATCGTTGTGACTGCTTTTAACCAAAAAACTCAGAGTTGTGGTAGGGATGTAAAGCAGGAAAATGAGGTGAAATCCAGCTGGATTAATAGGGTGAACAGTGCTGGTGAAAATTCTTTTAAATAGGAATTTTGTCTGTTGTTACCTCAGTGATTTAACACTTATCCCATTAAGGAATCAGGAAAAATGGGAAATGCCAACTGAATCCAGGATACAAAAGGTGTTTAGAATCTTCTAAAAATATTATTGATAGGCTTCCATCAGCTGGTGATAGAAAAAAATGAGTTTTTAGGGATTTCAGTTGAAGGAATAAGTTTAGTTCAGAGAATATTTGAGGCTCAGACTGAGTCTAGAGGATGCTGCCTGAGTGATTTGTGCAAGTGAAAAGGCTCTAAAATGAAGAGGACAAAAAGAAAGTGCTCTGAGAAACACTTTGTGAATTTTGTAACGCTTTTGTGACTCACTAAAGGGATTTTTGAGCTGTTGGAGAGCAGTAAAAATGAAGAATTGTGGTTTTCCTTTTAGCTCATGTTGCCATCTCAGGACAAAAATGTGTTTGGTTGTATCTTTTGTAGAATTTAAGGAGCCAAATTCTTATTTACCATTTTACAGAGTCTTTATTTGTGGGTTTGAAGGCTTTGGGACAATCAGGATTTGAAGTTTCCAGCATTTATTTCAATGCTAAAAGTTGGATTTTGCTCTTTTTCGCTGTTCTTTGGGGGAAAAAGTTTCTAAAATGAATCTTTTCGTGTTTTTCAGCCAACATCCATGAGGGCCATCCGGGCTCGGTACGATCCCTATCTCCAGACAAGGCACAGAGTGGAGCAGGTACATTTTTACAGGGAATTTCCTTGGGATTGGGATGCAAAAAAAATGAGAATTACTTTAATTTCTGGACTGGTGGGCTGCAAAAAAAATTAAATTTATACATTTTAATTGTCCGACTCTCATTTCCATTAAATAAATGGTGAGATTTGAACCTCTCCTAAGATCTTTTTTGTACAACACCTGATGGTTAATAGTAATTCCAACAAAACTGAATTTCTCTGGGATTCCTAGTTCTTGGTAATTCCATGGAAAATTTAATACTCAAACAGTGGCTTTCCTACCAAAATTATTTTATTTGGGTGTTTCTTGGAGAGTTAGGTGTGAAAAGCTTCTCGATCCTGTTCTGCTTTTTGAGTAGTTTCCTGTTTATCTCCAAATCCACTGGAAAATTCTCCATGAATTCAGTGTTTTCCCCCACAAGTTTTTAGGGAGAGTTTGTTCTATGTGGGTTGAAGGAGATGAGAGGAATTTTTTTGGCTTTTGGCCGAATTTAGGTAGTTTCAGTAACCAGTAACTCAAATAATTCTGATTTGTCAGAAGAATCCTCTGCACTGGGCTCAATACCTGCACTGAGTTCTTGTAGTAAAAAAATGACTTTTGAGGCATTTTTTTGCAGGGAGAAGTGGCTATAAAAAACCTGTACAAAAATATTAATTTCTCATTTCCGAAACAACAAAAGAAGGAAATGCAGCACAAGAAAATCGGGGATTACAGCTGGATAAATCCCCGATTGATCATTTTATCGTGATATTTTTCATGTTCCAGCTGAAGCAGCTGGGCCACAGCGTGGATAAAGTGGAATTTATCGTGATGGGTGGAACATTCATGGCTCTGCCTGAAGACTACAGAGATTATTTCATCAGGAACCTGCACGACGCCTTGTCAGGCCACACTTCCAACAACGTGGCAGAGGCCGTCAGGTGAGAGCCTGGGTTCTCCCCCATGGAATGCTTTAGAGTTTAAATCGTTTGTTCTTTGAAAACACTGAAGAGAATTTGGGTTTTTTTTTTTAAAAGGGAGTGTTTATCTAAATGCATTTTTAGGCACGGAATATTTATAGCCTCGCTCAGCAGCGCGGAGGGGCGGCGGCAGCAGGCAGGAAACGCCGAACGGGGAATGCGGGAGACGCCAAACTTTGCCCGATTTCTTGGCGTTCCAGCCAGCCCTGTCCCTGTCACGCCTCATCACCTTGGCTTGGAGTTGTGACGAATCCCATTGCCACGGGATTTATTCCCTGCAGCTGGGCAGGGGAGCTGCTCCTGCCTGGGAGGGCGGCCGGACGTCAGCTCCCGTAAGGAATGACTCAGCCCCGGAGAGCGTCAGCGCTGCCGGCCCCTTCCAGCCCCAAATGCAGCTCCCCCCTGCAGCAGTTCCGTGTGACAGGAGCTGCTCTGCTCATTTTACAGCTCAGAAACCACGGGCTGATTGATTCACACGTGCATTTGGGGCAGGAAATGCTGAATTTTCCGTGCTTTTTTGGACGAAAAAAAAAAGAGGTTTGATGTTTTGGAGTTGTTAAATGAGGTGAGCATCCCTTTGATGGTTTCAGTTTGCTGCCTTGTCGTTGTGGATTTCTGTTTGTGACATCATCTCCAAGAGGAGTGATTTTAGAGCCATCATCTCCAGGAGAAGTGATTTTAGGACCAGTCCTTTGTATCTGAAAGCTGCAACTCCATTTGGTTTTCCTCTGGAGGGCACCAAACACTCCTGCTGGTTTTCTTTGCTTTTTTTTTTTCCCCTGTCTTGTCGCTCAAAGACCAAACAAAAAGTGCTCTGCTGCTCTTTCCCAGTGGATTTTATCAAGATAAAATAGCAAACAAGTTGAGCAAAGAGTTTCTGAAGGACACAGCTCCTCGGGGAAGGAGCGTGGTGGTTGTAGGTTGTCCATTCAAATTACTGCTGTGATTCAGGATGTGGGTAGTCCATATTTTTTTTTCCTGCTGCAGGTGTCTTAGCTAATTTTATTGGGCCTAAAATAATTTTTCAAGTAGCCTGGCCTTTGCTCTGCAGATAATAAGGAAAGTATTCGTGCCACAGCCCGTGTTACTGAGCAATTTTAAACCCAAAGTGACTCTGTGGAGTCAGAGCAACACGGATCGAGCAGTGTGACAAAAACCTGACAACGTGTGGGTTCCTCAGCAGATAAATAAAGGTTTATATTTTTACCATAAAACTCATGTTAAGTGCTTGGTAAATGGAGTTCTGTGGGAGTTACTCAAGTTGCATTTCCTAAATATTCAAGAGGCGAGAAAATGGGGTTGGAGATGAATCAGAGCTTTTACTTTTTGTGCTTCCGGAGCTTGGTTGTTGTACTGTGTCACTGCAGCATTGGCTGAGATGGTCGATGACACTTGAAATAAACAGTCGAGGTTGAATTTATTTCTCTTTGTGGTGAGGATTCATCTCCTTCACTGCTTCCATCAGCAGAGGCTGTGAGGAGCGAGGAATTCTGAGAGCGTTTTCCTTGTTCTGTGCTGTGGGCACTGCACTCAGCAGTGCCCTGGGACCTACCTCTCTCAGCCCTGACTCTGAATGGGATTCTGGAGGCCTTATTTCTTGGGCAAATCGTTATTTAACTTTTAGGTTTTGTACAGAGATTCCTTCATGTGGAAAAGGACCTTGAGCCAGGAGAGAATCACAGAATCCCGGGGTCGTTTAGTTCGGAAAGGACCTTAAAGCTCATCCCACCCCTCCCCTGCCACGGGCAGGGACACCTTCCACTGTCCCAGCTTGCTCCAAACCCCATTTTCCCCCCTTTTATCCAGTAATTTCTCGTCTTTGTCCCAAACTCTGCTCTGCTCTGTGTCCAGCGCTGCCGCTGCGGTGACAGCGACGCGCCGACCTGAGCTGAGCAGCACCGAGGGCTCATCAATCTGGCATCCTCCTCCTGACGTAATTTTCAATTTTCTTCTTGTAATGCTTCATCTCGATCAGCCCACTGAGGCTTCTGGCCCCGGCTAATCTGATAAAAAGGATGTGATTCTGTGCAGTTCCAGGCAGAACAGCATGACCAGAGCCTGCCGTGGAGGTCGATCCTGATCCTCACCAGGGACGGGCACTGCGAGCCTGGATAAAGAAATTATCCCTCAAACCGGGTTGGCCCTTGGATTTCAGCTGATATTCTGACCTGGCTTCTGGCTTTTTTTTGGCAGATAAATGCATGAATTCATCGACCAAAAGTGTGACTTTTACAAAGATAAGCAGGGAAACTTGGAGACTTTCATAGCGACTCTGTTGCAAGTGGAGGAAGGAAATGAATTCCCGGAGAAAGCGCTGCTGGTTTTTAATATTTCTGCAGCACCTCCCTTTTGGGGTAATAAACGGTTTTTTAGGCTCTGTTCAGACAGAACTCTTTGCTCGAGGTGCTTGGGTTTGCTTGAGAAATAGCTTGGCCGAGGAGAGGGTAAAGAATTGCAGAGCCAGAGGGGATCTTTGTTTTGCAGAGGGTGTGCGAGAAGACTGAGAAGTTCTCATTTTTCTCCCCGTGAGCACCACTTAGGAATTTCTGGGCGCTTCTGGGTGCCTATCAAGCCGGGTTGTGGGCTTGGTGATAAGCTTCCCTTCTCTAGGAACGCGTTTGCAATTATTAAGAATGTTGCAATTGCTAAAGCATCGCAGCGGGATGGATTTTTCTCCCTCTGGAGAAACTCATCTTTCCCCGGGAGCTGCTCCCATCAAGCCCCAAGTGTTGACTTGATTGCGGCTGCTTTTGCTCTTTCCTGAGGACAATCAGCCTCCGAGAAGGTGTAAAATGCACATGCAGATGAGAATTGCTGCTCCTCTCACCTGACCCGTGAGTCATGAGAGGTGTTGGGTTTATTTAGCTGCCACCGTGAGTCACCGAGCCGGGAGCTGACTTCTAATGAGGGAAGGAGGCCCAAGGAGAGCTCGCCTGCTTTGGGAAAAGCAGGAGAATCAGGAAGGGCTCTGCACTCCTGCAGCTCCTGGGACTGCACCAGCAACTCTGGCTTCTCTTCCTGAGCCGGGCTGGGAGAGCTGGGGGTGTTCACCTGGAGAAGGGAAGGATCCAGGGAGACCTCAGAGCCCCTTCCAGGGCCTAAAGGGGCTCCAGGACAGCTGGAGAGGGACTTGGGACAAGGGGGAACAGCTTCAGACTGCCAGAGGGCAGGGATAGATGGGATATTGGGAAGGAATTGTTGTCTGTGGCCCCTGGCACAGGTTTCCCAGAGAAGCTGTGGCTGCCCCTGGATCCCTGGAAGTGTCCAAGGTTGCTGGAGCAGCCTGGTCTAATGGAAGGTGCCTGCAGGTGGTTGGAACTGGATGAACTTTAAGGTCCCTTCCCACCCAAACCATTCCATGATTTCCATGATTTCTATGATTTCAGTATTATAGAAGGAGTAGAAATTATTTTCAATTTGTTGTTTTATCAGTGTGGGGGGTTGCCTGATAAGGCTGCCTGTGGCAAAGGAAGGAGATAACGCTGCTGGAACCTCACAGTTCTGCAGTTCAGGTCTCTCCTGTGCCTGGAATTCATGGGACAACATCCAAGTGCAGAGCAGACATCGCCATTCCCATAACAAATCCCTGATCCAAAACCAGGGCAGCTTTCCCTCCCCTCATCAGTCTCTTAAAAAGCTCCTTTTTAACTCACTGAATCCCAGAACTTTGAGGAGTTTGATTCCTCCTGGAGCTACTGCAGCTCCCGACTCCGCCTTTTCCTTGGATTCGCCGTCGATTGCCTGTGCCAGGAGTCCTTTTTTGCCTGTGCCAGGAGTCCTTTTGTTCTCCAGCTGTGACCTCCCTGGAGCTGGGGGGTGGGCAGCAGTGCCTCCCTCTGCCCCTGACATTATCCTGGTGGGGAGTTTCCTTCGGGTATCCCAAAAGCCAGGTTGATTTTTTGGGAAGAGGATAGATCCAGCTGCCCCTGAGCTCTGTACATAATCAGAGTTTAGGGCCCAGTTTGGGACTTCTTCATCCATTGAGGGAGAAAAACAAACCCCGAGCTCTGGCAGTTCCTGCAGTGCTTGGTTTGGGATGTGGAGCTCCCGACGGCTTTTAAATTCCAGCTGGAAATCTCTCCTGAACAGGCCAGGTCAGAGCGAGCCTTGACAAATGTGCTTTGTGTGATTATCAGAGGATGGGGTTTGTGGAAAGATCATTATAAATAAAAGGAAAAACTTCTTTGAGGGTGACAGAACAGAGAGGTTGTGGAGTCTCCTTCTCAAATCCCACCCGGATGCGATCCTGTGCAATCTGCTCCGGCGAACCTGCTCGGGGCTGGGTGGTCTCCAGGGGCCTCTTCCAACCCCGACCATTCCGTGATTCTTTTCTCAAATTCCCACATTAATTTCAGATACCAGCAATTCTTCTGATAGAAGCTGCAGTTGTTCCAAGAAATCGTGGTAGCTGGAGGCAGAGGGCAGGGTGAGATGGGATGTTGGGAAGGAATTCTTGGCTGTGAGGGTGGGGAGGCCCTGGTACAGAATTCCCAGAGAAGCTGTGGCTGCCCCTGGATCCCTGGAAGTGTCCAAGGCCAGGGTGGAGCAACCTGGGACAGGGGAAGGTGTTGGGGTTGGAACTGGATGAACTTTAAGGTCCCTTCCCACCCAAACCAGTCTGGAATTCTGTGATTGGGAAGGTTCACAACTCAGCAACGCCTGAATTTGCTTTTCAATAGTGAGGAACAAACCTGCTCTTAAAAGATAACTTTAACCCTAACCCTGACCCAGACCCAGCTTTATAAAGTGGAAGTCTGTTCTGAATTTCCCAAATAAGACTTTAGGAGGTTGCTGGAAGACAGAGCTTCCTGCAGGGAACTCTGGGCTTGCTGGTGCTGTATTTTAACCAAAATGTAGCCTTTTTGCTCGGCTTTTAGGACACTGTGAAGTTCTGTGGGGTAACAAGCGAGCGCGTTGTGCCTGTGCCTGTATTCCCCTGACCCCACAGTGAGAAATCCTCCAGGGAAGAGGTCAGAGCAAACCCATTTTAGTGGTTCCTACAGGCAGGGAAGATGCCAGTCCTACAGTTCCGGGGCTCCATTGACATACGGCGCTCGTTCCACTAATGTCTCTTAATTGAGCTTTCCGAGTGCTAATTGTGACTCCAGCAAAAACAAGCTGGGCTTTGACTCACTCGCCGCGGTGATTCATGCTGGGGCCATTGAAGAGGTTGCTGTTCTCCTTTTATCTACCTTGACCCTCAGCGCGGAGGTTACCCCTTCCAGAGCAGGCAGCTCAACCCCCCTCCGGCTGCCACAGCTCGCCCCGAATTCATGGAATTTGGGAAGGAGAGCTGATTTAAGGAGCTCCTTCTCTGCCTGGGGGGGTGGGGTGGGAAATTGTCCTGTTGCAAATTGCCGGGGTTTGACAGTCGGATCCCACCCCTCGCCCTGCCGTAATGAGTGGGTGCAGTGACAGGGAGGCTCTTGAATCTTCCACCAGTTCCAGCCCAAATTGCCGGGTTAAGCTCCAATTCCAGCTCCAATTCCAGCGGCAATTTGGGCAGCAGGGGGACGTGGGGACTCACCGGCTCCGTGTCCCCTCCTGTGCCTGCTCCTGGCAGGAGGAAGGGAATAGCAGGAGGCGGCAGCATTGGAAATTGCCGTGGCTGGATCCATCAGAGCTCGTCTGTCAAATCCCTCCGGACATCCGGGCGGGCCAGGCGGGAGATAAGTGGCTGCTGCTTTAGTGCCAGATCGTTTACAACAGAGAATCTGCCTGAATCTCCTTTTGTTCCCAGAGATTTGGAGCTCCTGACGTTCTGGAAAAACAGGCAGATTTTCTTTGTTTCCAGCTTTGGATGGGACTCATCCATAATGAGGCACTGGCACAGGTTGCCCGGAGATGTTGTGGTCTCCTCATCCCTGGAAGTGTCCAAGGCCAGGTTGGACGGGACTCGGAGCAACCTGGGATAGTGGAAGGTGTTGGGGTTGGAATGGGATGAGCTTTAAGGTCCCTTCCCACCCAAACCATTCTATATTTGCCATTAAAACCTGTTTGTCCCTGAGTGTTCATCCCTAAATGCCTTCTTAAGTCTTGCAGAATTTAGGGAATTTCACCCCAAAGCTGCCTGGCCTTTGTTGCCATCCCCTGACTTTGGCACTGCTCATTTCCTGCTGCGTTTTCCAACTTTTAACTGCTGGAGTTGATGTTGTTTGGAAGATCTCTGAGCGAAAGTCGTTTCATCAGCTCCCGATCTCGAGACGGGGAGCTGTCCATCTCCTTTCCCTCTGCTGCCATGGGATGGGATTGCTCATCCCATTATCTGCCCTATTGCTGTTTCTCCTGCCTGTGAAATACTCAGGCTTGGGATGGAACATGTGAGGAAGCCGAACCCACACCTTTCCGTGGGTGATACTGGGTGATTTGGGGTTTTCCAAGGCTGGAACCAAACCTATCTCCCTCCAAGCATTCCACGGTGGTTTATTCAGGAATTGGAGCCACACCGAAGTGAGCAATATTTGGAAATCCACGTTTTATCCCGTGCTGGCAGAAAGAGCGGCGGCCTCAGCGGTCATGACATTGTCAGAAGCTAAATAATGAATTTCCCTGCTTTTTCCTGTACATTTTCAGCAAATTACTGCTGAACACCTGCCAGAGGGAATACTTTGCCCGTTTTTGCTGCTCCACTGCTGTGCCTGTCTTAATTTGGCAAAGCACAACAAGTTCTCCGGTGACCTGCGCTAAAATGTTAATGGTAGGATGGGATCCGAGCGGCCAGCTGGGATCGGCGACTGGAGATGGAGCTTTATGCAGGGCTTGGCCACCTGTATGAATTTGAACCTGGCCTGATGAGTACAAGATTTTAATTCCAGTTGTGCTGGTGATCCAAAGGTGATGTCACAGAGAGAACGGGGTGCTGTGTATGAATAAGATTCCTGGGTTAATCCCCTCATAATTTACACCATCCTGCGGATCGCAGCAGCGCTTGCTGTCGTATTCCGATTTCCCAAGCAGGCAGAAACTCAAATACCATCAATTTCTTTGAGCTGCAGAAGCATCCAAACCGATCATCCCATGCCCTGCAGCGCTGACAGGGGACCCACACTCCCCTTTCCTGCCTGCTTTCAGCAGAGATTGCTTTGCAGCTCGGATGAAAATGAGCTGGTGAAATAGGGAGATGTGGTTTATGGTTCCCTCAGCTGTGCTCTGCTCGCCTCATTGATGCTGTAAACCCAGAGCCGCCGCCTTTCAGCGGCGCTAAATTAATTTGAAAGAAAACTCATTTTCTGGTGGCATGGTGGGTGCAATAGGCATGGAACAACAGAAAAAGGCAGGTTTAATTTTCATACTTTTACAGGAGGGTGTCGAGGAGGGGTTTTGCTGCGGCTTTGGGGAGCGCTGTGGCAGGCAGGGCAGGGGCTGTTTGCTTTGAAATACGTGTGGCAGCAGAGGCGCCCTGGGAGCCCGTGCTGCTCATGGCTCACAAGTTCGGGAAGTTGGATGCTCAGAAACTGGAAATGCAGAGCTTTGGGGGTGTTTGTGCAGCCTGGATTTGCTCTCCCCTCTGTCTGGGCCTTGGGTTGTGCAGTGACCTTGTTTTTTAACTCTCTCTGCACGACCTTTGCCTGGTTCATCTCCGGAGCCAGTTTGTGTGCCGCTCTGAAAACTCCACGATTAGTGGGAAGGACCTTTGTTCCTTGGGTAAAAATAACCTCCCCTCTTTTCCCTGGCAGCTCTGGGGTGAGGTGTGGGTTCAGCTGGTGGGTTCAAAGCTCAGCTCAGATGTTCCTGGGTGCCTGATGTGCCCCGGCAGGAGGCGAAATCAGCGGGGAGGGATCCAGCTCCTGCTGGGGCTGTGGCTCTCTGGGCTCTGACTGCCACGGAGATGAGAACCCAGCTCCGTGTGGGTGTCTGCATCCAGGAGCTGGATCCCACCCCAAGAGCCTTGGCTCCCTTGAGGGCCGGGACAGGAGGAGTTTCCACCTCCATTTCCCATTCCTGACTCCTTGAGCTCGTGCCAATCCTTGCTTTGTGGAAGATACTCCTGTGCCTCCCACTGCTGGGGTTTGGTTCCGTTCTCTTTTCCAGATCACGGAATCACGGGGTAATTAAATTTAGAAAGGACCCTTAAGGTCATCGAGTCCAACCATCAACCAGCACCACTAAACCACGTCCCCAAGTGCCACATCCACGTTTTTGAGCACTTCCAGGGATGGTGACTCCACCACTGCCCTGGGCAGCCCGTTCCAGTGCTTTACAACCCTTTTAGGGATGAAATCCTAATCCTGATATCCGATCTAAACCGCCCTGGCACAACTTGAGGCCGTTCCCTCTCGTCCTGTCCCTTGTTCCTTGTGGGGAGAGGCCAACACCCCCAATCTCTGCTTTTCCCCACCTCCGGGAAGACACAGGTGGTCACTCACCTTTGTCTGTCTCCTCTCTGTGCATTTGTCTCATTAAAACCCAGCTTCTGCCATTTGAGGGGGTTTTAGCCATGACAGGAAACATTTGACCCCACCCCACCCCCAGAAGCTGCTCCTTGGGACAGCACATCCTCCCTGGAGCTGTGAGGGATGTCTGTGCCCGAGGATGATGCAGTTTTTAGGCAACTGTAGCAGTGAAAAGCTGAAACCATTTTCTAAACAATGACTCAACCCCCATTAAAAGTTGAGTAAAATCATAAAATCGGGTTGGCCAGGGCCTTAAGGCTCATCTCATCCCAACCCCGTGCCACGGAGGAGGAGCGGTGGGCACCTTGGAGCTACAGGAGGGAGCGAAAGGAGTTGGGGAAGAAGCACCAGGATTTCCTGGAGCTGCTGCAGCAAGCCCAGGAGTGGTTTTAGGGGGAAAACGAAGATTTTCACAGCCCTTTTTTGAGTGCGATCCTATCGCAGCTTTATAGGTGAGGGACTTGCTTTGGCAGGAGAACGAGATGAGCTAAACCACAGCTCTCCACTGGCAGTTTTGGCTGATGGCTGCTTTTTATTAGCTCTCTTTATAATTTTATGGATACAATTTCTTTGTTTCCTCAGAGCAGCAATCAAGCTGTTTTCCTTCCTCGAGCTAAATGTTTTCTCTGTCGGAGTCAGACGGGGACGAGCTCAATCCCATTTAAGAGGTGGATAAAGAAACTGAAAAGCAAAGGTCTGGGCTGGACACTTCCTTTGTGCAGCAACACTTTTAGGGCATTGAGTTTGTGGTTATTTTCCTCAGGAACAGCTGGGAAGTGATCGTTCATGAGAATATGCAACTTTCCTTGTGCCTCAGCGAGTCAATATCACAGCTGAAATTGGAGCTGGGTTTTTTGCAAGTCCGTGTCAGTCTCACCCAGCGCCGTCTCTCTCATCAAGCGCAGCAAGAAAAACTCGAATTTCAGGGTGGGTTTAATAAAAGAGGCTGTCGTGTCGTTTCTTCCATAATTTTAGGTGTAAGGATTTTTTTTTTTTTTTTGATTCCTGCATCCTTTGTTAGCCCGCGCCTGCAAGTCCGTATCGACTATTCCCTGGCAAACTGTCTTTATAATTATGACCTAATGGTTGATTGTATTGATTTGGCAACAGGCAGCGGAATGGTTTTTCTTTGGAGTTCTTTCTGAAGTAATTGCACAGCAAAGCTGTGAGGAATCAAGGACGAATCTTGGGCATCTCCTCGTGGAAGTTTTCCACCAGGCTTTGTTTCCCTGGCTGCGCAGGCTGCCGGGGCTGCGGTGTCAGTGTGGGGACAGGGATTGCTGTTCCTGGGATGTGTTACCTGCTTGGAGAAAGGGAGGAAGGGATGAGAGGAAAACCTCTGGGAGTAGCTGGTATCGATTGCCTGGCAGAGGTGGAATTGAAGGAAAGGTCGAAGGAATTTGTGCTGGAATCCACAGAAAGGACTGAAATGGGGCTGAGAGCTGCTGCTTTTGAGGGTTTGGATTGCTCGGTGAGGAGCTGGCAAAGCTGAGCAAAAGGAGAGCAAAATGAAATATTGACTAAATGCTGCCCAAGCCTCCTGCTTTTCTCTCCCTGACAGGAGCACGGGCTGATGCTTGAAGCAAAGAGACACTTGTGAGTGTTTATCCTGGATTACTGCACAGAAATGACTCCTTGGATTGCTCTTCTCTCACAGCGGGGAGGCCCTGGCACAATTTTCCCAGAGAAGCTGTGGCTGCCTCATCCCTAAAAGTGTTCCAGGCCAGGCTGGACGGGGCTTGGAGCAGCCTGGGATAGTGGAAGGTGTCCCTGCCCATGGCAGGGAGTGGGGACAAGATGATCTTTTAAGGTCCCTTCCAGCCCAAACCGTTCTGTGATTGTGCGATTCTATGAAATTCCCAAATCGTTCCTGAGAAATGCATTTGGCTCTATCTGAAACACCAGGGCTCCAAAGCATCTCCAATTTTCTCTCTTTGTGCTGAGCATCGCTTTGTTCCAAGCTTTCCTTCTGCACCACAAGCCGAAAAATGATTTGGAAAATCATCCTGGTTGGGGTTGTTATCCCTCACAAATGGGATTTTTCCCAGTTCAGCGTGGGTTTGGTAGCCTGGTAGGGCTGGTCGTTACTTTTAAAAAGAAATTAGTTGAGAAGAGATGTGCTTGGGACAGGGGTGGGTGCTGGGCTTGGGGGAATGCTTGGACTTAAAGAGCTTTTCCAAGCTCAGTAAATTCCTGTTTCTGTGATTCTGGACTGGAGAAGAGCTGCAGGTTGGCACAGGAAGCCTCACCCTCGTCTGTAGCAAGCCCAGAGCTTCTCAGGGCTCTCAAACTTCTGCTCCTCTGAACCATTCCTTCGTTTTTTGTAGCTTTGTCACCTCTTTCAGGATGACTCCTGTGGCTTCTTTTCTTTGGGTGTCGTTTTAGTGGCAATAAGAGGAGATGGGAAGTCTGTGGGAGCGTCCTGGGAGCAAGGACAGGAGCTTTGGGATGGCTGCTTGAACCCATCCCATGGTTTCATCCATGCTCTCTTTGTCTTGGCTGCAGGAAACCCGAGCTGGGATGATCAGTGGTGTGTTGGATTTCCTATATATAAGATGAATTGTTGGGGGTTTTTTTACTGACATTCACATATTAATCTGAGATTTAAACTCTCCGGCTCGTGCTGAAGGAAAGCGTGAGCCCTCCTCACCTGATAAATTGAATATGGGACATTTTACAAGCACTTTGTGTCTTTTCCTCTCCCAGACATATTGCAAAATGTGTTTTGCTGATGTGTTGGGCCTCAATTGTATTTATGAGGACAAGAATTCGTTTTCTTTAGCTGCTGAAACCCCAAAGCACCTCCCTCTTTACATAGATTGAGTACAGAGAGGTTCTTGTTTCCCCAGAACTCGTTCCCATCGTGTGGCAGATGAATTCCTGCCCTCTGGCTACAAGAAATGCTTTCAACAACGCATTCAGGTTGTAGCTTTCTCTGAAGCATTTGACAAATCTCTGTAACTTTGCCTGGATTTCTAAAAGCCCTTTACTGGATTGTGGGAATAAGAGTGGAGGCTTTGCATGCAGGAATTATTGAAGGATATTAAAAGATGGATTAAATGATCAATTAACACAACAGAGGGAAGTCATTAGTGGTGTCCCAGAGGAATCTGTGCTGGAACAGGTTGTTTTGACCTGTTGTGAAAGGGCAGGAGAAAATTAGTGTAGATATAAAGCATTGCTCATGAAAAAGATTTTTCCTGTTTTTCACAATGATCTCCAAGTTGGCTGATGCCACTCAGGAATAAGATTTTAAAGTTTTGGTTGATAACTGTGAGGAACACAGCCCTGGTGCTTGGTGTTAGTTAAAAAACCAACTCAGTGTGAGGAATTATAGTGATGGGAATAGAGAGAAAACTGGGAAATGGTGTTGTGGAGCCGCCTCGTTCACAGCTTGAACCTTGCTCAGTTCTTCCCTTTAAAAATCAGGGAGGAGGAAAATGATGCTGTGGAAGCAGGGAAAAGGTATTTGAGAGAGATAGAATAGAGATTTATGAGGCCCTGAGTGGCGCAGAGAAGACAAAAGAAGGATAAATGTTGATTTTTCTCTAACACAAGAAGAACTGGGGGTATCAGGTGAAACGAGACTTAAATCCAAATAAATAATTTCTTTGTGCAGGCCGTGGTTGGGCTGAGAGTGACCACAAACGTTCTTGGGAAAAATATCCATTGAACTGCCAAATCCTGAAGACACACAAGCACTAAAAACATCAGAGATCCAATTCCAGACTCAGGTCTCCCTAAATTTCAGTGTGAGGAATCTGGGACCTCATGTTGCTGCTTCTGTTCTGGGAGAAACGTGAAGCCATAATTTCCAAATTACAGTTTGGCTCTGCTCGCTGGGACAGGTTTGGGAAAGGCAGAGAGCTCACATAAGGAAGGAGGAGATAAGCACTGCCCTGCCTAAATTAGCCTTGTTTTGGCTTTTTTTTTTCCCCCTCCAAACCTTTATTTTTCATGGGGGTGGGTAAAAAAAAAGAGGTTGCAGCTCAGCTCCTGTTCCAGCCACGCATTTTCCTTGTTGGAAATATTTCACTCCAGCATATGTTAATTCATCCTGGTGTTTGCAGTTACAGCTGGCTAATAATTCGTTGCTGAGAAGAAAAAAAAAATTCTCTGAATTGCTGTTGCCGTGAACTTGATGGATGGGAGCTGAGAAAACACCACAGGCTCAAAAAACCCAGCAGTGTTAGAAGGTCTTGTCAGGGTTTTTCTGTTCAATGTCCTTTTTTTTTCCGCTTCCTGAGCTAAGACAGACCTTTCAGGACCTGCTTGGATGTCTCTGAGAGCAGGCAGTGATTATGGCTTTTGGGATAATTACGCATTTATCAGCCCAGCATGGCAGGAGCGGAGCACGGCTCCGTCCTGGTTGTCAGGAGTGGCAGGATCCCTCCAGACCTTGCCCGGAGGTCCTTGATCGAAGCTGCGAGGGAAACAAAAATAAACCAAACCACCCTTCCCTCTCCAGCCGACGCCATTCCCTGCTCCTCGTTACAGGCAGGCGGTTAATTAGTCCATGCAAACAGCCCTGCTCGGATTAGGCCTGAAGTGTCTTTGAACTGAGCCGCTTCTGCTTGTGCTGTGCCTTTTCTTGGGAGGGATTTTGCGTGTCAGAGCCACTCCTTGGGATTAAAATGAGGTAAAAACATTGAGAAAGAGAAGAAAACGGGTCCGTTTTAGGGTTTTTACCTCAGGATGGATTAGGCCTGAAGTGTCTTTGAACTGAGCCACTTCTGCTCGTGCTGTGCCTTTTCCTGGGAAGGATTCTGGGTGGCAGAGCCACTCCTTGGGGTTAAAACATGGTAAAAACGTTGAGAAAGAGAAGAAAATGGGTGCGTTTCAGGGTTTTTACCTCAGGATGGATTAGGCCTGAAGTGTCTTTGAACTGAGCCGCTTCTGCTTGTGCTGTGCCTTTTCTTGGGAGGGATTTTGCGTGTCAGAGCCACTCCTTGGGATTAAAATGAGGTAAAAACATTGAGAAAGAGAAGAAATCAAGTGTGTTTTAGGGTTTTTACCTCAGAATGGGGTTAAAACGTGGTAAAAACATTGAGAAAGAGAAGAAAAGGGGTGCGTTTTAGGGTTTTTACCTCAGGGTGGATTAGGCCTGAAGTGTCTTTAAACTGAGCCACTTCTGCTCATGCTGTGCCTTTTTTTCAGAGGGTTTTTGGGTGACAGAGCCACTCCTTGGGGTTAAAACATGGTAAAAACGTTGAGAAAGAGAAGAAAATGGGTGTTTTAGGGTTTTTACCTTAGAAAGGATCCCATTGTGGATTTTGAACCAAGTGACAGCAGAAAAGAGCACAATTATCTCTTGGTGGCATCTCATGGAAAAAAAAAATTGTTCTCCCTTATCTTTTAGCAGGCATAGATACTGTTACCTTATCAAAATTGGAAAACTGTATTTTAGTCAATAAATGGGTGTATTTTAACCAACTTAATTCAGGATTTGAAAGCTTTAACCTTGGGAAGCTGATGCTGCTAAGAAACCAAACTGCTCCGTCGTACTCCTGGTGCTGGTGATAAAGAAAGCACTGAAATGTTGTCATAAAAATGTTGTAATAAGAAGGGAGCAGCATAAAGTCAAATAATTGGCATTTGAGCTTTCAGAAATGCCTGCTCTGGGCAATCATCAAACCTGCAGCTTTTGAAACACGTCAGCTGAGCAAGATGCCACCTGCTTTGTCAGAATATTCCCTGATTCTGGGTTTATTCACAGGGAATTGTGGATGCTGAATGAATTCTTGCTTGCTGTGTTTCAGAGACTGCCCTGTGACGAAGCAGGCTGTCTAAACCCTAAAGATCAATATCAAGGAGGTAATTTAAGGAATAGGTGAGGATGTGGTACATGAGATCCTCGTGGGTTATAGTGACAGTTTCCTCCTCAGAAACCTGAGGGCTCATTTTTGAGCTTAATTCTACAGTTACAGATGTCACTGAGCAGTGACACCCAGGCCTGTGCTGCTCGTGGTCAAGGGCACCAGGACGGGTTTATTTACAACGCGTTGGACCTGTTTGAGGTGCTGGATGTTCCCAATCTTTGTTTTTCCCCGAGTTAAGACCAGGAACTTTCCTGGCCCGGGACTCCTTTGGTCACTGATTAAAATTCTTGATTTTTCTCACCCAACTCTCCAACATTCCAATCTTTCCACAAGGCTCTGAGGGCCTTTTCTAGGGACACTTCTGTCCTCCAGGAAGGACATGGAGGGGCTGCAGCATGTCCTGGGAAGGGTTTGGAGCAGCAGGAGCAGCTGAGGGAGCTGGGAAAGGGGCTCAGCCTGGAGAAAAGAAGGCTCCAGAGGGAATTTTCCTCTCTGGAATTCCCTGGGAGGAGCCAGGTGGGATGGGGATCAGCTCCCAGGGAACAGGGACAGGATGAGAGGGAACGGCCTCAAGGAGCACCAGAAGTTCAGGTTGGATATTTGGAACAATTCCTGCCTGGAAAGGGCTGTCCAGCCCTGGCACAGCTGCCCAGGGCAGGGCTGGAGTCCCCATCCCTGGAGGGATTGAAAATCCCTATGAACGTGGCACTTGGGGACGTGGCTCAGGGGTGGCCTTGGCAGTGCTAGGAATGGTTGGATTTAATGATCTTAGAGGTCTTTTCCAACTGAAACAATTCTGTGATTCGAAGTTTGCAGATGTTTCCTGGTTTGTTTTTGTTTGGGGTTTTTCTGGGATAGGCCAAGGGTGGATGAGCAGCAGGGCCTTCCCCTGCCCAGCTGTGACCTCTCACCAAGATGGGTTTGGAGCACCCCTTTCCATGGAAATTGGAATCCAGTCCATTACCAACAACAGTGATCGAGTAAAATAAACATCTGCATAATTTATTCCATCTTTGCCTTCAGGAATCATAAAATGATGGAACGGTTCGGGCGGGAAGGGACCTTAAAGCCCATCCCGTTCCACCCCCTGCCATGGGCAGGGACACCTTCCATTGGACCAGGTGGAAGCCCAGCCTGGCCTTGGACACTTCCAGGGATGGAGTAGTGCTGGAATGTCCTGCAGGCGAGTTTTTGGGGTGGATGAGTTGGTTTAGATCCTTCCCTTCTTTCCTAAACACTTCCTGGCGATCGCTTCTCTTCGCTTCAGCCTTCGAGCCTCTTGTTCTTGCAGCTTCTGCTGCTTCCTGTGCCTCTTCCTGCTCTTCTTTTTTGGCTTCTTTCTGTTCTCTGCTTCTCCAAAACACATAGACCAAAGCAGAGGTTTAAAGATTCTCAGCGTGAGCCCACCCGCTCTGAGCTGGAGTCGGTGTTCTCTGCGCCGGCCGGGCTGAGCGTGCTCATCCTGTGCCGCCTGGCTCCCGGCCATCCCGATCCCAAGCGGGGATTTGGGAAGCTGCCCTGGTGCTGGCTGGAAATAATTGAGTCTTTGATCTTCAGGTCTCTCAGCTGACGAGGCTTTTGTCTGGAGAGCAGAGTTTAATGGAGAGGCTTTGTTAACGGAGCTGTTCTATGCCAGAGCTGTGCTGGTTTTTTCTCCGAGTGAGAAAGTGGCTGAGTCCCTGTGTCTGGTGGAGGAGTAGCTGCCTTTTAGATCTGAAAAAATGAGTTTATTTGAGAGGCAGCTTCAGATCTGAAGGTCTGTTTAACGTAGCAGCTTTCTCTGCAAATTCACTCAAAAGATTAAAATTAATTATCTCACCTTTACTTCGGCCTCTTTCAGACAGTTCTGTAATCACTGGCTTCACAAAATCTGCCCGCACAAATCTTTTAAGGCTTCTGTGGATCTTCATTTGCATGACTTAGCAGCTGCTTCATTTGCATAATGAACCTCTGTGGTCAGCCTATTATTAAAATTGCCCCTCTCTCATCTCGTGCTGTTCTCTCGTCTTGATTCCTGATTATTCCTCGGATGATGTGGGGGATCCTCAGCAGTGCCGTGGTGCAAATGCCAAATAATTCTGTTCCAGGCAAGGAGGAGAAATATTCCAAGGGGTTTGTTGGTGCTTGAGAAGGTAAAATTCATCTCCTGTGGAGCCAGGCTGGGAGAGCTGGGAATGTCCCCCGGAGAAGAGAGGGATCCAGGGAAATCTCAGAGCCCCTTCCCAAGCCTCAAGGGGCTCCAGGAGAGCTGGAGAGGGACTTGGGCCAAGGGCTGGAGGGGCAGGAGGCAGGGAATGGCTTCCCAGTGGGAAAGGGGAGCTTGGGGTGGGGGCTTGGGAAGGAATTCCTGGCTGGGAGGGTGGGGAGGGACTGGTCTGGAATTCCCAGAGAGGCTGTGGCTGCCCCTGGATCCCTGAGAGTGTCCAAGGAAAGGTTGGAGCACCCTGGGGTAGGGGAATTGTCAGAGTTGGAATGGGCTGGGATTGAAGGTCCCTTCCCACCCAAACCATTCCATCATTCCATGATTCCATGGTGATGGGCGGAGTTCTCAGCTCCGGTCATTGAATTTCTCAGGGTTTTCTCTATTCAATTAGTAAAGATCAATCAGTAATTCTTCATCAAGTCTTGACCTTTTGTGTGTGGGTATCTTGAAGTCCCTCCCTTCAGAGCTCTCCGTGTCTGCTTCCCAGATTTTCCTGCTTGGAAAGGGACAATTCCCTCTTCCCATAAACACGGGATTCCTGCAGGATCTGTGGCTGGAGCTCTGTTGTTTTTAAAGATCCAGTGCTGGCAAACCCATTGTGTCCCTTGTCACCAGAAATCCCTGGATCCTGTTCCTAAGCTTACAGTGATGGGCAGAAACGTGGAATATCCATAAATTCTGCAAGGATTTGACCCAGAGCAGGTGTTTGACATCCAAAAAAGAGCCCAGGACAACGTTTCACCCATTCCATGGATTTCCAGAGCAGCCACGGCAGGAAAGGATTGTCATCGACCCCGATGGCTTCTAATGGGATTCTGCTGGTTTTGCCTCTGGGCTCCTGTTTAATACTGTGTTCAGATACTCATTTCTCAGGGCTGGCAGCACCTATCCATCCTGGAGCTGGGAAATCGGGGATAAATCCGCGTTCCGTGCCGAGCTGTACGCAAGCAAGCTGCCTGGCAGGGGAAAACGTTCAGCAGTTTTTCTAGGAACGGGGCAGGATTCTATTCTGAGCAGCACCGAAACGTCCAGAAAAATATTTGGGATTGAAGTCACAGAATCATGAGCTTTCCGTATGATTCAGCAGCCAAATTACCCCTGAGTGCATAAATAGTGGGAAATTGGATGGGAATAGGCAAATCATTCCCAGCTGGATGCAGTTACGGCGTGGCTGCGAAGTTGGGTGGCTTTTTTTGGGTAGCAAAGGCCACAAAAAGCTGGAGGAAAGCTAAGAATAGGTGTGGGAATGATGCAAGAATTCCAGTTTGGGAGCGTGGATATGTGGTTGGAAGGAGATGAGCTTTAAGGGCCCTTCCAACCCAAACCATCCTGGGATTTTGGGAATGATAAATGGACAGGATACAGAACTCCTTGGATCTGACTCCCTGATTCCTCAATGGCAGCACAACGTAAAATTTAGGAGAATCCTGGAGGGAATTTTGCTGGATTCTTGGCTCATCCAGGGAGCTGGAGAGGGATGAGGAGGGAACGACTTCCCACTGGCAGGGGCCAGGGTTAGATGGGATATTGGGAAGGAATTCTTCCCTGTGGGAGTGGTGAGGCCCCGGGATGGAATCCTCAGGGAATCTGTGGCTGCCCCTGTATCCCTGGAAGTGTCCAAGGCCAGGCTGGAGGAACCTGGGATAGTGGAAGGTGTCTGAGATGGCTGGGATGAGCTTTAAGGTCCCTTCCAACCAGAACCATTCTGGAATTCTGGGATTCAAAAGCTTTTCCCACTAAAGAAGGTGTTATTCCATCAGTTTCCCTATTTTTTTTCCCCCTCTGCTGACTGGAAAATTCCCGTCTCAGCTCTGACCGTGCTTTAAAATGAGAGATCCTCACGATTCGATTGAAAAACCCCATAAATCCCTGCCTGCCCTGGTGTAAATCCAGCATTTGGGATATCCCCTCACCCGGTATTTCCTGCCCTTCCCAGCTCCCCGAGCTCACCCCTGCCTCAGTCAGTGGCTGTGCGCTGGAAAATGTGGAAACCGAATGTAAAACAGCGTCAGATTGATTTTTTTTTTGTTATAAAATATCAAATGTAATTTAGTTGTATAATGTGGCTTTGTGCTGGGTAATAATACCCAGTTCAGCTTTTATGGGCGCTCTGATAATTCCCTTCAGGTTATGTAAATCTACTGAAGCTTTTAATTTACGTCCACCTCTGATACTTCTTGTGTTTGGCTTCTAAACTCATAAAACCCCTGCCTTTAGGAGCAGGTTTTGAATGAAATAGATTTTCCTTTTGCAAACAGGAGAAAATATTGAATATCCAAGTGAACCTTTCGAGTTTGCCATTCCAAAAAGCGGAGAAAAGACACCCAAAAAATCAAATTTCTCTCCCTTTCTTCTGCAAATGATGGTGATTTAATTATATTTATCTCCCCTCTATTTCTACCCTGATTTTAGGCGTTAATAGGAGCGGGTACCCTTTGTCCCAAGTTATCTGAAGACTTTTTTTCCCCCCCTCTTTAGCTCCGGTTTCTCTCTTAATTCTTGCAGGTCACGTCTCTCGAAGTGGGTGTTTGGGAGTCTGCTGTTAATGAATCACACTTTGGCAGTGTTTTCCCTGACGTGATAAACAATTGTGCTGTTGGGCTGTCAGATTAGTGAGCCACAAACTTGGAAATGTTTTACGTAGTTTTTATTGTTTGTTTATTTATTTATTTATTTTTAATTCCTCTTCTGACAGCCTGTCCCCCAAATATCTCGGTCTTTATAGAGATTTTTGAACAGTTTGAAGGGAGTTAATATTTTTTTTTAATGAATCTGAACCCACTTGGGGATTTTTTTTTTTTTGCTGGTTTTTTGGAAGTTTGAAGGATTTTGATTGGGGTTTTTTAGGGGGGGAATTGTGTTCGGTGCTGCTCTGAGGTAGCTTTATTTCAATTCAGAAATTTCCGGGTGCTGGCGTTGGGCTGATGAATCTTTACAGACTCCTAATAAAGAGCTGAACTCGGTCATCCTTTTGATTTGGGTGTGCAGTATCCCTGCAGGTAGGGGAATGACATCCCTCTCTTCCTCAAGGTGTCCCCTTCTCAGCAACATTTCCTCTTAATCCCCAAATCATCATTTGGGGCCATTAAAGAGACTGATATTCCCTGAAACCGGGGCTGCTCGTCCTGGTTTGGGATTTATCCAGGTCCTCTCTGCGGTTCCCAAAGAAAGTTTCCCCTCTTCCTGCTGTAAATCTTCGCTCCTGGGCTGCAGTTCTGTTACACAACCGCCTGAAAGTGCAGGGAAAATGCTCCAGGGAATTGGATCCTCTCTGGAAAGGAATATTCTCCTCGCTGGTGGTGGTGGAGATGGTGGGGATCGACGGTTTCCTTGCGTGAGCTTCGCTTCGGGTTCCTTTATTTCCCTTTTATTTTCCTCTCTCGTAGGTCAGTAACTTCCCATTTGTCATCAGGAGTGGAGGTGTTTTTTTTAGTAATTAAAAAAAAATTAAATTACTGGCTGGAGTAATTAGTCTTTGTTAGACCTCCGGCGATAAAGGGCAGAGAAGGAGAAAAATGGGTAACGATGAATTTTGGTTTTGTTGGATTCCTTCGGTGAGGTTGGGAACTGCTTGCTCCCAGAGGATTTTGTGGGATTTTTCACGGATATCCTTGTGAAGCCCCTGCAGGCTGCCACAGCTTTGTGATCCAGAACAACCCCCAGGTTCCATTAATGTGTAGTTTTGTGCCTCATTCCATCCAGGCATTGCCAAAACATCACAGGAATTTTAACCTGGAATTAACCCCGGTGAAGCGACATCGAAACTTCCGCCTGGGAGATGCCAGAAACTCCTCCTGAGTTCCCCGTGACACCTCAAAACTCAAATTTACGGGTGAAGCTCGGAGATTTAAGCCGGGATGGGATTTTTCTGTGCAGGTACTCGGAGAGGAGCCTGACCAAGTGCGTGGGGATCACCATCGAGACGAGGCCGGATTATTGCCTGAAGCAGCACCTCAGCTCCATGTTATCCTACGGCTGCACCCGCCTGGAGATTGGCGTCCAGAGCGTCTACGAGGACGTGGCCAGGGACACCAACAGGTCAGGGGGCAATTCCAGGGAATCCCAGCTGGGTTGGGTGGGATGGACCTCAGATCCCATCCCGTTCCACCCCCGATGCCTCCCGCTAGCCCAGCTTCCTCCAAGTCCTGTCCAACCTTGCCTTGGACACTCCCAGGGATCCAGGGGCAGCCACAGCTGCTCTGGGAATTCCAGCCCAGCCAGGAATTCCTTCCCAAGATCCCACCCCAAGCTCCCCTTTCCCACTGGGAAGCCATTCCCTGCCTCCTGTTCCTCCAGCCCTTTCCCAAATTCCAGCTCTCCTGGAGCCCCTTTAGGCTCAGGAAGGGGCTCCAAGCGCTCCCTGGAGCTCAGGGTTTTCCTTGGAGCTGCGTCCCGTGGGATTTGCCTGCTGGGAAACAGAACCTCGGCCTGGAGCCATCCCAGCAACTCCGGATGATCCCGGAATGGTTTGAGTGGGAAGGAACCTTAAATCCCATCCCATTGCACCCCCGACACCTCCCACGATCCCAGGGTGATCCAGCCTTTCCTTGGCCACTCCCAGGGATCCAGGGGCAGCCACAGCTTCTCTGGGAATTCCAGCCCAGCCCCTCCCCACCCTCCCAGCTGGGAATTCCTTCCCGAGAGCCCACCCCAAGCTCCCCTTTCCCACCGGGAAGCCATTCCCTGCCTCCTGGCCCTCCAGCCCTTTCCCAAATTCCAGCTCTCCTGGAGCCCCTTTAGGCCCTGGAAGGGGCTCCAAGCTCTCCCTGGATCCTTCTGGAATCCTTCAGCAGCTGTTTCCTTGGCTAATTCCCACTTAACAGAGAATATTGAAACGTTTCATTTATTTCCTTGCTTTTGTGGCCACAGATCTGTCAAGACAAATGAACAAACTCCAGCAGATTCATGGCTTTCTTTGTGACATTTTGTAGGCAAAATGGAATTTTGTAGATTCCATTTCTCAGCAGGAGAAGAGTGGAATTGTGATGTTTCAGTTGAATTTCAGATCCTTTCTTGTGTTCTGCACTTCTTTTTTTTATGTATTTATTCTTTTCCTGTCTTTTACATCTCGTTTTTTTTTAATGGATCCATTCTTTCCCTGTGTTTTGCACCTCTTTTTTTTAGTGTATCCATTCTTTTCCTGTATTTTCCACCTGGTTTTTTTAATGGATCCATTCTTTCCCTGTGTTTTACACCTCTTTTCTTAATGACATCATAAATAAATGCAGTTTTGGGAGGTAGAACATTGCCCAGGCAGAGCCTGCAGCTCCTGTCCCACATAAATCATGGTCTGTAGGCTCGAGTGGCTACAACACTGCAATTCCTTGGGGGTTTTCCACCTTTTTCCCTACTCCAGGTGCCTCTTTGGGACAGGAGAGGTGACACTGGCCAGGAATGCCTGTTGAGAGAGGAACCAGAGTCATTCCAGGCAATCCCTAAGGATTGGAAACCACATTTCCAGGAGGAAATGTGATTTATTCCTTGTCATTTTGGCCCAAAGAACTCTTGTCCTCTGTAGGAAAACGTGGAGTATTTTCTTCACCCCGCCCCCCAAACAAACCAATCTCTATTTATTTATTGCAAGTCTGATAATTCTGAGATTTTTTTTCAAAAGCGATTTTTCCTTGGTTTTTTTTCCCTTCTGGCACTCACTGGAGCTGTTCCTTCCAATTCCACATTCCAGCCACCTCCCAGGGATGTTTAATAACCATAATCACAGGTAATGACAGGGAGATTATGGCTCGATAGGCAAAGCACATTTTTGTTAATTCCCACCTTGAAGGCACGGGAGCAAAGCTGAAAATGTTGGGCATTTTCTTCTTGGAGACTCCAGGGAGGAATCCCAAAGGATTTGGGATGTGGATGTGGGATTGCTGATGCCTGGGAGTGCGGGATGTCGCTGCCATGGAGTGGCCAGGTCCCAAAAGCCAGAAAAATCCATTTACTGAGGGTTCAGAGCTCCTATTTCGAGGTGGTTTCCTCCTCTAGATGTCACAGCATTCCAGGGGGAAAGATCCAGACTCAGGAATGTGGCAGGATCTCACTCTTAGTCTGAATTACTTCCAGGATAATTCAGAAGAGAGAGGCTGAGAAGCCTTTTAGGAATTCTGCAGGGAGCTCTGGGAAGAGCTTTGAAAAATCTGATTCCAGGCTTAGCTGGGAGTGGGATCCTGCTGAGGGGATGGAAGCGTCCGGGAATGTCCAGGAATGTGGGAGAGAGCCAGAGCCAGGGTTTTGTGGGAAGATTGATCTCCTGTGGTGGGAATCTCCTCATCGAAGCCGTGGAGGTGGAAGGAGGGAGGGATTTTCTCCGGAGCTACGGGATGCCCATTTAACAATTAATTCCTCATCAGCTTTTAAAATCCTTTTTTTTTTTTTTTGCCCACCTCAAATCTTTAAAAGGTGGAACTTCCTCGCTTCCCTTTCACTCCCAGAGTCCCACCAGCGTTGCCTCCATCCGTGAATCCCTTGGAGCTCTTCCGTCGCTCCTGGCCGGTCCCTTTGCTAACGAACCCTTTGCTAACGAACCTTTGCTGCTGGCTCGGAACGAGAGGGAAGCGCCGGATCCCTGCCTTGATCCCGCTCCCAGCTAAGCCTGGAATTTTAAAGGTTTTTAAAGATTTCTCAAGGCTCTTCCCAGAGCTCCTTGCGGAATTCCTAAAATCCCTCGGCTTCTCCCACTTTTCGGAGCAGTGGCTTGAAATCCACTTTGAGAAAAAGGCGATTCAAGTTTTTCTCTCTCTCTCTCTCTCTTTCAAAACGACCTCATTTTGCTTCTGTTCTGCTTTGTGGGGGATGTGTTTTGGGCTTGAAACTTCTTCATATTTTGCTGGTAGCAAAATGTCAGATTACAACCAATTAGGGTAACTGGTTTGGAAATTACTTTCTATTATGTTCCATAAGTCATTAGCGAGGTTTTTTGAGTGCTTTTGGTGGCTGTGAGGCAGAAAAATATTCAAGAGCAGAGCCAGGCATCAAATAATCAAGTTATTGATGCAGCTCAAATTCCACTTCTAATAAGAAAATAATTTTTATTTATGAAGCGAGGCTCCCGTTTACTCCCCTCAGGCTCCTCAAGGTCTTGAGTAATGCTGTCCTTGAACAGTCTGAGAAAAACACTGTGGTACTCCTGAAAAAAATTATAAATAAAACTGCTTTTAGAGCTGCGTGGAGGGGTTGAATCCTCTGGCAGGGAGGGAGGAAAAGATCCTTCAAAAAAAAAAAAAAAAAGGGAAGCAGCTTGTTTGGTTTCCGTGAGGTGCGGGCACCGGTGGTGGGGAAGGTGTCGGAATTAAGGGAATTAAAGAATTAACACGGGAATGGCCTGGAGGGAGTTGGATTTTTTTTATCCAGAGGATTCTGGAGGAGGGAAAATCACCTGCAGAGCTCATCTTGGTGCCAGGAATTCCAGGAGTTGGGGCGAGGTGGGTGCTGGGAGGAAAACAGGGATCGGAGAGGGAAGGTGGGAGGTGCTGAGGGGATGGAAGCGTCCGGGAATGTCCAGGAATGTGGGAGAGAGCCAGAGCCAGGGTTTTGTGGGAAGATTGATCTCCTGTGGTGGGGATCTCCTCACTGGAGCCGTGGAGGTGGAAGCAGAGAGGAATTTTCTCCAGAGCCACGAGAGGTTCGGCCCCACTTGGGCTCCAAATTCCCCCAAGCTCCTGCAGATCCAGTCAGAGTTTGGGTCGGTGTCCGTGTGGAAAAATGGGATCCTCCTGGAATCCCAGTCCAGCCCGTGCTGGGGAGGTTTGGCACCTGCCAAAAGTTGGGAAAATTCATGTTTCTCCAGAAGGAATTTTTGGGAGCGTGGAGCCAGGATGATTTTCAGCGTGGCTGCTTTTCCTTGTTCCCATCCCTCTCCTTTCCTGTTGTTTTTATTCCTGTTTTTATTCTGCCTGCCACAGCCATCCCTGCAGCGCGTCCTCGTGCTGTGACACCAACCCGTGGCACTGCTTTCCACACTGCGTTCCAGCAGCTCTCCCGAATTTTCTCTTGTGTCTGGAAAACCTCGGGGCGGCTCCTTTTCTGCGCAAATAGCGACTTTCAGTGCTTAACAAACACCTTTTAGGGCGGCTTCCCTCCAGCCACGCTCCGAACTCAGCCTCCCAGAGGATAATCTCAATGAAACCACGGCTTCTCCTGCTTTTCCTGCCTTTTCCTGACCCTTTTCCCTCTCTTCCCAGGGGTCACACCGTGAAGGCCGTGTGCGAGTCCTTCCACCTGGCCAAGGATGCCGGCTTTAAGGTGGTGGCCCACATGATGCCAGACCTGCCGAACATGGGGCTGGAGAGGGACATGGACCAGTTTTTTGTGAGTATTCCTTCAAATAACCATGAAATTCCACTCTTTTCCAGCTTTTCCTTGGAAAACTTCGCTTTCTTTGCTCAGTTACCATGCAGGCCAGATTTGTTTCTTAAGGACAAATGATTTAAAGCTCATTTTTTGGGGGGGGGAGGGGAAAGGTGAAAAAAAAAGCTTTGTTGAACTACTTCATCCAGAAAATTATATCCCTGTCTCATGAAAGCCTGAGTCACTCAGGTCCCTGTGGAAAACAGCTCTTCCCATATTTGCTGGGGCTCCTGCTTTTTTTCCAAGGTGGTTTTCTCTCTTGGACTTAGAGCAGGACACAATTCCAAGTTAAAAGGATCCTCTCTGGAAGGTAATTATTTGCAGAAGCAGAGTGGATTTGTGTTACGAAGCATTTTGGCTCCGTGCTGTTCCATTTCTTCGTCAACACTGTAGAAGGAAATGTAAAATTATTCCTGGAGAAAATTGGGATGAGAGGAATAAAGAGCAAATGCTGAACAGTGCAGGGAATTCACCGCTTTAGTAGATTTTCAGTCTTTCTTTTATTTTTTTCCGAGTCGAAATTGATTGTTTTTTTAGGGTAGTGCTGAAATTGGAGTCGTGACAGAGGAATCCCTAAGGGATTCCTGGGAAAGGTTGGGCTGGGTGCTGTCTGGCACTAAAAAATATCAATGTGATGAAATAGATAGATTAAAAACACAGGCAGAAAGCAAAAAGGCACATCTGGGGGGAAAAAAAAACAAACATGGAAAATGCAGCTGGACAGGGCAGGAAGGGAATCCTGAAACCTGGGATAGGAACCTTTTCTGAGGGATTTTGTGCAGAATTCCTTGAGTTTTTCCTAAATAAAATGCCTTGGATTTGGCAAATGTTTAGTTCATGTGCCAAGGTGAGAGACAGGAAGTGATGAGCACAAAATTCCAAATTCCTGCTCCGGATTCTACTCCTGGAGTATTTTCTCCGCGTGTTGTAGGAAGTAGAGTGTGAACATGACACAGAATTTTCATGGAATTATTTGTGATGCAGAACCCAGCAAAGCCTTGAATCCTTCCCTCGATATCTCGTGGAATTGCAGCTGTGGTTCTGTGTTTTGTGAGTGGGATTGGGCTGGAATTCGTGGTGGGAAAATAGGAATAATGACCAAAAAATTGAGCAAGAGCCAACCCTGGGCAGGTTCAGACGAAGAGGAGACAAAAATCCGAGGTATTTGCAAGATGAAAAACTGAGGGGGGAGGAATTGCTTCAAGTTTTTAAGTAATTAACTTGGTGATTAATTTGCTGCTTCTCGGTGATGAGTGATTAAAGAATTTCCATTGCTGGGTCTGGAGTTGCTCCTGATTCACTGCAGAAAATTTGGGAATCTGTTTGAAAGGATCTCTGGATTGTGAGGGGAAGGGTGATGCCATCCTGCATGATTCCATCCATGCATTAGTGACAGTTTTCCCAGAAATTGGAGAGGCAGGAGACGAAGTTTTCGGAATTGGCAGACAAGAATGAGGCTGGAATTGAAAGAGGAGGAATTTTTTAAAAGCTGGGAGAAGAGTGGAGGATAGAAAAGGAACAGAAGGAAAAAACAGAGCAGCAAAAGCCATCCAGAGAAATTTCTTGGCTTTAGGAGCTGGGAAAACTCCCAGGGAAGGTGTCCCTGCCCGAGATCCCTTCCCACCCAAACCATTCCAGGATTCCGGGGTTGATGGTGGGACAGCTCTGGACACGGCAGGGAAGGATGGGAAAAGTGGGAATGGGTGGGAATGAGGCCCAGAGAGAAAGAAGAAATTTGTTAATTTAGAAAACAAAGAGTAAAGAGAAAATGAGAATTTTTTGCTGGAAGCCTGGGATTGGGAGAAAAATGATTGGAGGCTCAGGGAAGAGAAATGAGGAGGAATAAAAAATCCAGGTGCTGGTTTAGGAGGGAATTCAGAGGGTGAAGGGGCGAGGGTTTTGGGGATGCAGAGCTGAACTCGGGCATCAGTGAAGGTTTGGTGCCAGGGAACAGCCAGAGGAGGAGTTGGAGGATGAGTAATCCGTGAGGAGGCTGCAGGAGCCCTCGGGAAGGAACGGGAATGCTGCGGAGCGAGGAGGAAAAGTGGGATTCAGGGAGGCAAAGAGGTGATGGATCACATCAGCCCGGAGAGGAACTGTGGTGTTGTGAAGGGGAGGAAGTGTGGGAAGGAAGAAGGGAATCCCAAATCTTCCCTCTGGGACCAGGCAGCTCCCAGGGAAAAGCTGAGCGAGGGACACAGAGCTCAGGGATCCCGGGAAATGGAGCTGCAGGATCATGGAATGGTAAATAAGGGATTGTCCTCTCCCTCTTAGCCCTTTCTCACCCTCACTTAAATGCTTTATAATTCTTTTTTTTAAATATCCTCTTAAATACCAGAGAACAAAACACCAAACCAACCCCTCATTTATGGATTTGTTTCCCAGTGACATAACAGAAATATCCAGGCAAATTCCTTCATTCCCAAGGATTCAGCTGGAGAGTTCAGTCTCCGTTTCCTGCCTTAAAATGTTATGTCCTCGTTTTTGAGCTGATAAAACAACTTCTTTGTGTGTTGGGCTGTGTGAATGTTCATCCAGGCTGGTAAATATTTAAACATTTCTGCTGCATGAAATTAATGAGGAACCAACTGGAGGCATCTTCTTACAATCCTGGAATCATGGAATGGTTTGGGTGGGAAGGGACCTTCAATCCCAGCCCATTCCACCCTCGACACCTCCCACAATCCCAGGGTGCTCCAGCCTTTCCTTGGACACTCCCGGGGATCTAGGGGCAGCCACAGCTTCTCTGGGAATTCCAGCCCAGCCCCTCCCAGCCAGGAATTCCTTCCCAAGATCTCACC